>CM023453.1:96535744-96808915 GCA_013339765.2 Haemaphysalis longicornis | reverse complement strand
TTCCAAATTGGCTTACCGCACCAACACAGGCATGGAGGCACACAGTGCCAATCCACCAGAAGTTTCGATATTTTTGCTATCACAGTCGATAATCAGGGGGAACAACCAAAACTGCATGTAAAGCAAAGATAAGTCTATTTGCTTCTCGCCCTTACATGCAAATTTGGTTGTTCGCCTGACTATCTACTATAGCAAAAATATCAAAACTTCGGCTGGATTGGCACTGTGTGCCTCAATGCCTATGTCGGCACGGTAAGACAATTTAAATGGGCACTCCTATTTCGGACTGGGCATCTTTACTTCGTTCCCTTCTTCTGACCAAAATTGCTCGATGGAGTTAAGGGGTTAGTGCGAAATAATAGAAAAGTGCGCTCCAATGCTGGTGTGCAGCTTTACGCACAGAGCGCAAGCATATCGTCAATTCCTTAGGAGCGCGGGAAGGCAGTTGCCCAAAATGACAGCCGATCGTTGATAAACGACTTAGGATAGTTCTGGTGTGTACTATTCGCTGACCGCCCTCGTCTCAGCCTTACAGCAACAATTCTGCCATCACAGATGCTGCAGGCTCAGTAGGAAGCGGCTGAGCAGCTACGTCAAGAAGCGCTCTTCCCAGTAATACGTATTCCTGACATTGCCAGCAGGACTGGGCGGAACTCAGAAGGTTTTTGATTTCAGCTTTCGCTTTTGTTGGAGTTCTACCGCACTCAGGTAGAGGTGTAGGTTGGAGTTTCTTGGAATATATTTTTGGCCGTTATTTGTAGTGCCCCCCCCCCCCCACCAACGCAGGCCGTTTTCGTTTCTTATGCGCCTCTTCAGTGCTTTGATCTCAATTTCTTCCTAGCACTATCTTGCTATTCATCTATTCGCTTCGCGCCCTTTTTTGGCTTGTCTTTACAACGCTACGAGACCATGTATATATTTTATTGTAGCAGGGTGCACGCGAGAGCAATCGCTATACCGCTTTAGGAGGCAGGTGTTTCGCAGCGGGAAATATGCAAATAGTTACTAAACTGGTGAACACGTCCCGGAAAAGGTTGGAACCGCACGTACTTAACAGAAACAACAATGTGCTGGCACAAACGACTCCCAATCAGTGGAACATTTGCACGGATTCAATGCAGACATATATACTTGATTTTTAAAGGACTGACATGTGGAGAAAGACTGCACAACAGTCACTACAGTGCCGCTGTCAACTAAATATACAAAATCATTTTTAGCGCAGTTTTCATGAATGTTTGCTTTGTTTTTGTGTATCCTAACAAAACCTAATGCTCATCAATTATTAAAATAGTGTTTAGTAGAACGAAAATAAAGTCACAAAATTATCTAAAGAACACCACCAGGACAACAGTGGCGCAGCAACTTTATTTTATTATTGGCGGCCTCTATGAAGTTTTTTGCACTCAAAAAATTATGTACCTGCGAAAATTTACTGCGATGCTGTAACGGCCGACACATGTAGTTTAATACTCTGTTGCTTACAATTTGGTCTCAAAGATTTTCTGTTTTTCCAGACTGAAACCATGAAGTTTCAAGTCGTTCTTCTTGTGCTGGCCATTTCCGGTTTTCTCCTCGTGTCAGGTAAGAAGGTTCACAGAAAAACACGATTAGTTTCACTCCTAGGCTTCCTTTTTCTCGATAACAAACCGTTATTAATATGCCTTGGCGATATTCTAAGCATAACACATAATAAAAATAGTTTCAATACGTACCAGCAAATAATATGGCCTGAACACGTCCTCGTGATTCCCAATTCTGATATTAAAATTTAATCTCCGGGGGCGTCAAAGATGACCGACTAGATATTTCCTGATGCGTCAGAATTTTAAGAAACCATAAAAGTGAATTGGTAGTCTGATTATTTAAAAAAAAGCAAATGTTTCATTAGGTTCTTATGTGTAGCTGAAATATTCATGAAGCAGGTTTTGGACTTCGACTTAATTGTCTTATTAAGTTGTAGCATACCGAATCACAATAACAAAAGATTTCGTAGTTCATGCTTTAAGTCTTTTCTAGGGTCTGTCTGTTTTCTTTGTGAACTAGCTATTGTGCGTCGCACGCAAATTGAAACATATTATTGCTTATTGTGTGCGACGTATGGCTTCTGCGATGGGTTTAACAGGGTTTGTTTGATAAAAATCAGGGCTTAAGCCCTTTAAGGTCCGATGCCACCCACTTAAACAACTGGAGATTAAGGAGGATATTTCCTAGGCTATTTGCTAAGGTAATGCTGCTTTCTGTCTCAATAAAGCTCTGTGATGTTGCAAAAAACAATTTCGGTGCTATGAGGTGTGCTGCTATTGGGACGTCTTCAAATATAACAGCACCTTGTAGTCGAGCTAAACATAGCGAAATATGTTTTATTTTGTATCAAAATATAAATTAAAAAAACTGTACAGTTTAGGGCGAAAAACTGACCTTTTAAACTACCCCAGGTTAGCGGATATCAAAAAAGCCTACACCTTCAGTTATTGTTGTGCTGGCAGTCCTCTTGAGTAGTTACTCTGTTGACACCTTATCATGTGCATTATTTGGTTGTGAGTCGGACATCACGAAACTTTTACTGATGCCATGCCCTTCGTTTTGTTTGCCCTCTTTAGAAACTACAGTGGAAGCTCTTCGCCCTAACGGACCCAATAGCGCAGCCATGGAACGCTCCGAAGCCGCCGCACCCAACGAGCAGGAGAGGGCTCCTCTTCCTCCAGGCTGCATTGAGTCCCTGTGTGGCTAGAAATTGAAAATGGCTTAACGCAGTGCTCAGGGGGCCCTCACTTCAGTATTCAGGTCCCTGCTATGGTGTTGTAGCTGCTAAATAAACAACTACTGTATGCCTCAGTCTGTGTTCACGAAACAGTTTTCATCTTTCATGAGTTGCCGTAATCTTCCTTTATTGCGTGAAGATATCTGTAGTGTAATTTTAACAGCGAATTTGTTTAGCAAATAGTAACTTTGTTGTGTCGGATATTAAAATACCAAAAAATTTGCGAGGGCGCCAATGTGAGCGCAGGCTTTGCGGCAACCACCCGGCAGGTAACAAAACCAAGAAATGCCGAGCGCTCGTGCCTGCGCGCCTCGCGATGACCACTCAGCGTACGCGACGCGCGTTTGCGAGCCAAGCATACTCACTAAGGGCGATTAGAAAAGACCGGCAAAAAGGGGTTCGCCGTAAGCGTGAGAACACTTGCTCGAAACGCGAAATACACCTCATTGCGTACGCCAGTCCAAGATAAATGCCAATTGATTATCACTTGCAAAAAAAGAAAGCTCCCAGACATAGCAAACAATGGTGGAGCAGAGGTCCGTAGCGGTAGCGAAGAAGCAAATCGGCTGGAATGATGGAACTAAAGCTTCTTGATGGTAGTGGAAAATTGTGTGCAGCTTCGCTACCTTCAAGTCTTACGCGTCAGAGTAAGCTTCCTTCATTTTTTCGCAGCAGAAATTAGCGTACCACACATATATTTTGAATGTTTCATGTAAAGAACGATGTGCAGCACACAAACAGGATTACGAGTTATGCGAGGGTTCGAAGATAAGGCCTTTACCTACTGTGAGGCAGAACGTCCTCAGACGCTTTTGTAGGGTAAGTGTGAAGTTGCGTGCCTTAGCATAAGGCTTCACTTGAACGCTTAGTAACGTTGCGCAAACTGAATGACTATATTGCAAACCCGATGCTTGAGACATTCAGAGAAAAGTCGCCAAAGGCACCTTTTTAAAAGTACTCGTGGCTCTTATTGTTATAATTACTAAGGGTACCAAGTGAGGGCAGACGACCTTAAAACGCAACCAAAAAAAAACTCCTGAGCTCCAACCAATGCCGACAGTTTTTTCAGTTATTCTGGTCTTTGTGCTACTAGGATGACCTCATAATGTTATTGCCTCTGTGGAAAATGTTTTGAAGCAGTAATGTACATCACTCAAGCGTGCCCTCTTTCAGACGCTGCTGCCGTTGGCGAATGTTCTTACTTGAACCAAGAAATAGAAGATTAAGTCAACCAGTTACTTAAAGAAGAAAAATAAGGGTGGCTTCTTGAATAAATTGTTGGCTCGTACCATGAACCCAGCGTCTCACTGTGGAACCTAGCAAAGTTCCGAATTGCAGCATTGGAGTAAACTTTACAACCAGGAATATACCCTTTTGTCTCGTGGTAATCGTAACTCGAGCAGCGAAATACTCAGGGCATTGTTTTAGTCTCAAGTTTTTAGCGATTTTTCACGCATAGTTTTTAAACTGTGGTGATAGTACTCCGCTCACGAACACACTGCTACAATGTCCAGGAGTACAGTGAACGTCCATCGTTAAAGGTGTAAGTGGCAGGAAATAAAAGAGAATGCCTGAGTTACAGAGTACACGTGTGTTGGAAGTATTCTTCCGCAAGCCCACAAACTACGCAGATAAGTGAAACATGAGCTCAGACTGCGGACCACAAACTGTTTCAGTATTGTTCGCTCTAACCACAAGTTATAGAAATAGCACAGGTAACATAAACACGGTTTAACAACAGGGCTCTTTAAACGTAAGATTGGTCTACCTTCGTCCACCAAAAGTGCATCCAAATATTCCGGATCATCTCTACTAATGTGAAACCTGGTTAGGGGTGGAGCACGCAGTGTGTAAGTGTATCCTTCGCGCCTTGGCGCTTTTGCCAACAGAGATGAAACCGTTGAGAGAGATAGGTATCTAGTTTTGCTGTAAAAGTTTTTTGTCTTTCAAGCGTGAAGGTCGCCAACGCAAGGCGTAAACGAGTGTCCCGGTGTGTTTTTAGGAAGCGTTACTTTGTAGCGCAAGGCGTAAAAGAGTTTCCCGCTGTTTTAGAAGCTTGACTACATAAGGCGACGATGACGGCGACAAAATTAGCACAACTACGACAGGAGACGCCATGAGCCCCAGCATCTAAGAGGGTTCGCTCCTAAAAGCTCCCTGGTGGCAGCCACCGGCCCCGACCTTCGTGCAGTATATTTACCGTCAAAAATACTCAGCGGACGTGAGCGTTCGCCTGGACGGAGCACCGCCGTCCTTCATGCTTGCGCCTGGGCCTGCTCCCCGTGACGGGCTACCACCGTAGTCATCATCGTCTTCGTCGGAGCGGACAGGTGCGTGCTTGCTGCTTCAACCCCATTCCCCCCCTGGAACCCCCGCATAACCCGAGTTCGTTGTGTTCCCTCCGTGGTGACTCATTGCTCAATGCATTATACTCCTGAGCACGAGGACGCGGGTTTTTTTCAGGCAGCGGCGGTCGCTTTACGGATGGAGGTGAAAAGCAAAAACAACCTTGTGTACGAGATTTCGCCGCACGTTAAAGATCCCTAGGTGGTCAAAAAATAATCTGGAGCCCTTCAATAAGGCGAGCCTCATTGCGTGTGTTGCGTCGGCGCGTTAAACCTTTCAATCAATCAATCGAGCCCGTTGTTTTGCCCACGTTACGTGTTGAGTAAGTTGAGCTTAGCAATTCTGAAATGTGGTCATTGATATGGGGTAGCTCTGCGTATATCGGAGGGAGGCGACGTAAGCAGGCTTGGCACAGTCGGCAGTGAAGACGTGTCGACAGCCATAATGGCGAAGGTGAGTATTAGGTTCGCGCTCCCACTACGAGTAACACGCACAAACTTGGTCTTTCTGCTTCTTCTCTATGGGGATCTGCTGCTAAGTGTGGGAAGACGCTAGGGCGATCCCCTGCTCTCCTGTTATACCAGCTGTACACAACTAGTTCAAGTTGCCCCAATTTGTTTTACGCGAAGAGTGAAGACTATGTTTTAAGGTTAAAAAACAACGTCTCTTAATGTGTTAACATAGTTCTCACTGAGGTTTCTGTAGTATTATAGCCCACTAGATGAAAGATCTCCTAACAATATTGCTTTAAAACACAAATGAAATCTTTATGGCTCTAAAGACCTTCTTGCGAACACCAATGAAGAAACAGTGGTGATGCTCATCTAACATCGTCACATCTACTTCGTACTTGATTCTCTTTGTTCTGTTTCTCTTCGTCAAATTTCGCCATAAATACGTCACCAGGCAGACTGGTGAAGTTACACATAAAGCTTTCCCGAATCAGTTATCGGAGCGTGTGCGGGCACCTGTCCTACAGACTTGGCGTCACGTTCACCTGTCACGCGTCACATATTAGGCCAACGCTTGAGCGGTGACGAATCTTCGCTCTCCCTTATTTTCTTTCGCACCACACATTAAGTAGTTGGTTAGAGACATCCTCCACCTATTATCCGAATTCATGTTGCATTCCCAGCTCAATGCTGCTTGTTTCGCATCATTTTATTCAGAATACCTTCTTGGCATGTTCATGGTCTGAGCACACCGTGCTATTTTTTATCACAGAGTGTTTCCGATAGCCTTCATTTTTCCGTGGCTCGTTGGGCCGATCTAACTTACCCTTCAGTGAACTGAGCAGCGAGACTGCAAGCTTCTGCTTCACAAGCCATCAGTAGAACACAGCATTTATGGACCCGCACTTCTACTAAAAAAGTGTATAGTACCACTAGCATTTCACAATGCTCACCAAAGGGGCTTAGCCAGAAACATTTTGTTCCTCATATCCATTACCATGATTTAGATTACTCCTTACAATTTGGCTCAGGTATTTATAGTACTTTGTAGCTTCGAAAAATTATTCGCTATCTTGACAGGGGTTTCACAAATTTCTCTTCAAAGTATTGTTGAATATTTTGGATTTTATCGCTGCTGAAAAACATTTCTTGATTACAGCCATCGAAAGAAGTTTGCGTAGCCGTCATAAAAATTATTTATTCGGACAATGTCAAAATCGAATTCAGAACAACTGGGCACCCCCCCCCCTTTTTTCTTTTCTAGTCCTCTTTTGTGCAAATGAAGTTTTTAAATACTCCTCCAAGATGGAGTGTATAGCAGATAAAAGAATAGCTTCTCGACGCAATCGCTGGGCAGCTCACGGGCGGCCTGGCGTGGTGGACGTGCGTGTGAACGCGCAGCGTAACGTCGTGGCGGCGGACGCGGGTACCGAGGAGGCCATGGAGGTGCTACTGGCCATCACCACCATCTGTGGCATCGACGTGAGCCCGCGAGAGCCGTCGTCGAGCAGCACGGGTGTCATCGTGGTCGACGACATAGCGATCACGGCCGAGGCAGTCGCCTCCAGCCTCGAAACGCCCGTGCCGGTGAAGTCAGCTGTTCGCAGGGGGACTGCAATATACCTGCGCTTTTCATCGTCGATCCCCCCTGCGGAGGTAGCGCTGCACAAGCTCCGACGGCCGGTGAGAGTGTGCCGACCGCGGCCACTGCAGTGCGGTAGGTGTGGCTGGCTGGACCACGCTACAGCGAGCTGCAACCGCGAGAGGAGGTGCTGGAGATGCGAAGGTTCCCACCTGAAGGCAGCGTGCAAGGCCGCGAAGCCTTATTGCACCAACTGCGGGGGCCCCCACGTCGTGCTCGACCACTCCTGCCCGCGCTGGCAGGAGGAGCGTCGTGTGTGTGCGGAACTGGTACGAGCCCCGGCGCCTGCCTCTCGCATGGGCTTCCGTGCAGCCCTGCGAGCGGCCAAGCAGCCCCCGCCGCCCCTGTCGCACCCGTTACGATCCGCCAGCAGCCAGGCAGCAGCAGTGTTGCATCCGGGACGGAGTGGCAGCAGCACACAGCCCAGCGACAGCCCAGCAGCCAGGCGGCCCCTGTGCGGTCGAAGCGAGGACGGAGAGCTTGTGCAAGCAGCCGGCCTCACAAGAACAGCCACACCCCGAGCCCCGCCATGGCTAGGAGCCGCCGCACGCAGCCCCTGGTGCCTACAGTGCTGCAGTGGAACGCCAACTCGCTGCGACCGCGTCGTGCGGAGCTGAGTACGTTTCTGCTGCAGTACGAGCCCCATGTCGTGGCTCTACAGGAGAGCTATGTGCGAGTGGGAAGGGACGGCTCGGGGGGGACTCGACAGCCCTACGGCGTGTCACAGTGCCTAGTGCTTGGAGGTGGTGTGTTGCGACCCGTCTCACCCCCCAGGAACCTCGCGTGCCTCACTGTTTGTGAGGAACGATGTGCAGCACGCCGAGCTAGATACCAGTGCGGTGACGACAGTGGTGCAAGAGTGCGCGGCAGTGACGTTGCGGCTAAGTGCGGGTGGTGCAGACTTTACAGTGTGCAGTGTGTACGTGCGCCCTGGACGGCCTTGGGACGCGTGCCTCCTGGATCGGCTGGTGTCCCTGTGTGCAGTCCGCCATCTCCTCTGTAGTGACTTCAACGCACACCACACTGCCTGGGGAGATGGCCGGATAGACGCTCGCGGAGAGCATCTGTGGGACGCCATGCTGCGCCTCAACCTGTCCGTGCTGAACACTGGTGAGAGCACCTTCCGGCGGGGCAATTGCGCAGCCACCGCCATTGATCTCACCCTAGTATCAGCTGGGGTTGAGGCCACCTGGAGGAGGGAGCCCAGCACGTGGGGATCCGACCATTACCCGCTGCACATCGCACCACCCGACAGGACAGCCAAGCGAGCCGCACTGCACCACGTCACCCACTGGGACCTGTTCCGGCGCCGCCTTGCCGAGCAGGAACCTTGGGGAAAGAGCCGAGCTGTTCCGGGGCCTGGTTTGCTGCGCCAGACAAGCCACGCAGAGCTGCACAGTAGCCGAGGGGGCCACCACGCCGGACCTGAAGCTGCTGCAGCTGCGGGCGGTGCGCAACCGTGCGGAGAGGAAGGCCCAGCGCTCGGGGGAGCGGGCGGACTGGACAGCATACCGGCGAGTGGATGCGGCTTGCCGCCGTCACGCCAACCGCCTGAGCCGGCAGCGCTGGGCCGAGCTATGCGTCAGCTTCGGAGGCCGACCCACGCTGCCGCCGCCTCTGGGGCATCTTCAACGCCGTCCTGAAGCCCCATAAAAAACCGCAACCCCCTGGCTGCCATGGCCATCCGCAAGCAGGCCAGCTTTGCGGAGTTGGCCAACCTCTTCGCTGCACACTTCCTGCCGCCACACCAGGCGGAACCAGGGCCCGCTGCTGCTCTTGCTGAGACGGGGGAGGTACTTCACCCCCTCAACAACACCCCTATCACGGAGACTGAGCTCCGCAGTGCCCTCCGCAGCTGCAAGCGTAAGTCGGCGCCAGGGGCGGACGGCCTCACCTACCAGATGATGCGCAATCTGGATGAGGTGGGGTTCGGCCGGCTCCTGGCCGCCTACAACGTCATTTGGGACACGGGGCGGCTGCCCACCAGAGTGGCTGCTAGCCATCTTGCGGCCCCATCCCAAAGCCAGGCAAGGGGCCTTGTGGCAGTCACGGCGTACCGGCCTGTGGCCCTCACATCCTGTGGCTGCAAGCTGCTCGAACGGGTGGCACTGCGGAGAATGGAGGCCATCGCAGCGGAGGAAGAGGCCATCCCCGAGCAGCTAACGGGCTTCCGGAGGCACCGGGCAGCCACCGACTCCATCGCCGACGTCGTGGCGGCCCTTGAACACGCCATGGCCTCCAAGCAGGTGGCGGCCTTGGTGCTGCTGGACGTGAAGGGCGCCTTCGACAACCTGCAGCGTCGTGCCATCTCCCTGGCCATGGAGGAGGCTGGCATTCGGGGCAAGCTGCGGGGCTTTGTCGAGGCGTTCCTGACGGGCCGCACGGCGCAGGTGCAGGTGGGAGACGCCCTGTCGGCCCCCCAGCCGGTGGACGTGGGCACCCCACAGAGCTCCGTCATCAAGCCCCTTCCTCTTCAACCTGGTGATGGCGCCCTGCCAGGCTGCCTGCCCAGAGGAGGGGGCCACCGAGTGTACATTTCGGTGTACGCCGACGACATCGCCCTGTGGGTGCTGGGGCCCAAGGGTCAGGGCCGAGCCATTGTGCGGCAGCTGCAGGCGGCCATGGATGCAGTCCGGGCCAAGCTGGCGGGCGTCGGCCTACAGCTGTCGGCGACAAAGACAGACGCCATGCTGGTGCATCCAGACGCCGCCGCCCGTGCACGGACCCGGCGCCTGACCATCGATGGTGAGGAGCTCCAGTGGAAGACCAGGGTGCGGTACCTGGGACTCACCCTGGACCACCGGCTGAACTTCCGGCAGGCAGCCAAGGAGCTCCGAGCCAGGGCGCAGCTGGTCACCACGGCGGTGCACAAGATGGTGGCCCGGGACAGGGGTTGCTCACAGCGGACGGCTCTCCGGCTGTACAACGCCTCCGCTGTGGGTCTCCTCATGTATGCGCTGCCGCTGGTGAGCCTGCGCAAACCGACCTGGCGGCAGCTGGAAAAGGATCACCGCAAGGGGGTCCGCGCTTGCCTCGGCCTGCCCCAGAGCTCGTCGTGCGAGAAGACGCTGGCCGAGGCAGGGGCGTGGACCCTCGAGATGACGGCTGACCGGCGGGCGCTTGGCCAAATTGATCGGCTGCGGCGCGCCGAGGGGGGCGGCCCGCTGCTGCAGCGACTGAGGGGCCACCACCGCTCGCGCATGGGGCGCATGCTCGCGCTCTACAAAGAGGTGGTGGCCCCCGTGGATGCGCAACATGGTGGCCCGGCTCCTGCTCTGACAGCTGAAGTGAGGCTGGACATCCTAGGTCTGCGCAGCAAGCGGCGGACGCCCCCATGCGGACAACTGCAGCTGAC
The DNA here is from genome assembly GCA_013339765.2 of Haemaphysalis longicornis. Classification (NCBI taxonomy): domain Eukaryota; kingdom Metazoa; phylum Arthropoda; class Arachnida; order Ixodida; family Ixodidae; genus Haemaphysalis; species Haemaphysalis longicornis. Next base: position 96,798,356 of record CM023453.1, on the reverse strand, counting down.
ACGGGGCGTCGTCTGGGGCGACCTCGAAAGCCATACCGTTGTCTACACGAAAGGCTCGGTGCGGCAGCAGCAGGGGTCAGCCGCAGCGGCCGCCGTGCTGGGAGAGGCCACCCGGCAGGCGCGGCTGCCGTATGCCTCATCTTCGGCCACAGCTGAGCTGGTGGGTGTCGGACTGGGCCTGGACCTGCTGCTGGAGATGGAGCCCTTGCCCGAGCGCTGTGCCCTGCTGTGCGACTCCCGGGTGGCCCTGGTGCGTCTACGGGACGGCGACTCGCACTCCCTGTTGGTGCGGGGCATCCGGGAGAAAGCGGCGCAGCTGGCGGACCGGGGCACTCGGCTGTGCCTTCAGTGGGTCCCCGCCCACATTGGCCTGGACGGAAACGAGCGGGCAGACGAGCTGGCCGCCGGGGCTCACGCGCTGCCTTCCTCGGACATGTTGGTCCAGGCGGCAGCGGACGTCGCCCGCCTGCTCATCCAGCGACACCTCCGCACCGGTCATCCAGACCCGCGGCTGCGTGTCGGAGGGGGTCTGCCGCCTGTGCGGGCATCACGCCTGCCTCGTCGACTGCGCTCCGCCGTCCTGCGCCTCCGCGTGGGGGCCGCGTGGACGTCAGAGCGGAAGCACCGACTGGGGCGGGTGGCCAGTCCCGCCAGCACTCACTGCCGAGCGCCCGTGCAGGTCCCTGCCGCATGTACTGTACGAGTGCCCCAAGTTTGCGGCAGGGCGGGCGGAGCTTCTGGCCGTGCTCCGAGGGGTGTGGCCAGTCCCGCCTGCACTCACTGCCGAGCGCCCGTGCAGTCCCTGCCGCATGTACTGTACGAGTGCCCCAAGTTTGCGGCAGGGCGGGCGGAGCTTCTGGCCGTGCTCCGAGGGGTGCGGCCGCTCGAGGAGCTGCTTTGGCCCCCAGGAAATGCCAGGGAGCGGGACAAAGGGCTCGAGGCCCTGGGAACATACCTGGGGGCCTCGGGGCTTCACAATGCACTAAGCTACAACTCTACGTAACTGCCCGGGTCGCAGTGGAGTGTAGCTATTAGGGTAGAATTCCTGTGCCTGTGTGTGTGTGTGTGGGTGTGTGTGTGTGTGTGTGTGTGTGTGTGTGTGTGTGTAAGTGTGCAGGTGGCCTACTCCTTCTGTCCTGTATGTTGATATTTATTTAGTTGTCTAGTGTTTCGTTTTTTTTGTGTATAGGTTATTCTTGCCCATGTTTTATATATTTATGTTAGCCCCTATCCCCCTATTCCTATGTACTCTTTCCTCCCTATCCCACCTCCCCTACACCAGCAGGAGTTCCGGTGTCCGCCCCTAGGCGAGACAATTTACGCCTGTTGGTGGACCTTCCTTTCTTGTTTTTGTGCAATAAATACATACGTACATACATACATACATACATACATACATACATACATACATACATACCGGCCTATTTGGCTTTTATTTCCCATTGAAGTACTATGGCTCGTTCAAGCAAAACAAACTGACATGTTGTTGCTTTTTCAAGCATGGTATTCTTGCTTGGAAAGTAGAGCCGAAGAAATTTTACAAGGTGCGTTCCTAAATTTACGCCCAACCGATTCGAGGTTTTATGACTAGTATGCCGTCTTAAAACTTACTGTACCTTTTGTGAAGTACGGGATTTTTCTTTGCGTTATTAGGAATGAACATGCAGTATCCATTGATTAACTTCTCTATACAGGCGCATTGTTGCAGTTATATTTCCCCGCAGTTTTCTCGACACCTTCAAAAGTACACGACAGATCCGACGAAGTCCCACTTCAGGCGAAACTTCAAGTTTAGCGATTGCCTCAGTAAGCTATGTCCACTTGATAAGAGTACACAAGCATTTGCAACCGAAACGCAACTACTCAACACAAGAGTGTTGGCAGCCGGGAAGAAAGGATTTGCTGATATTTTGGTTCGTATTCAGTTCAAATTGCCAAAATTTTGTAGCTGAGAAGTGTAGTTGCACGTACATTGTTTTATGAAACAGAATTCGAAGCACTGCACGGACAACTTTCCTTTCATTTTTATTACCCTCTAGGCGCTCCCGCGCATTACATGGTGTGGAACAACATCATCACATGGTACACTCATACATCATACAATGGTAAAGCATCTAAATTATTGTTTATACATATAACAAAAAGTTATAATGGAAAAGAAAACTCAGCGTACAAAAGCAATTGCAGTACCAAAATAATAACAGATGATATAAACAAGAAAGTGGACGTAATTATCCACACAAATAAATGAATTCACATATTTACCCACATTAATAAATTAACAGGAAATTGGCCACAACCAAATAAAACCTTATTTTTGTTACAACCGCAAAACATTCTGCAAGTACCTCCGCAAAGTGTTCGAGGTTTTTCATCACGACAATATGCTTCCGCAAGGCGTTTAGTTTAACATCTGTTGAAGGAAGGAAGGAAAAGGGGATGGGCGAGTAGGAGAAAATTTCGGTGGTACATTGTTTGGTGGCAGATACGCGGAGATATGCGTTGCGGGGTTTGATTTTAAAGAAGGTGGAATGATTAGGTATGCGATAAAGTTTATGAAAGAATATAAGCTGCAAAATGTTGCATTTTTTTTTCAGACGACCGAGATTTTTATGAATGCAAAGCTTCATTGCCACGAACGCTTGCCTTGACCTGGTATGAAGAGAGAACTCTTATGATGCACTGATTCAATGTTTTTTGGTGAAGTATGAACGATAGGAATCGAAATCATTCACGGACATTCAACAATTGACCTTACAAGAAAAATGTGCGCAATAATTCTAGTGTGTTTAAATGCATTGAGTAAGGACCATTGGTAAAAACCAAACTTCTTCTAGGTGTCCGCTAATATAAAGCCCAGGTGCGCTCGCCAGGAAAGGTGCGCAAGAGAGATAAACTCGTATGCTTTTAAATAAATTGACACGCTCAATACTCGTGCTACTAAGGGCAACGTTGAACAAGATTACAGCATTTCGCGTGATATACGCACCTGTGGCTCTTTTAGCGGAGGAATACTTCCATTGTTCCTTTTCAATTTACTCAAGATACCATCTTCGCAGCTTTTGTGCAGCCATATTGTGAACCTTGGCATTATGAGTGTTTTTCACGGGATTCTAGTCGAATCACAGAATCTAGTCCAATCACGGGATTGTAGTCGAATCTAGTCAAAAACACAACTGTGGATCGATGTAACAATTTCAAAACACTTCCGTAATCTTGGTCACTCCGTGCATGACTTTAATAACCACTTTACGAAACCTTCAAATCGGTCACAGTTTTCCCCCGGTGCAGTGCTGCGTTACTTGAATAGCAACGTAACTTCGGCTTGCTTGCCTCCCTTTGGTTGCGCTGACTTGCATGACATAATATTTAGTTTCAAGCGTAAAAAAGCACCAGGAATAGACGGTGTTTGCGTGATTGAACTTCAGTGAAACTTCAGCGTATTATGCTACGTATTAATCTTTATGCTCAATTATTTTATGGAACATGGTTTCACCGCTTATGAGCTTAAGATCGCCCTGGTCAAGCCGCTCCATAAAGGAGGAAGCTTTAAAACGCCTGAGAATTACAGACCGCTATCTATCCTACCTTGTATCGCACAAATCTTAGAAAAGCATCTTTTTCGTACAATGAGCCCTTTTCTCGAAAATAATGACCTTCTTTCAGATTCTCAGTTTGGATTTAGGGCAAGAAAGAGTACTACAATGCTTTTAGAACAGCTCTGTGATCATATGTATTCCGCCTTCGATAATAATGAGGTCTCCTGTGCTCTTTTTCTGGATGACAGCAAAGCATTTGACTCTGTTTCTTATTCATTATTGCTTAAAAAGCTTGAACTTATAGGTTTTCGGGGTCCTTTTCTGAAACGTTTAACAAACTACTTCCACAACCGGGCTGAAATTGTGCGGATAAACGGTTTCTCGAGTTCCAAACTTTTTTGCAATCAGGAGTGCCATAGGGGTCTATTTTATCGCCAATGTTGTTTAACCTGTACGTCAATGATTTGGGTTCTGTCACAACAAGGAGTCGCCTGTATCAGTATACAGACGACACTGTTCTTCGGTCTACTCACTCTCTTTACAGTTCAGCGATTCACTCCCTTCAAACAGATGCGATTGCGGTTATGGATTGGTATTCCTACAACGGTATTTGTATTAACACAAAAAAAAAAACAAAATGTGTGTGTTTCCATAATCCTCACAAAAAATTGACTGTACGGTGATTTTACTTCATAACTCAAGGTGTAAAGACTGCCATTGTATTCCTCTTCCCTTCTCGACAAGCGTTAAGTACCTAGGTGCATATTTTGATAGCGACATGACGTGGAACACCCAGATGAACTACGTTTGTAACAAGCTTCGGAGCGTATCTTGCGTTTTATATAATGTTCATTTCTTCATGCCAGTCCCAACACGCAAACTTATTGCGCACTCGCTCGCTTACAGCATTCTCAGATATGGGATATCTTTCTTTTATCATTGCTCTTTCACTTGGCGTTCCAAAGTAAACTGTATATTAAAAGACATTGTCCTCTCAGCGTTGCCTCTAATGCAGATATCCGGGTTAACGTTGATTGCTTCACTTATTTCAGTCTGCCTACAATTCATGCCCGGTTTTTTTCAAACGAATATTTTCTTTTCAGTGCAGCTCTTCTAGTGCAGCTCTTTTTTGTCCCATCATGTGCCGGTGAGAGCGTTCAGACATAGCCCTCGATTTGTTATACGGCGTTGCTACACACATTTTGGATCCTCACTTCCACACATTTGGAACCTCACTATGTCTCAAAAATTTTGAAATCCTTACCCGACGAGATTTTTTCTATTTCTTCTCTGCGTGGCCTAAGAACATATCTGCACAAAAATTTTTCTGTTTTGTCTACCTCTAACAAACAGCATTTATTGCCTGTGCTGACTGGCGGGTACGGCCCAACAAGCCTTGCATGGCTTGTGCTGACCCGATGTTGATTTGTATATTTCAAGAGATAAATAAAATATTACTATTACTATTACCATTACTATTACTACGACGCTTTGGTTCCAAAGGTTTCTGTACCTTATGGAGGGATCACGTTCATAGCCTGCATGCGGAACCACATAGTCTGTGTTCACATCATGAGGGAAGGCAGCCCTTTAAACATTTCTTGGTTAGCGCCAGCCGTGAATAACGCTTGCATTACATTCGAACCCGTGTGTCTGGCTCCAGTAATCTTGAAACAGGTTCTTATTGCTGTCTAAGCGGACAGCCATTCTCATGACTCGTTTTTGTGTGGCGGTATTTTGAGCGTTACCACGTACATTTGTTGTTTGTGCCTCATAAAGAATATATACTTCATAATAGTATGCAGATGAGCTTTCACAAAAAAGATGGACAGTTGTTACGAATTCTTTTGATCCGTGGAGCAGCGAATATTTTGATCTGACAAAGAGATTCTGGTTTTCTTGCTTTCAGAATGTTATTTACCCCGGCGCACCCGTAAGGATCCCACCGGGCTGTACAGCGTTGCAAGATCTTTTACGGATGCCTTTAACAAGAGATTTTTTAAATTTTCGCACACGTTTCCCCTACCAAGACAGAGATCCGTCGATGATGTTGATAACCACAGAACCCATCGTAGAAAATCCAAAAAACTCAAACGTGTCTTACGACCTATGAAGGCATTTATTGTGTAACTTGAGTTTTTTGTAATGTTGAACACTAGTTCTCCATAAGGACGTGCCCCAGTGATCACCTTTACTGATGGCGAGAAATTAAACGGTAAAAGAAACGCCTCATGATGAATACGGCCTAATGCGAAATTTGTGTGCAGCCCTGGCTGCACCGTACTCGGTCACAGCGCATAGGTGCTGCGTGTCGGGAAGTGATCACGTGATCAGCGGACGCACGGCGCCACGTACAACTCTTGAGTTATCTCGCACCATTCACTGCCGCCGAGCATGTTGTAAATCCGGTCTGAACCTCCCGCACAAATATCACTTGGTTCGCTTGCAACACCAACAAGGAGCTTGTCTTGCATCCCCTGCACACTTTCGCAAGCCTTCGGCACTGATGAGCGTATCATCCGGGTTCAGCGTACTGCCCAACCCCTTACACTTTTGTGCCCTACCACTCACACAGCCCCACTTTCCTCCGCCTTCTTCTTTCTGTCTTCCCAAATCGTTTACAACACCGTCGCCATCGCGCCAAACCAGAGTTCCAACCGGAATTGTGCTGCATAGAAAAATACCCTCCTTCATAGAACATCGCCACAAATTCACGTTTTTTTTCTAAGTCGAATTGCATGTGCGCATCACAGGGCATATGCCATTATTTAAAAAAAAAACCTTTACACACTACCGAAACATCAAGGAGGCGTCGTACTCTCACAAAAAACAATTGGCTCACCAGGCACCGCAGGATGAAGCCCGGAGAGAAGAATTTTCGGATCGTTGGTGGCCGAACACGTGTGCCATGAAAAAGCGCCAGATAGCCGTTGCCGTTATTTGCTGCTCAGATACCATAATAACAATGCTATAACTCATTGTGGCCTCTAATGAGTGCCAATGCCTGGTATGCCGAACATCTCTTGTTTGCAGGAACTGAATGTTGACGCCTTCGCTTTTTAGAAAATTTGTTTAAACATCCGCTATCCGGGGTAATTAAGGCTTTAAGGTTCTATATATATATATATATATATATATTTACTTCATATATAATTATATTTTCAGGAACTGAACCAATAGACAATTTTTTTACAGGTCACGTGTCTTGTGATTACGTAGATATCTTCACCTTAGGTTTTTGTGCAGAGCCCAACGGTGGTCAAACGCAAGCGTTGGTTTCCATGAGGTGAGCGTTGATTACGCATAACAGAACTTATTCTGACACTGGAAATATTCTCTGGTAATGAGAATGACATGTCACTCTAAAGCAATATTTGTCAAGAAATCAGTGTGTGTGCATGGCTTTCCAAACTTCCTGTGTTTCGTTACAGTCAAATATCGTGACTAGGAACCCAACAGTAACAAATTTCTCAAATTTACGAATATTTTAGGAGTCCGTGCCAAATTGCCTATATTTTTAATGTAAAAATATTTTAGAACTACGAATTCCAATACTGCGGATATTTCAAAATAAAGTCAGTAATTTTTTTCTAATTGAAATCGAGGAAAATGAGTTATACAAATTCGGCCAAAAGTAACAGCGCTGCAACTCTTGCACGAAACATAAACCGGCGTTTCTCGGTGTATTCCCAGAGTGAAGTAGCTATCATCATCACCATGTCGAGTGCCAACAGCTTGCGCAACAACAAAGGTGTGGTATAATATAAGAAGCCTAGCAGACCAAGCCTTGTTTGCCGCTTTTCTCTCTCGTCGTTTTGGATGTCAGTACCCGTCGGTCGTTCTCCAGGCTGATCACGTGGGTGGGCAGGTATTCATTTTTTGTAGGTGATTTTTCTCTGAAGGTCATGCGAGATCCAGAGATCTCGGACGACACTGCAGCGGGCGGCAAAGCAAACAATTAGCGAGAGCAGTCATTGTCTTTAGTGATGATGACGACAGGAACGAAAACGGCTGTTCATCGAACACAGAAGATGAGATTGTGCCGAATATTGACGTTTTAGTGCATATAAACAAAGCAAGAACTTTCACTTATTGGTACGATAACGTATCCGATGACGTATTGTGCAAGCTGGAATATGTAGAGGCGTTTCTAAACGGTCGAGCAATCTGCACTAACCGGATGAAAATAACGTATTTCTTCACACAAAGCAGATTTGTAGTTAGCGCAACATTTTTATTTGAGAGTTTGCCTGTTTTCACAGGCTTACGTCATTTTAATTCCTAGTTTGAGCCATGGCTTATAACCGCCCTTTTTCATTACGACAATATTTAAAAATAATGAAAGATTTTCGGCGTCCCGCGTACTTATGTAGATTTTTTCTGTGACAGTTTTCCTTTAAATCTTACGTTAAGTAAAAAAAGCGGCGTATATTTATTAATGTGTTCAATTTTTAAAGATCCATCATTAGGCTGTACGCAACTACGCTAAACGGTAACTTTATCAATGAGAAAGAAATCTTTTATACTCCCACATTTTTACTTCCGAAAAAGAGGTCAATACATTTAGGACTACAAATTGTTCAGTGCCGTCTTCTGCTCAGATGATAAATTGAAACCTTTTTTTTCTAACCGGCTTCCATTTCGGTAGCGTAATTAAGGCATTTGCCCGAAGAGGCGAGGAAGATAATAAGATCAAGCACTGCATAGCAGCCATTACAAAAACAAAACAGTACACCACTGGACAGAAGGAGAACAATACAAAATGCACAAGAACAATTTTGTCTTCTCGTTCGATCGAGTTTTCCGGTCGCTTTTTTTAAAATAGCTAGTATTAATACGACGCGTTCATCAGCTTTTTTACACTGCCTAGCAGGAGGCTAAAATTGTCACGTCTTTGCAAGCTACGCTACAAAGCAAGGCACAACGCAAAAGTTGAAAAAATTCGCAAGTGACCCGGTGTAACAAATGACCACTCTCTCCTTTTTGCATTTGGAGAAGGCTGAAGCCAGCAACCCTGAAGAAGGCTCTTTTTGGTGATTTTAATCACGTCATTACAAAGCTATGTAGACGTTCTTCACACTAGAGGCAGTTGTAGCGCCATGCAGGGTGCTGGTGTTTGAGCTGCCAATGGCGGCTAATACAGCGGCGTAGACTTAGAGTGGGAACAATTTATAATATTGTCCCACATCCAGACAAGCTACTCGCTTCTGCGGCGAAACAAAAAGCTTTAAATAATGGCATCCACTTTGTTGTGAAGCCAAACACAGCTTGTCCATGCGTTTTGCTGTCACTTCACAGCCTTTAGAACACAACACAGGCCACTAGCGGTGGGCGGGGTAAAAATTAAAACTTAAAGTTTCGACATTCTGCATTAAATATCTGAGAACTCCTGTTTCGGTGCTTAGCTTTCGAAATATTTTCTATTTTGAATAAAAACCCCGTCACTGGCATGGCTGGCGTGGACATGTATTGTCTGGGACATTACTTTTTAAGCAGTATGAGGCGGAATAACTCGGTAATAAGGGAATCAGGAGAAAGGCACATTGGGTATGCAGGAGATTTGTTTCAGAGCGGTTACCGCCAATATACCTCGGCAACTGGAGAACAGATGCCAGGGCACTTGTATGCGCAACATCTTTTGCATCTGTAAATAGCCCTTCGAACATCGAGCGCTTTGTTACGTGCACAGCGCATGCTCTAATTGTATCCACGTCTCCAGCTTTGGTCAAATGGAAAGCTCACCGTTTGTGTGCAAAGGAAGAAGTGTGCGAATGCCCGTAAGCTCCTTTTCGCTTTTCTTCCGACTTTTACGGAATTTTCTCCCCCGGCCTTTTACTCATACGTCCGCCACTGATACCCCTGAGCAGATTGCTTTCGCTCTTTTCATTTTGCCACATGTAACAAATCGTTGATACGGTTTCCATAAGAGCTACCATGGTTTGGACGAAACGTTTTGAGGAAGCATGGAAACATACACACAGACACACACGCACACGCACACGCGCATACACACGCACACACACACGCGCACACAAACAACCAAACACCCACACGACCGAACACGCGCACGGGCGCGCGCACGCGCACACGCACATGCACATGCACACGCCCACACACAACCACACACGCACATGCACACAGACGCGCACATGCGCGCGCACACACACACATACACACACACACATGCGCACACGCACATGGACACGCGCACACACACGCGCAAACACGCAATCGCACACACACACGCACACGCACGCGGACGCGCACAGACGCACGCACTCACACATCGCGCACACACGCACAAACACGCCCACACACACACACACAAACGTACACGCACTAGCATATGCACCCGCACACGCACACACACGCATGCACACGCACACGCACGCACACATCAACACACACACAGTTTTTTTTCAGGTCAAGTATCTTTATATTTGTTATCACACGACGTAATGAAAGAACCGAAAAGCAGCATAAAATACAAAATAGATTGAGTATTTTGTTTTTCATAATCTTGTTATTTCTTGGTTTTGCTCTCTAAATGTATAAAAGACGTAGGAGCAGGCGGTACGCAACCAAAAGAACCAGCACCATATATACTCGAGATGCAGCCTTTACAATGCGAAAAATTCCATTGCAGTAATGGAACAAAGGCGACCAATATTAAAGCACCAAAATGCCCCTGCGTGAAAAGCAATTACGACAACAATGAAATACTTGAATACCATGGTAGAATTCGCAGTAAAGCTAAGGAGCACAAATTCCAAAGAAATTTTTTAACCAGTGAAACCGGATTGTAAAACAATCTCCGTACCAATTGCTGCTTGTAAGTTATTGCAAAATGATTTTTTGATTGATTGATTGTAGGGTTTAACGCGCCGACGGAACGCAGGCGATGAGGCGCGCCGTAGTGGAGGGCTTCGGATTAATCTTGACAACACGGGGATCTTCAACATGCGCTGAATTCTCGTGTGCACGAGCGTTTTTGCTTTTCGCCTCCGTCTGAAAAGTGGCTGCCTCGGAAGGGAATCGAACCCGCGACCTCGTGCTCCACCTCGAACGCCTTAGTCACTAAGCCATAGCGGTGGGTACCCAGCACAATTGGCAAAGTGAAAACTAGCGACTGTTTATTTATTGAAACGCCTCCTACGGCTGTACTCAAAAGAGAAGAAACAATCACTAAAAAGGGATACAGGGAACAGTTAAGGGGGGGGGGACAGGTTACATTGTAGGTTTCTCTTTTTTCCTTTTCCGTGTATTATGCCAAACACCCTTTGAAACATCTGAAGCTATGTTCAGTAGGGAAGGTTTATCGGTTTTTATTAAAAAGAAGAAAAACGCAGCTATATATACACAAGTTTTCTTTTTGCTCTCTCTGGTTATCTTGCTCGCCGCGTAAAAATGTTGTGCGCACGGCCAAAAAAGTTAGTGTTCTTGTGACGTGCTTCCAAAGAATATGTCACAAGTGATTTCTATCAAATTGTCTGTCTGTAACTTGCAGTCCCGCGGGTTATCACCATGGAGATTGAAGTCGCTATTTTCGCCATGGCCATTTTTTTTACTTCTTTTCATGTCGGGTACGATGAGAGGCATAAATCTCATGCCTTTAGCTTCTATATTTCTGGACGTACATTAAGATCTCTTGAAGGTCTGCGCCCTTAATAAAAGACATACAGAAAAAAGAATATTGCGAGCTATTAAAAAAGAATGCAAATGCAGCAACGTATTTTGCGCGTATCTGCTCTAGATACTGAGTACAAAATGATGACTGCTTTTACATGAAAAGTAATTGAAGCAAGGTCTTACGAAACGTTCTTTTGAATTATCAAAGGTGTGGATATGTTATTTTTTCGGAAGCGTTGGAGAAATTCCCTAGATATTTCTTAGATTATTAGATGCCCGTCGAAACTTCTTTTTGCGGTCCAGCAAGAAGAACCTATTAAACCAATGTAAAGTTGCACGATGTGTGACGTCTCGTGGAATTCACCATAGCAAAATATTCTGCACAAACTTTACGGTGCTTCTTAAACCATCGTCCCGTCTGTGTCGAAACGTTTCACGTATGCTCTTGCTCTGATCGTAGAACAAAAGTCACAACAGAGTTTTTGAATATGTTGATAATAAAAAACCTCGATAGTGGAAGTCTGTAAAATATTTTAGTCCCATTGTCAGTTTAGACTTTCAAGCGATGAGAATCTGCGTCCTGAAGCGCCCAAAAACGCGTCAAATAAACCGAGTAGGGTGTGTGCCGACTGTACCGGTGGAACATGGTACATCAATCAGTTGATAGGTGTAGCAGATAGGGGCAATGAAAGCAAGCGTTTATAACGAATCACTCATTTACGTCCATTTGGAGAAACTTCTAATACGCCCGGTGTAACGCCATGTACGAAGAAGGGCTAGAGCTCGGGCTACTATTACCTGCATCTGTTAATAAGGGGCGTGTTGTCGGGTACGTGAAATAGTTGCGGATATACGTCCTCGTTACCCTCCTCGCTCTTTTCCACATAGTCCAGTCACTATTTTCGCCACTCACGCAGTTCAAAGCAACGCCCTTTATGCGGCCCTAATACGACATTACCCAGCAAACACATAACAGTACCACCTAAGTTAAGGAAAGTCTTCTCAGGACTCAGAGTGAAGGGGGCGTCAGCAGTTTTAGCTTTCAAAGTCCCCATTAATGACAATATATCACACAGCTTTAGGTTTTATCAATTGTTCTAGGAGCAGATTTGGGGAGACTTTATATATGCGGCAAACAAAAATTGCTGTTTGTCCGGTGAAGTTTACCTAAAAATTGGAATTTCTAGACAATAGAAAGGTTAGGGCACCGGAGGAAAAACCTAAAATGTTGGAGATTGGGTTTTTATCTTCTTTACATCATATTAATAAACACGATAGTCTTTTTTGGGCTACTTAAACACAGAAATTTTGGTCTGTCTGTCTGTCTGTGTGTCTGTGACTCGATTCAGCCACCCGGCCAAAGTAAAATTGATATTGCGCAATAGTCTTTTATACTCACAGCCAAATGTAAACGTCTACGCCCGGGTTATATGTTCATACTTATCAACTTTGTTGAACAAGAACAAGACATTACGCAAATATAAGACAGGAAATTAGTACACAAGAGATATTTGCAGTGTTCCTTTATTAAAAATTAAAGGATGCTTGGTTTTTCAATAACAAATGATATTCTACATCTACGGCAGAAAACCATCGCCTCCTGGCGGCATATGAAAAATCACGCGGCAACAGCAACGAAAGGTACCACTAGCTAGGTTCCACGTTCTGCTTGAAACGCACGTGGAGCACGGCCTCGCGGTTCTATAAACCTTGTAGTCGGCCGCCTCCATTCACACGCGTCTCCGCCGTACTGCAGCGCTGGCATCGAGGAACCCAGCCTGTAGCAGTGGAACGCGGGAAATTCAAATAGCCTTGCCCAAAACTTTAGTGTGTTTACCTTGGGATGAGTGCGACGGTACAGGAACAGCATGAGAGGTGAGCGGGAAAGCAAAGGGTGGCATTTCCCTGGCAAAGGTCCACAAAGACTATTGTCTTTTGACGACATTCGCAACAAAAGGAGCAGATACGCGGCCAATTTTTGTTTCCCTTTTTTCAAGGATCGTGGGATCTCAAGAAGTTCTATATACGACCTAACGTGGAATGGTTTTGACCGGGAAAAAGTTTATGTGCTAAAAAAAAGAATAAATATTATGTGCAACAAGCAGATGTCCTCGTTCCTGGCAAGAACACTTCAAAAAAGAACAACTTCAGCAATCAAAACTGACAGTGGCTGTGGCAGCGTAATCAGGCCTTGAATGATGTTTCGGCTCTTATCAGAAAATGGACAAAGATAAGTGCATGACACCCGGATTTATAGATTTTATATCTGACCCCATTTGCGTGGAACGCGAGGACAATGACCCACATTGTCATTACGATCACTGCAAGGCCGCTGCTAAGATATCCGCACATAATAGCAGCAAACATGCCGTTGGGATTTTATGTATGACAGGAGTGCCTGCGTACGTCCTGTAATATTTAATTGCACTTGTGGTCTCGTAATACCGTGATCTAAATTCATTCATTTATTTTTTTTAACAAAGCACAGTTTAAATTGCGTTGTGCGAATTTTTTGTGTTGATAAGGCTTTCAAAAGTAACCAAAATCCGATTCTGTTAACCACCAGCTTTAAAATAGCGATTATCCGGTGCCATGCAGCTTCCGAATGCATGAGGTAAACGCTATCTTAAACTACATGAGGGAAGCATTAAAGTAGAAATATTTTATAGAAACATATTAGCAACTAATCACGCCCGTTAGCGTAACAATGTTCCAGTGTGATGTGCGATCTTTTCAAGAGAAAACTGTCCCATGATAAAAGCATATTTTTTGAAGGCTTGTACTTCGATGCAACGAAGAAATTTGCAAACCAAATATCAACTTATAAAGTACCTGAATTTCGAATGTATTCCGACAATACAATTACACGGCGTCAAAGCGTTCTCTTCAATTTTATGCGCCCTCATTAAAGCACGCAGCACAGGTTCATTCCTGTAAACTTAGTGTTTGCAACACTGTCGCTTTCGAAAATTCAAAACAAACGTAACACAATATCTAGGCACACCCAAAAGTTTCTAAGACGGCACATCGAAATAAATCGGGAAACTGCTTTATTACCAATGGGGCCCTCCTTGGCTACTCAGAGATATGAACATACAACAGGATAGACCTTCGGTAGTAGGTGTTGTACATGAACAAGCGACGTTCGCTAGGCGGCTAGGCACACTCGGTGGTATTGGTGGTACCGTGTACCCAACCCATTCCTATTCTGCACCGGATTTCTTTGTCATGTTTGGCATAAACACTGACCACCTGGTCAGGTTACTTAACAAGAAATCGACTGCTTTTTTTTGTCGTTCCTTAGGAAATTTTCTGAGAATTTCCTACTCCTTTGCTTGCGGGAGGATGTGTTCCGCCACCTCAGATATTTCTCTCCCCGTATCCAATCAGTGGTTCTCCTGGACTTTTGCGAGCGCATACCCCAAACTTTCTCACTGACATATCGCCTTCTTTGTTTGCCACAACTTTTTTTAACGGGACCCAGCAACACTTTTTACAATCTTTTCGAAACCTTAAGTGCTTGCAGAGCGTAGTGACCCAACACACTGTGTACACAGATTACGGGGTCACAAAGTACCTCAGCCGAAAAACTGCCGATCAGATAACTCAGGGACTTCCAATCAGATACTGCCCATCAGATTACTCGAAAATACGCTCAAAAGATTTTCCTGTGCTTCACGGTCTCGATGTTCTTCGACGGCCCCAATTACGTCACTGAGGCCATTTAGCGGCAGTTGTTCGGTTTTTCTTCAGTTGCAGCACTGAACGCTTTTCAATGGCGTATTTAATAACAAAGCCACAACACCAAAGCAAAATGGAAGGCGTATCTGCTGCAATGAGCAAATCACGCAGTGCCGCTTCATGCTGGCAATAACTGTAGCTTTCGCAGTGCTTCCAGACGCGCAGACGCGAAGGAAAGAGTGGAAGCGTTAATCGAAACTGTTGCAGGGTCCCTTTAAGTTGTAATATTACAATTGGGAACTTTTTGTTTCCATCTTTATGGCTGAGTCGACGTCTTCCAAGAGACTAGCAACAGTGTTACATCGTACCTAGCTCTTCGTGCATAAACTTGTAATATCTTTGACCTGAATCGCTTTTTGAGCTTGACCGCAACGACTCCAGCACGTTGGTTTACACTGAAGAATTATTCCACATTTTCTGCTATATCTCTGTGAATCAAAAATTCCACCCCGTGGTCTTCTCCTATTTTCGAAGTGTACGGCTTGTATAGTGCGATCCCAACGACTGTGATCGTTTTGTTAGCACATAAGAAACAAAACAGCTTAAAACTGTCCAAATATTATCACTGGAAGCCGTAACCACATGTATACTTGTGCAGATTAGTTGACTGCTTTTTCTTGCAGACGCTTGAGGATATTGTATATGCTCATTCTTCTTAAATACGGCGTGGTGACGTTTGTCCTACTGCGTCCTAACATTTTTATAGGAGGGCTGAGCTTGTTTCCCAGCCGCAGAATGACGACGTTCACGTGCATAGTAATACTTTTTGGCAAAGCTCATTTTTAGGTATGCCAGTAGAAGCTTCTCCAAAGCCCAGAGCCAACGACTGCGAATCAAGTAGGCGTTCAAAAGGACCGCCAACCGTGAATGAACAGCGAGGTCTCAGATCGCGCTTTTCGTAGCCTCTTAGTTTGGCTGGACTATGAAGCTTGGTGAAGAAACCCGCAGCAATGATCCATTCTCCCTTATTGCTGTTGTTTTGTTTTTATGGCTTCAGGAATAAAACACCATACTCCTACCCCACCTTCCTGACTTAATACAAAATTGTAATTAGGTTGTTAAAATAGTGCAACTAAACTTTTTGATTGAAATAGTACCGAAAGTGCCTTATTAAATCTGCAATAATGGTCTTACTTGGTGTGAAACAAGACAATTATGCAGGGTGATCACGTCAGTTATTCCTATACATGATACAAACTCTGAAGCAAGCTATAAAGGCTCTATAAATAATGTGATGTCCAAGTTCCGTTACGAAATAAAGTACGAATTCGTGCATTTTACGTGAAGACTCACATGGTTAACAAACTAGAAAATATGCAAAAAAATATATTTTTTAAAAACATTTTAATATGCGTAAAATACTAGAGCATTTTCCGCAAAGATAGCATACAAAATTGTGGAATTTTGAAGGTTTTTCAGGGTTGGCATTAGGCGTTGCATACCATTCCTTTGCACAATTTTTGATATTTTCTGTCAAACTCTCTTTTGTCTTCTTCTATTTGTGTTGGTAAGCATTATTGGACGACTTGTCCGTCCACCCACATCCAAGTTCGTTCGTTCATTGGTCCGCCTGCTTTAGTGGTCACTGCAAATGCATCGCATCCGGGAACCATGAGCATAAATGTCAGCAAACGCGAAGTGCATAAAACCGCCAGTTTCAGAACAATTTATTACCGCAATTGTTTTTCGTATTGGTAGCTGATTCCGAAGCAAATATATAGATTTTGGCTGATATCAGCTGCTCTCACTATCAGCTTCCAAAGGCGCACATACCTCCCACGGCAGGTCTGGGATTTCTGCAGTGTCTGTAAACACTGTAGTAAGCAGACACTGGTGGATTGACGTGAGCCAAACAAATTTGTCATCTCCTTATGTTTTAATTGGAACCAGGTTTCCCAAAGTAGGCGCGACCGCTGCATGACTAACAATGGCTGCAGAGAAAAATCTTGGACGCTATTTTGGAAAACCTGCTTTTGATCATTTTTTGCCCAGTGAAGCCGTGACAATTTAGTTACAATTTAGAGTGCTCAGGCAAGGTTTCATTCCCAGTAAAGATGTAATCACGAAAAATCAGATCCCCATTGTGATGATTATACCTTACATCAACAATTTAGGTTCTCATGTTTTCTCGCGTCTTTTTTGTGTGGTTTTGTAAAAAACACTAGAGTTGTTCGTTTTTACCAAAATAAAAAACTAATTATGCATGAAAGACAAAATAAAAATTGATGCAATCTATGACGAAAATGAAAAACAAGTACGTGCTACCGCTAAATTGTGTTGTTTGCTCTCCCAAAACGAAAAACATACAGAGGCACACAAAAAAATCCCGCCATCTCCACGAAGTGAATGATGATGAGAGGAGCGAAGCTAGAATGCTTGTTTCTCTTTTGTTTCTCGGCACTTGCATCACTAATGCAAGATGTGCCAGTTTTTCTGCAGTAATGCGCAGAAGTAGCGATGATCTATTAGCTCAGCTGTCGTCCAGGCAGACAAATGCAAACTGTTCCTTTTCTGTGACACCCTTAGAACTTAGATTAGAGCTTGTACTGTACAAAATCGACACCTAGGCTAGTTGGTATCCGTCCATCCTAAACAGCGTTTAAAAAAACAACGATGAGAAGAAGGGACACAAGACGGCGCTGTTCTTCTCGTCGTTGTTTTGTTAAGCGCTGTTTAGGATGAGCTTGTACTATACAAAACAGATTCAACGATGTTTAAAATGTTTCGCGTGAAGTAGATGAAAGATTATTGCTTTCTAATCCTGACAGCACTAGAAATGTTGGTGGGCACGATTGCAGAAACTTACCAAATACTACCCTATTCATTTGTCTGGCCTCTACCAACCTATGGATAACTCCTAGAAACGCCTCAAACAGGTCTCCAAGCTTCGCAGAAAGGGTACCGCAAAAGCTACACGCGAAGAACCATAACATAGTGGGCAAACCATAAGCCAAACCGCAGAGATGGCCTGCTTTGAGTGAACGTACCTTTTGAATTGCTGCCGCGTCTTTATCCTTGTGGTGGACACAACAAGTGAAGGAATGTATCATGTTGAAATCATTAGAGGTTGGCTATTTACCACTTCTTGGTTATAATAAAACAAATTCAAAAGCTGCGACGTGTTTTACTTCTGTAAAACAAATATGGGACCCGTATGCCCCAACACCCAGTTGACCCGTTTGTCCCGCCGAGTACTTGGCGCTGGTGCGTCTTCTAGTGAGATGGTGCGAATAAACTTGCACACAGTGGGCCATTGCTAACATTTAGTCTTGTTAGCGTGGACGTGCTTTTGGTGGTTGAGCATTAGCGGCCCCACTAGGAGGTGAAGCTCTGATTCATGGACGCAAGCATGCAAAGTGTCTTTCTATCTCAGGTCAGTTCCAGTGAAAATGCTTATTCAGCCGGTAGATATTGCTTCTGAACCTTATAAAAAGCTAACTCCGGTGTGGTAGGAACAGCTTCCGAATGTCGAGAAGAAAAAAGCGCTGTTCCTTGTAAAATATTTTTTGTTAATGTATACACGCCCAGAAATACCAAAATATAGGTATTGGTCGTCTGTACGTAGCCACAGGAGTGCCAGCAAGACATTATTTGCTCAACACACATTTTTTATGCCTTGCCGTGGCTCCCAAAAACGCAAAAATAGAAAAATTTAGAGAACAAAACAAGGAATTCTGCTTGCCTTGCAGCGTGCTTCCATTCAGCGGCATAGTTACGAAAGTGCATCTCTAATGCTCTGCTACAGTCGCTAGGTGTAACTAGTGCCCCGTAAGAAAAGATGCGAGCTTTGCAACGGAGCTACAGTGCTGAGAATGTGAAGTAGAAAGTGGGACGTATATTGCCAGCTGTCCTACACAGGGTTGAAAAAAGCTTTTCTTGCTTCGTTTCCGACTCCGCCGTACCTTTCAGGATATGTAGCTTCTTAAGTCGAACATTTTCATTGTCTTCTCAGCGTACACTCGGCTCAAGACAAGGTATATTCTCCCCATTATAAAAGGAACAATAATACTAATCAGAACCAAAATGTCTAAGTCTCATCCTTATTCGCCGAAAGGAATTATTTATTCTTCATATCAAGGAATTTGCGTTTCTAGATGTTCGTGATGGGTTATTGATTGATGGCTGGAGGCCAAAAAAGCATTTGTATATGAACCTATTCATAAAAGGAGAATTCGGCTCCTATATCTTGGGCTGAACATGCCTTTTCACAGCACCAACTACCTGAAACGTCATCTTGTTTCCATTCTAGCAGTTCACCCTCAATCATTTGGCGGCACTGGTATTTTCGGCGTGTGATTAAAGAAGCTGACGAAGCTAGGCGCCTACCTCCCGGTTACAAAAGCATTACCAGAATTCGAATGCTCCAGCCCTTTGCGCCCATCTCCAGGTTACAAAGCAATAACAGAATTCGAATGCTCCAGCCCTTTATACAGGCTTTTGCATAGCACTTGCCTGCTTAAGGTACGGTTTATACACCTGTAGAGTCTGTATATTGAAGAATTGTTTTTGGAAGCATACAAGTTGCCACTTGTAGAAATTGTCAATACTTCAAACAAAGGTGTACTCTCCAGAAGCATGTTGACGCGCCACTATAAAAATAAGAACTCGAACGGAACAATTCCGAATAACAAAAGGTGAAGCAGCTATATGGGCTGGAACAAAGGGTTCAATATACTAGAGGCTGGTACCGAATTCTATTTTCATAGATTGGGAAGCTCGGAAATTATTTCTATATACTTGTTAGAAACACCACTTGGGGCAATATATATATATATACATTCGAGTAGCGTAAATGTAACATATTAATCTCTACTCTTATCAGACAAAACTATTAGTGCCTTCCATTCTGTGAAGGTGCATGCCCTGCGAAGCTGGAGGCAGTCGGCGCAGTACATGAAACAAACAACGTTTGTAATTTGCGATTGAGCATACTTCCCCGCCAATTAGCTGAGTGAAACTGGGAAGGACTCTAGCTTTATAACAGCGAGAAAACATGGGGGTCTCTACAAACATACCGAGTGGCGCAAATACACAACACACAAGAAAGAAGACACGGACGGGCGCTACTCCTTCTTGTTTCTTGTGTGTTGTGTATTTGCGCCACTCAGTATGTTTCTAGACCTCAACCAACAGGCCCAGCAACACGTTCTCTTGATGGGGGTCTCTGTTTCCCTCCCTCGAGGTAGGCATCTCACTGCATGTGTAACGCACAACACAATCCGCTGGCCAACTGAAGACCACAGGCAGGATATGCTTGAAGTCCACCTATAAACCTCCCGCCACCACAACGGACATGCTACCAGTGACGGCATAACACCTATAGCTTCTTGTACTTGCTCCCGCTCGTGTGCTTACAAGTGAAAGACACCGGCGAAAAATGGGGGGGCGGTGGCGAAAGGGAACGCAGTAGAGGCGCCTAGTAAGGCGGCTTTACCGAAATAAAAACTGGGTGATAGATAAACTTCTTCGCAGTAAAAGCTTTCATAGGCCTTTTTTGGCGCCCGATTACGTCACAAGTGAAGCGATTCTTGCCTGCTGGCCTGTTCACACACTAAGCATTCTGTGTATTAAGGTGGGAATTGACCAATCCCATATCGGGAAACTAAAATTGCGCCTTTCTGAACTCGTTACCAGAGTATAGCAGTGATGTTCCCTACAACGTGTTCAGGCACTGCTAATATCGATAGGTTACAAGGTATTGCTCAACCCTACAAACACGAAAATTCGGCAACCTTCCCAATTGAGATGCCAGACTCAGGAAAGAGCGCAGCCTATGATTTTCAGTATGTTTACCTTGGCTATTTTTGGTCTCACCGTCATCTCGGTAGAGCAGACACTGATACCGCCAAGCCATGCCATCTCTCTCAACAAAGAGAACAACTGCATATCATATCTGGCGTAACCCGTATAGGCGCACCCAATACCTACGGCGTACATCCCCACTTGAGCGTCTCGCCACTTAAACTCAGCCAACGACCGAAGCAAACGCCCACGCTAAGGACGCAAAAAAAATGCTGAGCGCCTGCAATGCGATTATATATCTGAAAGACGACGGTTTTGTAACACAAGGGACCCACGCACGATTCTGATGATGGAAAGTGTTTATTTTTCTAGAGGCGCCAAATCCCCACTCCTGCTCATCAGCTTTTTGCCTCCATGGCACTTTCTTGAACACTTCTTGACCCAGTATTTTTTGCTCTTAACTTTGGTGCGCCAAATTTTGCGTGACGCGAGGTACGGAAGGAGCTCAAGCCTAAACGGATGCGCTTGTACAATTCCGTAGACTACACGCGTGTTTGAAGCACGAGAGGTCCTATGGCCTGGAGGGTTGGAAAATGAACGCCTCTCCTGCGCTATTATCACGTGGCTAACGCAAAGTCGACCCCTTTAAAAAAAACATCGTTTCTCATTTGGTACCCCAAAAACCTTTGATCTGCGTTTTGAATTCTTTCCAATACAGAAATTTGGCTAGTTCGTGATACAACACAGGCATTGCACACGCATCCTGCGTGGCTTTAGGACGCAATTGCAAAGAGGCATTCTGTTCTATCAAAGAAAATGACGAATGCTTGAGCACACCGCCTTTGTCTTTGCACGCAAAAGCGTAGCTTCGTAACACCCGTTGTTTAGTCCCAGCATTCTTTGTGCTCTAAAATTACAATGCATTTATTTAGGTGTAATAGCTCATTATGCAAGCTTATAAGCCTGCCAAGCAAATTATGCGGCAGCCCTTAGACGTAATATATTCTAGTGTGGAAAATGAGCGAGTGGGTCGAATAACCGTTCTTTTTTGTATTTATCTAGCACATTTCAGAGAAATTTGTTTTGAAAGTCAGTGAGTTTCTAACGAGGCATTAAAAGGAACCCAAACTTGCACTCTGTCTTCACTTCCCATTTAAAGTAGAAACACCTAATATGAACCACGGGCTTTATTTGGCTCAGTTTCGACATGAGAAAAAGCTACCCTCTAAGGAATCAAGAACGTTGCGTTGTGTCTGCGGCCTGTTTGAATACTGGGAACGAGTGGTCACTAATTTCTCTGCCTTCTCATTCAACTGTGCTTTAGTGTGCTGATTTTGATGTGTAAACATTTTGGAAGTATCAACTACGTGCCGTGTGTAGCATAAAGTGTAGTTAGCTTTCTTTCTTATGTTTTGTTTGCTTTTTTGATCGCTTATCTTTCTGCACCTGTTGAAGATAACGGGAATTACGTGTGATGCAACGAAATGTACAATGGGAAGGTCTCTATTGTTTATTTTTCTCGTTGAATTTGTTATCACTCCGGTCGCTTACTCGAGCCGCTGTTGTTGAGTCGAAAGGGGCTGCTGCCTGGTCAAACTGTCTACTACACGTTTTCCCGTCATTTCTTTTTCTACCTGTATATATTAGGCACAGAAAAATCTTACACAAATAAATTTAGTCTTACATTTAAATTTGTGTCAAGCGGCTGATTGGGGTTATTTTTATCTTTGTTGTTTTTAGGCGATGCCACGAAACAGGGCAGAGGGTTAGATTTGTAAAAAATAAATTGTTTATTTTTGTGTTCAACTCACCACGTGTGAGAAACGTTCGCAGACAGGGCTACAGGCGTTGCCTGCGTGCATACATATGGTGAACATGATTGATGAAATATACTGGACTCACATGGAACGCCTGTATGTTGTCCACAGCTGGTTACTCAAGCCACTGCGCAACCCCGGGTAATGCACACCAGTTACGGAATCGTTACCCAAAACAAACACCTTACATTCGAGCAACGGAATAATTTGCAAAGAACTTGTGCTTTCCGAAAAATTCTGAGTTACGGAATTTACGCTAATAGGAAATGGACACCTTACATTTTAGCGTGCATTGAAGTTCAGTAATAGAGATCAAGGAGTCCGTATAACGATATTTCCGTAATCCTGAAACTGTCCGTTTTTCAAATTACGGAATGGGCTCCTCAATACACTATCTCCGGGTTGTTCCGTAAACCGGAGATTTTTTTTACGGTGTAAAGAGCAGCCTTTCGAAGGAGTCATCGTGCTGTTTGCTATTGCTGGGGCCCACCGTTACGTTTTTGTCTGTGAATATAATATCCTTCAAGGTTCGACGAATGACAATGCATCCGAAAAAGGATTTGTTGAAGCCAAACGACCCAACGTTTTAGAATGTATGAATACTGAGTGCTGACAATTGAGTTTTATATATCCCAGTGTGTGGCGAGAGTGTCCTAGAAAACACGTTTTCACAAAGATATGCAAGGCAACACTTTCAAATTAACGTTTGTAGCCATATTGGTCCTTCTCCACAATTAACGATTCTTTATACGGCTACACGTCCATTATACAAACTATTCTGTACAAGCTTTCAACTTGATATAAAGAGAATTTCACTGGCCAGCACTTCCTCCTCTCAGCCACAAACGTAATTTATAGTATTTTTTTGCTAGGTAAACACACAAGTTCAGTGTATTACATCGGATGCAGCAGAATGCAAAACTCGTTTTGTATCTTTAAATTTTTGCTGACCCTGCGTAGGTGTAATACCCCCACTACCTTAAGAGCTTCATATTCTGTATCGCTGCGACGGGATTACTGGTCTCTCCAGGCTCCGGCTTGATAGCATTAGAACAAACATTTTAAATTGCCAGCAGTCCAATAACCTGAGTTGTCAAAAGCAGCCTATACATGTGTTTTATTTCTTAGTGATGTGATGCATATTAGCTTGCCAAAATAAATGTCAGGTAATTGCTTTGAGGCCATATGTTCACTGAGACATCATGATCCAATTAATAACGAGTACATGGCTGCACAGAACAAAAATTTACATTTCAATTATAAGTTCCAGCAGTTATATTTAACTTGAAAAACCCTGACCTCGCGTCATGGGATTGAACATTAGGAATATTTAAATGTCACGTGTCCTTGCAATGAGACCAATATAAGCACAGCGCATACGGTGATTCATTCACAGGTTCATCCTCAGGGTCTACTGGTGAACTCGACACCTGCCATTTTAAGGTGAGGTTTTTATTTTCAAAAGAAACTGTTGCTGATAGTAATATTTTGTTAAGTTAGAATTTTCTTTACACACTAAACTTTTTGAAATGTTTTTGTAGACGATGAAACGTATGTTTAAAGTTGCACAATTTCACCTAAATGCAAAGTGATACATTCTTACACGTACAAAAGAGCAGGAATGATTTGTTTGAAGCTTTTATTACTTGGCAAACATGCAATTGTCAAGCCGAGAAACCCTAATAAATTTCCTATACACTTCATCCAAAGGAAAATTTTTGTGTAGTAAACACTCAGGTTCTCTTGTAACTATCGACTTCCAAAGAGTACCTCTAAGTTAATCGATGTCATCGCTTGAAAATTACCTCCGCAAATTAAATGCTCTACGTTATAATGACCATTGTCTTTCTTGGGCATATTAAACGCCAAAAGTTTAGTCTGTCATCCAGCATGTAAATTGATTCGACAGCCCCTATCAAAGTAGGAAAAAATGTTTTAAAAGAGGTAGTTTAGGCAAAATATTTTTATGAAACTAGAATTGGTGACACAAATCATGCGTATTCAGGTTGCTTTCCAAAAAAAAAAACATTCGAGATAAATGAAGGAGATTTCAAATACATAAAAATAGCAGCATTTCTATTTAAAATAAACACGGGCTTGGTTTCTGCAGTAGAAAACAGAAGAGCGGTCATTACTCCAGATTATAGCAATCAAACACGAAGACAACGCCCCGTACTGCTTCAGGAGCAATAAAGATAAAAATTCCTTATAGATTGTGCGCAAGCTCTTCGAACACAAGAATCGATAAAACTTTATTTTACATTCGTCATGTGACGTATGAAATGGCATGGTAACAATGCAAGCAGATGGAGGGATGGGAAAACGAGATGTGGGTTGGCGGGGAGACAGAACCCTATTATCCTTTGACTTTTGCATGAAAGAAAGAAGTACGCGGTGTTTTTTATGGCGGCTTTTGCTTTGCTGAAGAAATAAAAGCGCGTTTTTCAGCGACTAGGATTATGGGATACACATTCATAAGTAGTAAAGAAATAGTTCGACCACAAAATTGCTATTAAAGCACCTTCAAAGAGGCGCATAAGAATTGAAAACTGCTGAATTGTTCTAGGTACGCTGCAAAATACGACCAGAAAAAGAAATTCCACAAAATAGACAGCGAAATTTCATCACTTATTGTGGCATGCATCCAACAAATATGGCAAACGCCAAATATAAAATTTTTTTGAGGCCGAATCCTCCTGGCAGTTTTCAGTAAGAGGTATTACTGGATAGAGCGCCTCATAAAAATGACTGTCTCGCCACTCCCTACCAAGCAAGCGGTATTTTTCATTCCCCAAAAGTGCTGCGATGCTCAGATGTAGAGATACTGCGAATAGTACGCACGACTACTATGCTTGTCTCGTCATATAATCCTGGTTCGCCTTTCGGACTTTTGGTCTACGGCGATGCTACGGTACTGAGGTATTTAGAAACAATGGCACGTCGTGCGCAAAGCTGCACTTTCGCTTTGAAATGCCATTTTAAATATATCTCGTAACACCTTAACCCCATCGAAAGATTGTGGCCAGAAGTAGACAACGAAGTAAAATCGGCCACGCCAGAAATTTAAAATAACAACCTCCGTCCACACTGATTAACCGTGCCGACGCGCAGACAGGCACGTGGTAGCTTAAGACACGAACATCTCGCATAATTGCTATCGTTGTTAGAAGTGAGTAGGGACAACCATTACAGCCAAAAAAAAAAAACAACGACAATTTTCTTGCTTCTCAGGTTTTAACCTTGTTTTGGCAAGCAGAAGAAGGATTCTGTATGTAACCTGCTAGTAGATTGGTACGCGAGCCGGAATGCCCAACTGTTTTCGGGGTCGGACTGTTTTGCGGCGACAATATTGGAAACAGTTTTTGAACTGACCAATACCATACGATAAACTACCGCATAGTACGCACCTCAGATACCGAAAACTTTCCAGCACAAACACTTCAAAATCGCTTCAGAATTGTCACTGTATGTAAGGCAGCACATATTTTTTTACAAGCACAGGAGGAGTAGGATTTCAAGGAATTTACCACAGTAGCTGCTACAAACTAAAAGTCAAAATTATTTTTTGCGAGCCAAATTAAGGGTTTTAGATTTTTTCTAAGTACTCTAATGATGAAAAACATCATGAAATGTGGCAAATAACTTTATTAAACAACATAAATCGATTCAGATATTTCTTTGAAAAGCACTACTAGAACAAAAATGGTGTGTCGCGTACACCTCAAAGTTGTGCGCTGTATTGTATTGTTTGCACTAAAGCAATTTCAACTTCACCCTTCTAGTTCGATGCTGGGATGATTGAACATTGTGATGTAAAACATCGTTGCATATATATCGGTCTCAAAGCCTTCCTGTTCTTCCAGATTATCATCATGAAGTTTCAAGTGTTGCTTCTTGCGCTGGCCATTTCCGGACTTCTTCTTGTGCAGGGTAAGAAGGCTGACAGAAAAACGTATGACTTGTTTCAGTCCAAGGGTTCCTAAACCTCTTGCTAAAACGTGTGAGCGTGCTTTGATAATAATCAAGCATTACAAACAAAAAAAGTTGTACAGTACGTATCTACGCACATGACGGCGGGAGGACGTACTTAAAAAGGCGAAACGTTTAATTATAAGAGCTCGATTTGAAATTAAAATTCGAGGTGCAACAAAAGGGTAACTGAACCCTGCTTGATTCCTCAGAGTTCAGAGGATGGAGGGCGTAATTTGCCGCCTTTACTATTCTAAACGAAAGACTGCTTTTTTCACTATAGGCACCTACCATATTCATGCAAGCAACCTTCCGACTTCAATTTAGGCCACGGCGTAACTCAGTTAGGCCGAAATGCGTATCCAAAGAGGATCAGTTAGGAAAATAGATTTTGCCGGCTATGAAATAAGACTTTTTTAGTGTTTAGCTCCTTTCTGCCTGTGTTTCTTTTTATCTCCTGCACGCCAATTTCAGCCGTTTTGCTGTATAATATGCGAGTTACGACTTCGGCGCTGCGCCCTTTACATATTTTCTTTCATTAAATATAAAGGTTGTCACTTTCCAGATTCTGGTGCCACCCAGCTAAAACATTTGTTCATTCAGGACGGTATTCTCTGTAGTATTTACTCAAGGTATGCTTTTTTTATTTTTTTTTCTTGGACAGGTATAAGAGGGAGCCGAGGGGCGCTGGCCACCTTACATGTTTCACTGTTTCACGAAAAGGATCTAGATTCTTCAGTTTGCCCGAATGAAGCTCTGCGAAAACAGAGATGTGGTGTTTTGAGCTTTCCTGGTATTTTGACGCCTTGAAGTATGACAGAAGGGTGCCCTCGATCGAAACAAAGCGATTTCTGGATTTATTTGCTATAGAATACTCACATAGAAACCTCTGCGCACTTTCAGGGGTGACTTTGACCCTTTACATTACTGTAGGCTCCGCTGATTCCAACTAAAAACATATATTCAGATATTGTTAGGCTGGTATTTACCTTAAGAAGTGGATTCTTGAATGCCTCATGATGCTCAATACTTTGTTTTCAGTCGGCCGTCATGCAAAGTTTGTAGATTTCCCGCTATCTGTTTTTTTCTGTGCCTTCAGAAACCACAGTGGAGGCTGCTCCACAACTGAGGGCCGATAGCTCCGCCGTGGAACGCTCCGATGGAGCCACACCTACCGAGCAGGAGCGGGCACCTCTTCCCCCAGGATGCATTGAATCTCTGTGCGGCTAGAAGAGGAAGATGGGTTGAAGCAGTGAGATGTGCGCACTCGCTTTCTTCGTGCTTGCCCAATGATGGCACTATCGCTGCTAAAATAAACAGCTGCTTTTCGCACCAGTCTGTTGATGCCTGAGAATTTTCATACACCAACAATTACCATAGTATACCTTTGTTGCTTAAGATGGTGTGTATTGACTCTTTGCTTGCAGATGGTATTTGGTGTAGCTGGGTAGACTTTTTGTGTGGAGCTGTAGCCTCGTGGCTGAAGCATAACGCAATATATTTCTAATTCTTCTGCAAAGAATGGTGTGCTGCAGATGGACAGGATTAGCGGGTATGCGAGGGCCCGAAGGTTAGACCTTTCCCCACTGTGAGGATAAACGTCGTAATTGGGATCTTTAGGCTAAACTTTGAAGTGGTGTGCAGTTGCTTGGCATAGTGTAAGGCTTTCATCAAACTTTTACTAACGCCCCGCCTAAACATACGACTACATTTAGCACTCGATGCTTCAATAATTTAAGGAAAAATTTGTCAGCAGGTATCTATACAAACAATCGCCCCAATAACCGATAGAAAGAACAGCCAGAATAAGTACTTTCAGTGGCGCAGCCCCTTACAGCGTGCTTCTGTAGGCCTCTCCTGTCTTCGTCGTCGTAATTGTGGTTTTATGAAGTCACGTTACAAAAACATAGGAAACTCTTTTAGTACTTGCTGTAGAACGTAACGTGTACTAAAACCACCCGCACACTCCTTTACACCTCGCGCTATAGGGCTGCGTGCTTCAAAGGCAATATACTTTAGAGCAAAGATGCATAACTGTACCTCCCAATGGTTTCATCACCGTTGGCAAAAATGCCAAGGCGCCAATAATACACTCCTACTCTGCATGCTCCGCCCCTCTCCAGGTTTCACTTTAGTGCAGTTTGCCGGAAATATTTTTTTCAATAGAGTAGTTATTGCGGCGATTTTTTGGATAAACTAAGGGTACAAGTTCACGGCGTACGACCGTTAAGAAGAAATGTCCCATGAAAAGTAATGAACACCAATCAATTTTTGTAGATCCTGCAGTTACACTGTTGCTGCTGTAGTTATGTTAACCATATCATCTGTGGGTTATTTGCAATGCTTTATAAAATAGGAAAATACACCGCTGGTGTACGCCTTTTTTGAGACACTGCCCAGGAGAGAATGTGGTGATATGCACCAAGGCCTCAATAACTAAATACATAACTTGGTATGCACGAAGACATCAATAACTAACCCAATAAAAATTTTAATGACCAAGAACAAGGGGAACTGGGTACAGCCAATTCTTGCCTTTATTTCAAACTGGTGTAAGCACTGTGGAAGCTAGCTACGTTTTACCTGACCACATAGTAGGGAGTCCCTGCAGCAGTGAATGAGAAAACACTTTACCAGCGAGAATAAATGCTCTTAGTGATGTAGTCGTTACTTGCGCAGTGAAATTGCTGCCTACTTGCTATCCTTCTTGTAGCATATTCAAAGGACGAACGTGCATTAGCTGGCCTGACAGTTCTCATAGACGATTGAGTCAAACTAAAAAGGTCGGTAAAGTGGCAGGAGGTCACAGGGGACAACTCAGATAGAACTTACTCTTCTGTGGAATGATTCGCGTAGCTGGCACCTTGCCACGGCAGATGCCAGACTTTTGAATTCATGGTGCGGATCGCAGTTGACGTGGTTATTATTTACTTCCAACGCCACACTAAAGAATTGGGGATCAATTTAAATATCTTTTAGAGTGAAATCTCTACGTACCCAATTGTTCCGCTACAAAAGCCACGATAAAACTGCGCAGATTGCACTAATTGTGAAGGGTGAAAAAACAGCAAAGAGGCGGCCCCTTGTCCTTTGTCAAAGACCCGGCTGTTGCTTCATCATCACCATCAGGAGCCCACCAGATCCACTTGAGGACGAGGGCCTCTTTCATCGACCTCCATACGCTCCTGTCCTCCGTCGCTTGAGGCTACTGTTTGCCTCCGTATTTTGTTATTTAAGCCAACCTACTTGTAATCGGCGTCCCTCCTTTTTAGACTATCTCCCGGTGTTTACTCTGTCACCCTGGTAGCCCACCGACTGTCATTTTGCATAAATACGTGGCCAACCCAAGTCCATTTATTGCACTTTTTGTGAACGTGATATGTTCTACTCTAAACTGTTCCCAATCAAGGACGCTTTTCCTGTCCTAAGTGTTACTCTGATCAATACTCATTCCGTGGCGAATTTAGCGGACCTAGGTTTGGTTTTTAATTGTTTAGCTAGGCGCCCAGTTTCCTTTCCATTATTCATCACTTCATATCTATTATCAAACTTGCCCCTAATAGTCCTCAATATATGAAAGGTCCACATTGTTTTGTTGAAAGCTTTCACATTTCGCCGAAAGTGAAACGCGTAATCAGGCGCTAGAACCTGCATCCAAGTCCAACGACAAAAGCGGGGGACACATGGGCGGAGCGGGACGCGTCTGTGCACGCGATTCCCCGTTCCGGTAGCCGGAACGGCCCCCGCCTGGCACCCAAAACCGGCTCTCCGCATACGTCAAACCTGCTAGATATTTTCCGCCGCTGCCACGCGTCAAACGTGTGGGCAATTAACTGGCCGGGGGCGGCCGCCAATAACAGCACGAGGCGCGGAAGCGTCATTCATGACATTTCGCGCGGGTTTCAAAGTGGAGCCTGTATTTGGTGTGTCCGCTCCTGGATTACGCGAGGTGGCTTTCTCCCGCGCCGCAGCCACGAGCAGCTCAAGCGCAGCCCGCATCGCGGAAAACGATCTGCTGATATCTGGTACGAGCAGAAGCAAATATATGGGATCAAAAAAGAACTGCGTATCGCTTTCGCCTGCCTCGTAACTGCAAAAGACCACGCTGCATAAAGTAAAATTAAGAGCAACATCTCTGAGAAGTGTCGGCATTGCAGTGTTTTTTTTTCTCCGTGCAGTGAGTGAAGGCTTCCTTTATCATGGTTGATTCGGCGGTTTTATTAAAGTTCATCAGAAAAGAACAACCACCTAAACCATATTCTTGCCACGTTGAATGAGAAAAGCATTTGTAGAAATCCAGATAATTGTCAATAATGCCTAGCCTTCTTACGCCGCTAGTATTTATTGAGTTTTTTAGAGCGAGATTTGGCTATGAGTAGCCTAATGCGTTGGGTTATTTTTATTTTGATTTTTTATTTTGTTTCTTTTCGACAATGATCTAAACTGCACCATTATATTTGATTAAGCGCATTCACTTGACCAATAGTGTGTTCTTCCGCAGATGACAGGCGTAGGGCTAGTTTCGTCTGTTTGCGCGATTATTTATTCGTGTTGCTGTCGTTCTTTTGCGGGATTTTTTAGTTGAGTGTTCGTTTTTCGGAATATATGTAACTATGCATTTTTTTTAAATTTCGTCCCCATTTTTGCGAAATCGTTATGCTGTGTATATGGGGGGATATTCTGTTTGACCATTTACTTCATTACATTATTACAACGATTAAATGTGTTACTTCCGCCAGTTATGCATTTTTGTGGAACTGCAGGGCGTTACATGACTGGCTCGTCTCCTCAATTTTTTTTCGTAATTCCACCGTTCTTTTGTTGGCTTTTTAAGTTACGTCTTCGTTTTCGAGCACATGTAAGACATATTTTTAGTATGTTCACTGTTGTGATTATTTTTTTTCTATTTTGTACTACTAAAATGTACTACAAAAACTAAAATGTTTTTCAAAACTCCGCTTGGCCAATCATATCCATTTAAGCTATTAATGGGATTGACCCCAATTACTTAAAGCAAGAGTCACCTACTAGAGGAAATCAAGAGCATAATGGGGCACCCAGGAGAACTCCGTCAAGCGTCAATGCGACCCTTGCGCGGGCTGCCAAAGGCTGCAAGCACGCTCGACGGAACGGGGCGGAGATAAGCGGCCCGACGCGTCGATGGCGTCCGCGCACCATGTGTCTCCAATTCCACCAAACGGCGGTGGGGAGCGATTTCCGGAACGTTTACCCGCGCCGAAAACCGGCTGCAAAGACGGACATGTGTCTGGCCCTAAAGCCCGCACAACGAACCAGAAAGATATTCGGTGTTCCAGTTATGCGATTATAGCTGAATACACGCATCGCTCTTCGCATTCTCTCAATTTTTGCTTCAACCATGCTTCTAAGGTAAGCGACCTATTACACGCTTTCACAATGATTGGCCAAATTTGTACATAGTTCAGAAGCTCATCGAAAAGAAACTATATTCTCAAGAAGCATGTCTATGGTCCGCTAGTTCATATAACTTCCAAGGGAAGATTGCCCTTTTCCTCTTTCTCTCATCAATTTGTGAGGGTCCATGTCCCTAGGCAATGGCCCAACTCTTACGCTTAGTCTTAACCCGCCGGACGAAAGTTGAGGCAGATGCTGAACAATAGGTAATTATACCCACAGCCAAATTTAAACGTTTAAGTCGGGTGATAACGTTCATACCTCTCAATATGGCTGAGCCAAAGAAAAATAGTACGCATGGAATGTTAGCAGGTTTTGTAAGGAGATTTACCCAAGTTCCATTCCTACTATTGGAACTGTTTTCTTTAAAATTGGCTGCACATGTTATTGTTCGCCGCGCAGTTAACCTTTACACCTTTTCCTTTTGGGTAGGCCAGTGTCTAGGTTGCGGATTCGCCATGTAATCGTCACTGTTTTATTCCATTGATTGATTGATTGATTGATTGATTGATTGATTGATTGATTGATTGATTGATTGATTGATTGATTGATTGATCGATCGATCGATCGATTGATTGATTGATTGATTGATTGATTGATTGATTGATTGATTGATTGATTGATTGATTGATTGATTGATTGATTGATTGATTGATTGATTGATTGATTGATTAAGTGGTTGATTGATTCATCGATTGATCAAATAATTGCAAGGTTTAACGCGACACGCTGCACAGGGGGTGAGGCACGCCGAAGTGGAGGGCTCCGGTTTAATTTTTTCCACCTCGCGATCTATAATGAGGGCCGAAATCTCACACCACGGGCCTTTTTCCTTTTCTCCTCCGTCATGAAAGCGGCCGCCGAAGCCGGAAATTGATCCCGCGTCAGTGTGCTCAGCAGCACAACTTCATAGCCACTGACCCACCTCGGCGGGAGCACGTTTTAATTCGCGGGGGCCTCTCCCTAACTACGTTTTTTAAAGGGAAACTTTGTACCTCTACCCCCCAAGAAATCTATAGCGATGTCGGCGTCAACCCAAAAACTCCCGCGAACAACTAAAATAAATTAGTGGCACCGCAAGGAATCGAACAAGCAGCGAATAATGAAATGGAGCGAGATCCCGTTCTTTTACTAATTGAGCTAGGGGTGCACGTGGTCAGGTAGGAGTCAGGTGCTGTACTCTGCAAGCACAGCTGCGGGTTTAAAATCCTTCTCAAAATCGGAAACTTTAAAGATTCAGGCTGAATAAAGCCCGGCTTCGGTTCTGGTCGAAAACTTCCCTCAAAGGGCTTCCAGCGTTAAGGTGTTCGTGGTGTGCGGAACGCGCAAGGTGTTCTTACTGAATAGCGTCATGCATTAGTACGCGACAAGCTTCGGCTCCGTATAACCTCCGCGACCATCTCATATTCGCCTGAACGAGGTCGAGGGGCGCCTCATTGCACCCCGTTCGCCATTTATGTGCATAAGGCGTCTCTCTCACGACTGCGGTCAGTACGTTATCCGAGGCCAGATAGTTAACGTTCCCATCGATGTGCAAAAAACACTTCAGTCCCTCCCTCACCACATCTCGGACGACAGTGCGATATAGTTTCACATCAAGCGCGGCTCATACACAAGCCGACTTACAAGTGCGGAGTTGTCAAGAACGCAATCATAAAGACCTGGTTGCGCCTCTGTACAAGTGCTACAATGCACGGCTCGATCCGAAAACTTTAGTGAACATCTCCGGAGATGCGCCAGTACATGACGAAAAAACGTTCCCCTTCAGTGCACCTCGGCCATCCACTCCGTCAGTCCGGCAGTCGTGTACGACAAGATGGATCCCGCGGGAGGCACTCACTACTTAGCGTTTGCATCGGGGGAGGGCGCTACTCCCATTTAGCTATTCCGCTATGTGCATGGAGAGGGATTGGCGTTCCTTCAAATGTACAACGGACGCCCTCCAGGAATCAGCAGTGTACATCCCACGCCACTAGACAATGCGAGCAGCGAGATAGGGCACACGGACAGACGCTTGTGTTGAACGGAATCAAGTTCTCTATGTGGCGATGAAGGTCATCCTCTGCAAGGTTGTCGAGAAACCTCTGACCTTCTGTGTTGACGAGGCCATTGACAAGATCACAAGAACGCAGTTGGAAGACGGCGACTTCGAGCGAGAGGCTGTCATCCGGAACTTGGCGTTTATGCAAGGCGTTAGAACACATTCTATACTGGTAGGAGCAAAAGAAGGAAGCATTTTTAGTGATCAGGCAACTGCGTAAACAGTGGGCTTCTTCTTGACCTCCTCTGCCTCGGAAGAGCACTGGGATTGGCTCATCGTCATGCTATAACGTTTCAGGGCGCACAGTACTGGCGAAATGCAGAGGTCCATCGAAGACATGCTCTGCATGGACAGAGTCGAAGTCTGGAACAACGATCTGGTAGCCTGTGAGATCTACGCCAACAAACTCTTCGCCGTTTTCCTCATGATTCTTAGACAGGGTAGCCTCTCCCCTATAAATCCCTAGGCACCGGTAGATTTCTTCAAAAGAGCCGAGTTCGAACAGAGAGGCAGGCCCCACGTTCACATTCTCCTGTGGTTAGAAAGCGTGCTGGATGAGGAGTTTAGCCTGACGATGCCGGCTGGAATGGATATGGTTAAGTTTCTCACGACTCTAGACGTCTTGCTCTTGTGCAGAGAGAGAACACAAATCCATCAGCACACTTTCACTTGCTTCCAGCGAAATGGTCTGACGCGCAGCTTCGGTGCACCGTTGATGCCCAGTGACGAGACGCACGTCATTGTGCCGTTCCCGCCGACCTATAACATGAACGAACTAGTGACGTGCGCACTGCTGCAGCAAACGTGTTGATAGACGCACGGAGCTCTGGACCACATCAAATACGACAACATCCAGCAGTTCTTTGGCCGTTTTGGAGTCTCTTCACAGCAACATTACATGGAAGTTCTCACAGCTAGATTGGCCAGCCCCTGCGTCTGGACAAACGGACATTAAACAGATGTGAGTCAACTCATTCAATCCGTAGATAGGGCCGGTCCTCGATTTGAACATGGACATCCAAATTATTCACGTCCGCTAGGCTTGTGCGACCTACGGGGTGAACTACGTTAATAAGTCAGAGACGGACATTTCGAATTTGCACAAAGCTGTTATCATTATTATCGAGGAGAACGCCGAGCTGGAGTACGCTCAAGTGCTCAAAGTCCTTTTCATCAACATGCTCAATACGATTGGGATGTGCCCTCAAGAGGTGGCTTGGTTTCTACTTAAACTGAACTTGTGGTTAAAAAGTAGAGACGTGTTGTGCATTCGACGTGTCTCCCCGAACAACGAACGCGAGTTCGAAAAACCCTGGATAACGGTTTGCAGAGGACCTCGATGAGAGCTCAACGCAGGTCGGGAAACCTAACGCAAGGCAAAAGTACGACGAAGTACACCTGTCTTTAGAGCTACTTTAGCAATAAACGCAGGATGTGTCTTTAACTGTGTAATATAGGCAATGCAGTCTTAACGCAAGACACTAGGACCAAAACAATAGCGGTCAACCTTTAGGCCCTAGTCATCCATCTTGCGGCATTTTCCCTCTCTATTTAGGACTGATTCGTCCTGAGAATAAAGGAAAGTGGTTGAGATAACAAAAGATGTGTTTTCCCTGTAATGGCATTCGCAATTTACACGCGTATATTTTACCGTCGTTGGCTTTGCAGTATGGCTTCCCTGACGCACACCAAGAACTAACATGCACGGCAACATCCTGTGGGACCTGTATTACGGTTCAATTCATACAGTACTATTGGAAAAGCACAAAGCTCTCGGCCGCTGAAGGTTGTGGTAACACGCTTTAGTAATTATAGAGCGTACAAAAATGCACTGTTACGCTCTGGAAAATTTTTTGACTACGGCGAAGGGGTAGTATGGGAATGGAGACAGCATAAAATAATAACTGTGATGGTGTGGCAAGATAAATGAAGTGGTGGAGGTCGGATGTCTGACGGAAATTCCGAAGAGCGGTGGGCAGACACCGCTCTTTTCTTGGATTGGGAAGAGTTGGGTAGAGCCAGTCTTTAAGATTGGGTTTGCCTGACAATCCTACCTTTCCAAAGACGCCTTGTCGGTAGTTTGCAAAGCAAGGGTATTTCTGCAAAATGTGTGCAGAGTCATTTCTTAAAGCGATAGTGTTACAAACACTACGTTTACAAGACTGAACATGTGCTGCGTGCTGCAATGACGGCGCGTAAAACTGAAGAGAACGCTTTGACGCCGCGTAATGGTTTTGTAGGAAAACATCAGTACTTTACGTACTTTACCAGCTGATATTTGGTTTGCAAAGTTTGTCGGTGCATCGAATACCGTGCCTTCAAAAAATGTTTTTTCGTGGGACGCTTTCCGCTTGTAAAGATCGTACATCAAACTAGAACATTGTTATGCTACTGGGCGTGAATAGTTGCTAATATGATTCTATAAAATATTCCTACTTTAATGCTTCTCCCATGTAGTTTAAGATAGCGTTTACGTCCTGCATTTGGAAGCTACATGGCACCCAAGAATCGCTAATTTAAAGCTGTTTGTAAACACCATCGAGTTTTGGCTACCTTTGAAAGCCTTATGAATACAAAACAAACCGCACGCTTTCATTAAAACTGTGCTTTGTTAAAAAATAAATGAAGGAATTTAAAATATGGTATTACGAGAACACACGCGTAAATAAATATTCCAGGACGTACGCAGGCACTCCCGTCCAACATAGAATCCCAACGGCATGTTTGCTGCCATTTTGTGTGAATACCTTAGCAGTGGCCTTGCAGTGATTATAATGATGATGTGAGGAATTGTTTTCGTGTTCCACAGAACTGTGGTGAGGTATCAAATCGAGAAATAAGAGTGTAATGCACTTATCTTTGTCCATTTTCTGATAAGAGCTGAAACAACAACTCAAGGCCTAATAGCGCTGCCACAGCCACGTTCAGTTTTCATTGGTGAAGTTGTTCTTTTTTGAAGTGTTCTTGCCAGGAAGGAGGACAACTGCTGGTTGCACACAATACGCATTCTTTTTTTATCATATAAACTTTTCCCCGTCAAAACAATTCCACATTAGGTCCTATATAGAACCTATTGAGGTCCACGATCCATTAGAAAAGCTAAACAATTATCCAATATAAAAGAGGGTAAAAACCCAATCTCCAACATTTTAGGTATTTCCTCCGGTGTCCTAACGTTTCTATTGTCTACAAATTCTCCTTTTTAGGTGCACTTCACTGGATAAACAACAATTTTATTGGCCACATATACAAAGTGTCCCCAAATCTGCTCCTTGTAAAATTGATAAAACTTAACGCTGTGTAATTTATTGTCATAAATTGGGAGTTTGAAAGCTGGAACTGCTGACGTCACCTTCACATTGAGCCCTGAGAAGACTTTACTAAACTTATGTGGTACTATTGTGTGTTTACTGGGTAATGTCGTATTACGGCCGCATAAAGGGCGTTGCTTTGAACTGCGTGAGTGGGGAAAACGGTGACTGGAATATGTGGAAAAGAGCGAGAATGGTTACGAGGACGTGTATCCACAACTGTTTCACGACGCAACTGTTTCACGTACCCGACAACACCCCCCTCAGTAACAGATGCAGGTAATTGTAGCCCGAACTCTAGCCCGTCTTGGTACATGGGTTACACAGGGCGTATTAGACATTTCTCCAAATGGACATGAATGAGTGATTCGTTATAACCGTTTGCCTTAATTGCCCTTGTCCGCTACACCTATGAACTGATTGCTGTACCTTGTTCTGCCGGTACAGCCACCACTCTTCTCGGTTTATTTTACACGTTTCTGGGCGCTTAAGCACGCAGATTCTCATCGCTTCAAAGTCTAAACTGCCAACGGGATTAAAGTATTTTCCAGACTTCTACCTTCGAGATTTTTTTATTATCAACATATTCAAAAACTCTATGGTGCCTTTTGTTTCTACGATCAGAGCAAGAACATACGGAGAACGCTTCGACACAGACGGGACGATCGTTTAACAAGAACCGGAAAATAATACTTCGCTACGGTGAATTCTAGGAAACATCACACATCGTGCAACTTTACTACGGTTTAATACGTTCTTCTTTCTGGACCGCACAAAGACGTTTTTACGGGCATCTAATATATAAAAATATCTAGTAACTTTCTCAAACTCTTCCGAAAAGATAACAAATATCCACATCTTTGACAAATCAAAAGCACGTTTCGTATGAAGTTGCTGCAAAGACTTTTCTTGTAAAAGTGGTGGTCTTTTTTTACTCAGAATCTATAAAAGATACGGGCAAAATACATTGTTACATTTCCATTGTTTTTATAGTCCTGCAATAAAAAATCCCGCAATATTCTTTTTTTTTCTGTATGTCTTTTATTAAGGGCGCAGGCCTTCAAGAGATCCTAATGTATGTCCAGAAATATCGAAACTAAAGGCATAATATTTATATGTCTCTCATCGTTCCTGACAGGAGAAGAAGTCAAGAAATGGCCATGGCGAGAATTGCGACATCAATCTTCATGGTGACCACCCGAGCGAGTGCAAGTTTAAGTTAGACAAAATATTTGATAGTAATCGCTTGTGACATCTTTTTTGCAAGCATGCCACAAGAGCACTAGCTTTTCTGGCGGTGCGCACAACTTCCTTACACGGCAAGCAAGATAACCAGAGAGAGCGAAAAGGATTCTTGTGTGTGCGCGCATTGGTGCGTGTGCGTGTGTGTGTGCGCATGGGTGCGTGTGTGCGTGTGCGTGTGCACGTGTGTGCGTGTGTATGCCTGTGTGCGCACATGTGCGCGTGCGTGTGCGTGTGCGCGTGCGCATGCGGGTGCGCGCGTGCGTGAGCTTGCGCGGTCGCGTGGGCGTTCGATTGTTTGAGTGCGTGTGTGCGTTAGTATGAGCGTGTGCGTGTGCGTGTGTGTCTGTGTGTGTGTCTCCGTGTGTGTGTGTGTTTCCATGCTTCCTCCAAACATTTGTCAGATCTTACAGGCCGCTGCTGTAGCTGCTTTTTTCTTCTTTTTAATAAAAAACCGATAAACCCGCCCTACTGAACATAGATTCAAATATTTCAAAGGTTGTTAAGCATTGTACGCGCAAAAAACAGCAAACCTGCAATGTAGGCGGAAAAACGTTTTCTGAGCTCGAGGTCGCGGGTTTGATTTCCGGCCAAGGCACCCGCTTTTCTGATAGAGGCGAAAACCAAAAACGCTGGTGGGCACGAAATTTCGGCGCACGTTAAAGATCCGCGGGTGTTCAAAATTTACCCGAAGCCCTCCACTAAGGCGCGCCTCATCGCCTACGCTACGTCGGCGCGTTGAACCCTACAATCAATCAATCAATCAATCAATCAATCAATCAATCAATCAATCAATCAATCAATCAATCAATCAATCAATCAAAAAGGCTTTGCAATAACTCATACCCAGCAATTTGTATAGAGAATATTTTACAATCGGGTTGCACTGGTTAAAAATTTTCTTTGGGATTTGCTTCCTTGGCTTTATGGCGAATTCCACCATGGTATTGAAGTGTTTATTTGTGGACATAATTGCTTTTCATGTAGGGGCATTATGGTGCTTTCATATTGGTTGCCCTTTGTTCCATCACTGCAAGCAAATTTTTCGCTTTTAATGGTTGCATCTGGAGTGTATATGGGGGTGATACTTTTGGTGGCGTACCGCCCTGCTTGTACGTCTTATATAAATTTAGAGAGCAAACAAGGAATGAACAAGGTTATGGAAAACAAAATATCAATCTATTTTGTATTTCGTGCTGCTTTTCGGTTGTTTCATTTCGTCTCAGTTGTGATAACAATAGTACAGATACTTGAGCTGGAAAAATTTCTGTGTGCATGTTTGTATGTGCGTGCGTGTGCGTGTGCGTGCGTGCGTCCGTGTGCGTGTGCGTGTGGTTGTGGGTATGTGTGTGCGTGTGCGTGTACGTGTGTGTGTGTGTGTGTGTGAGTGTGTGTGCGTGTGCTCGTGTGTGCGCGTGAGCATGCGTGTGTGCGCGTGCGTGTGCGTGTGCGGGTGCGTGTGAGTGTGCGCGCGTGTGTGCGTGTGCTTGTATGCGCGTGTGTGTGCGCGCATGGGTGCGAGTGTGCGTGTGCGCGTGCGTATGCGTGTGCGTATGCGTGTGCGTGTGCGTTGTGCACGTGCGTGTGCGCGTGCGGGTGCGCGTGCGCGTGCGCGTGCG
Source organism: Haemaphysalis longicornis (assembly GCA_013339765.2). Lineage (NCBI taxonomy): Eukaryota > Metazoa > Arthropoda > Arachnida > Ixodida > Ixodidae > Haemaphysalis > Haemaphysalis longicornis. Next base: position 96,758,273 of record CM023453.1, on the reverse strand, counting down.
CGGTCGCGTGGGCGTTCGTTTGTGTGCATGAGCGTGTGCGTGTGCGTGTGTGCCTGTGTGTGTGTGTCTCCGTGTGTGTGTGTTTCCATGCTTCCTCCAAACATTTGTCAGATCTTACAGGCAACTTCAAGCGTTTCCGTTTTAAAGCGTGGAGTATATGGACCTGTGCATGCTTTTCGTCTAAACCGTGGTAGCGGTTAGGGTAACCGTATCAACGATTTGTGGCATATGCCAAGATGAAAAGAGCGAGAGCAATCTGCTCCGGGGTATCAGCAGCGGACGTATGAAGAAGCCGTGGAATAAAATTCCGTAAAAGCAGGAAGAAAGGCGAAAAGGAGCATACGGGTATTCGCACACACCTTCCTGTGCACACTAACGGTGAGCTGACCATTTAACCAAAGCTGGAGAAGTGGTTACAATTAGAGCATGCGCTGTGAACGTAACAAAGCGCTCGATGATCGACGGGCTATTCACTGGTGCAAAAAGACGTCGCCCGCACAAGTGCCCTGGCATCTGTTCCCCCGTTGACCGAGGTATATCTGCCGTAACCTCTCTGAAACTATGACAAAGAAATCAACAACAGTTTTTTTTTTAATTTTGTCCCTGTCTCCATAAATACCTTTACGTTTCTCTTACGAGTTAGCCGAAGTTATATTTTGAGTGTAGGAGCGTCCTATTCATTCATAATTCTGACATCGTCGATGACGCCTCTTGATAAGGACATGGCATCGTCTTGCTCCCGCCAAGATGATCAGCGCTCTTTCCCCATGCCAAAAGAATTCCAGAGGTGACTTCTCGCTGATGCATGCAGTCATCGCCCGTGACAATGCCGTATCGTTACGACTTCATAAAGACAGTAATCACAGCACCTCAAATACTGGCACAATATATTCGCAGTTTACGGACCATCTGAACACGTTATTCAATAAAAGTTTGGCTGACGATTATGGTCCGGCTTCACACGAAATTTAGTTACAGGGTAAAGTTAGGACTTCTGACTGACAACGTATATCTTCTGCGTCTAAAGAAGGGATGGCCGCATCAGAGTACGGGCGAAGGCGTCCGATATATGCTGGCGTTGTCTCGTAGCACGTTTCTGCAAATGACCATGGTTCGCACCTTTCGCCATACTTCTACACGTCGCTTTCCTGTCTCGGCATACCGCACTCCCTCTCGCATTTTCACTGTACTTTCCGCCTGTGCTTTCATGCTCGTTCCATCTCGTGTGTCTTAGGTGTCCCCTTCTTTCGCTAACGCACAATGACGGATGACGGCGACGTGGAACCACTGGAAGGTACGCTTGAGGGCTGCGCACCAAAACCCGTTGATCGGGATAAAAACAAACACAGTGGGTATGCCAAGTGTTATAGTTAACCCAATTTTAAGTATAGTTTGTCGAAACTAAATAAACGAACAGGCCAAAATTCAAAACTCGCACTTTACTCTTGCAGCTTTATTACCATATGCAGATCATGAACAAGTAAGTGCGCCCACGCTGGGAATTTGGTTAAGTGCGGCTTCCCATTCTAGCCACACAAGGAGGCGAGGCAGCCCTCGCTAAGACCTCGCTCCTCTGCGGCGTCGATGGCTCCTTCTGCACGGTCACTGGTTTCGCTGTCTCCACTGGGGTTTGGAGCAGCCCCCACTTCTGTTGCTGATAACGGTGAATGAGAATGGATAGGGTGGTGTTAGAAAACTTAACAACGGCCAGTCAATTAAAAACTTTATATCCTACAAAAAATACACAAACTATAATTAAAACCCCGCTTCCAGCGTTGCGTTGAAACATTTGCCGGTTGGGTAGACGCTAACATGAGTAAAAGGCGCGGAACACTTCAGTACAATTTATACTGGAGTGAAAACATGTATGATAGTTACCCACAACACAACAGAAGCTATTTTTTCAAAGTCGCGCACTTTTATAGTAACATTGGCTGCTTTCGCTGCGCTACGTTTTTTTGTATAAATGGAAATACCCTGCACACACTGCAGCACACTATTTTTACTTGCACATGTTCAAATCGAAGAACATGCTTGTAAAACCCTGGAGTAAAACCTGAATTTTCCGCACACTATACACGCACCGTCTTGCGTTCTGCGAATACCAAAGTTAGCTGACTAATGTAAAGTGTCCTGGGTATAATTCACGACGGCTGCAATCTGGGCGTAATTGTTTCGACAGTGTGTATTAGCTAATATTTAAAAAATCAGCAGGCAAGCTACTCGCCTAAAGCTTTGCCTGCGCATTAGAAATAGTATTCGTAGCTTTTCCCGCAGCTTTAATTTTCATGCTGCCTGTAGATGTTCAGGAGTAATATTTCATAGTTGGGGTTGCTTAGTTTAACACATCAAAAATCGCATAAGCGAGATTCTTGAAACGCTCATCTGCCAAGCAATATTGTTACTTGACACAGCGCAAGCGTGGGTGGGTTCTGTGTCCTCCTAATTTCAACTCTTGCAGCATATATTTGCACAACAAGAAAAGACACCATGGACATCACAGTTTACACTGGTGTCATTTTTATATTTTGGTAAAATCAATTTTCGTGATTCCGCTGATAAGTAGCCAAATTTATGCATTTAGGACAGACACATTTCCAGGTTGTAAGCTTGTGCTGCGTATTGTTTGTCCTACACAATAGCCCAACGTTTTTGTTATAACATCTAATTTCAGGAGAAAACACTAGTACTTGCACCCCAAGGGAAAATGCAAGGCATAGGATTCAAGCCTTACACATTATTCACGAATTATACGACCCATCTACCCTTTATAGAACTATAAATCACATGGTACCCCAAAAGAACCGGATACTACGCCTACAACTCTTAGCAGGATTTGCACTTCTACTGCATTATCAGTTAAAACATTATTCCAGAAGGACATGATGCCTCCTTTTCTTCTGCTAGAGCGCTTAGAAGACGTGCTTGAAGCCATTCAGAAAATTTTGACCACGTGGATCTGAAAACAGTTGTAACGAATGACAGCTTTTAGCACGCGTACCTACCCGTCATGAGAAGCCCGGAAATAGCCAGGACGAGCAGAACGACTTGCAGCTTCATAATGATAATTTGGGAGGACTGCAATGTATGGAGACACAATTTTAGTGCACCAGCATTATAAATAATACAGTTTTGTTTTAGAAAACCAGCGCAATATTTTTCCTAAACCTTCACCCTTTTTAAATGTGAGCTGGCAATAGTATTATAGTGGTTTAAGGAAAGAACATGCTGTCCTAGAATCCCATGGGTGTCAGTCTGCTGTTCGATGAAAACTTTTAGGGTCTATAAAAGCGCTCTAATAAAGCTATCTTGCACGCTGTCAAAAAATTGTATGTGGTTACAGTATAGTAAAATATTGTGGTAGCGAGAATGTAAGCCGGCTAAAAAGTGCCGGAAATGATTTTTAGACAGTACTTAGGCTACCTGTCGCGAATGTCTTCCAGTCCGACTGCACTTGTTCTCGTAGCAAAAAAAAACTATCGAGACGCGCCTGACTTTAAACCAGCAGTGCGCCTTTGCCATAAGTGTGAGGCAATTAGGGGCGCATAAAACAGTTTTTAAAGTGGGTCTGTAGCAAGTCATTTCTAATGTCATAGAATAAATCACTGACCACAATTTCTTCCAGATAAATTTATGCTTCTATATTTTCCACAGCTTAGCTGGGCTCACCAGGTCTTTTCGAGATAGCGTGCCAGTCTGTGACTATAGTCCATAAACACCCACTATGCAAATAGATTAGGGGCTTAAGTCGGTGGTTTATAATAAATGTTTCTCATCCATTTTGTTTTTTGCGGTTCTTCCCATCGTGCCTTCAGTGTGTGCAATTTTCGTAATGCACTTTCGGCCTAACTTTCTTGATGCTCAATGTGCGTGCTGTCAGTCCTGGAAAACAGGACTACACATTTATTTAAACCTTTCTTCCAGAAGTATGTAGAGAATAGCTCGTAATTAACCGCCAGTTTGAATGTTTGGAGACAGCTTCGCTGCTATAGTAGGCACAACTGAGCACAGAAGAGATGAGAGGACGCAAACGCCGAGGCCATCACAAGATAAATCACGGAAGCTTGAGTAGGACACCAGATAAAACAATATTGGAACCCTAAATATAAATGTTTTGTATTGAATGGGTACTCCAACACTCCAGCTGGTTCGGGCTATCACTGAGTCGACCGCTTGACCAGAACTGCAACTGTTTACCACCCTACTTGGCTCTTCAGAGGGAACCACGCTGATGAGCAGAGGGAAGTCTGGGGCTGCTAAGAATTGCTTCAGAGCAGCGCCCCGTCAATTCTTCGCCATTCGACGAGGTGTACGTACTTGCGGCGACTGCAGTGAAGTCCACCCCGCATGTTTACTGCCCTCGCTGCTCCGATATGCTGATTTTCAATACAGTCGGGCCACACTCTGGTCACTTACCAATGCACTATCTGTCCTCTTCAAAATTGTTACTTAATTATCACACAATTTTAGCACAAACATAATGCGAAAACACGGCCTTCGAGAAGGTAGAACATTTTTTTTGCAATTTAACAGTAATTAGTGCCAGAGCGATTTGTGTTGCTTGTCTGTTTATTTGTGGTTTGGTTGATGTCTGAATAAAATAGTTATGTCGGGTAGCAGACAATCACTTGCAAATGTGGTGCACTCGCCACTCACGAACAGGTGTGGTTATTAGCGGACTACGCGTGATAAATCAACCGGTCTTAGATAACGGCTGCACGCATTAGAGAGCCACGCAATAGCTGTAACTAGGGCTAGTTGGTGGAAAGCTCTAAACGTAATCAAAACAACCTTAGGCGAGGCTGGAGGAAAAGTAGACAAACTCTTGCACAGTTGTTTCTGTACTCCCATTTTTTTCTTCGGTGACATACCGTGACAATATTGCAAAGTTTCGAGAGAGCTTCTTATCATTAAACAAGAGACGTAAATGCTTCAAATTTTTCAGTTGGAAAAGCCCAGACCAAGCGCAAATGTTTTTTTAACTTTTAGCTTTCAGTGAGATATTCTGCAATCTGTATAGAAATTCCGCCCAAATCACTTCAGCATTTCTTGCGAGATAGTAATTTCAGCAGTAGTGCAAAGAGACACCTAAGAAGCGGGAATTTTCAGAAAGCAGGTGCATGTCGAATACAATGCATTAATTTTAGTTTACCTCTCACATTTTGTCATTGTCACCGGTGATGTGCATTTTACACGGAGAAAGAACCCAGAAAATACACTATATTTACCCGGCTTACAATCGCAAATATAGCGAGCGGGAGAAAATTGTGTGCGGCAGTAAACGCCTTCGCCTATTTCCTCTAAAATGTATTTTTTTAGAACATAGCCACCATCGACATGTTGATCGCCGTCTTCGATTCCTCAAATTGTTCCTCCAGCTCTTTCTGATCCTTCCGCTATCAGACTTAGCCGCCTCTGGCTGCGTAACCCTCGCCGGTCCTTATCGCCCGAAGCTCGTGTTTGCTGAGCGCAACCGCAATTCGAAATATAGCTATGAAGAAAACGTTGAGTTAAGTAGCAACAACCTTCATTGGCTTCCTCTAAAATGCATCCCCATATAACGTAGGCATATCTGACATGTAGGTCGCCGTGTTGAATTCCTTAAATTGTCTCGCCACACATTTAAATCTAAGAGTTCATTGACAAAGTCCCGTTTTATGTACTGGTGGGCACATAAGACGGCCCAGGAAAGTCGAAGAATGAAATATATGTGCCTGTTTTTGAGATAGATTTATTTTCAACATGCGTTGCTATTAACAAAATACAACTTCGGCTGTTTACTTATTTCGAGAATATGCCTGCTTATGAAAGCCATTGCTCAGTAACTAGCCTAGTCTTCTGTTTGCAGAAAGTAACAAACCGTGAAGAAACCACTTTTTATGTAACGTATTTTTTACATAGTTGCATGTTCGCCGTGCTGCGAAAAAACAGTATAGTGCACACTGCACGTTATCCTTAAACCATAAATATAGCGATATACTTTTACGGTTATGGCCCATTTTTTGTGTCACGAGGCATCAGCAGCACTCGTGTTCTCAGCCGTGCTTCGCAGGTATCGGTGGAATGTGTACTATCACGTGAACCCGAAGACCACGGCCGGTGCAAGAAGCGGGTGCCAGTACGTAGGTGGAATTGAACCCAGTGAAATTTGGAGTGCTGAAAGAAGGGCAGATGCTGGCAGGCTTCCCAACTATGATTGCATGGAGAACAAAAGGCGGACACGGGAGTTCAGCCCGAGCCTGCCTGCGGAATGTGTTACGTCCTTCCCTTGTTGGAGGTGACGCCCGATGTCATTGTCTTTGACTGCCACCCCAAAAGAAAATATTGCTTCTAGTTTCACTCTCTCAGCAGATATTCAGCTCTGGAAGACCATAGGCAGTGCATTCAGCAACTCGGCCTGAAAGAACGTCCACGAAGACGAAGTTAATATATGACGTCTGATATCTTTGAACGGAATCGCCGGGGCCCTCAGCACGTTGAGAACAACTACTCAGATCTATGTCAAAAACATTTTTCAAACAACCATCATGTCTCCTTATTTCAATTCAAAAACACTGTTCGCTTATATCACAATATCTCTTACAAGTATAAAAAACTCACCTCCTTCGAGAGGACACGAGCCTGTTTCTATCAGTCTGCTTTACGCGTAAACTGACGAAGTCACGGACTCTAGTGAGCTTTTATGGGCCCACCGCGAAAACACGGGAGGGGCCAAAATTCCGTCTTGTTTATTTCTGAAATAACTGTTCAAGGTTTTTGAAAGAAATGCCCTTGAAAAGCCTGTGTGAAATGTTATTGTAACATCCTGGGCCTTGGAGTCCTGATAGTACAAAGCGCATTTTCAATGTTTGTTTCAAACCAAGGATGGGTTACAATCCAGGGCTTGGCATTTACTATAGGCTAGTCTAATTAAAAGAATTTCTTTCCGAGCTGTCACATCAGAACAAATGCGCAGCGGTTGACTTTTTATCTCTTAGGCTGCTATTCCCCAAACTGTGCAAACAATATCAAGCTGGATACAAGCTGCGCAAAGATAGCCGAATACTTCTGTGACAGCAGAAGAGTTACCTTCACATTTCTCAGGATCAGTTTCAGTGGCTTTGCGGGATACATTATATTTTGCAAAAAAACTCAGAGTTTTCAATTTTTTAAGCACTCATGCTGTACGATATACATGCCCCGTACGACACTGAAAACAACAGGAAACATACTGTCCGTACCTTCTTAGGAGAAAGAATAAACACGATCGAAATCCTCCCAAACTATAAACCTCTTACTGAGATGCACCGTTTTGATATGAATTTTCAGAACAAGAAGGCTTCAATGCAGCTTAAATTGCGTTTACGTAACTCAACGGAATTTAAAATTTTGTAAGTTCCTACCACAATGACTGTACATGGACTTAGCAAGAGGCTACGGCACCTCCTACGTCCCATCAGTGACTTTGCGCGGAAACTTTGACACCGGATATTGCGCGAGGTGCATGCAGGGACGTACGCGGGAAATGTGAAACCTGGGCGTGGTCGGTAATCACCGATGATGATGATGACTGATGATTAATAGCGGTATCCCCTTTGTAGCGGGGTGGTTGACGCGTCATCTTACCCAAAAGAAACTAAAAAAATAATATACCTATCTTTACACTCGTAGTTTAATACTAGCGCTGCCCTTGGGACAGGCACGCAGAACTTATTAGGCACAAAGTATTTATTTTTTCTGTTACCGATGGTAGCGGTCATAAGCAATATTCCCCTCTCTGCTTTCCATCCACCACCATTCTAATCTTTTTTTCGCCGCCTCGACAGCCTTGAGGTTACCTGCATCTGTGCTACCCTTCAATCCTAGCGCTTCTGGAAGCCGAATATTTCTCTCTAGATTTGAATGGACTCACTCGCATTCTAACACTATCTGCAGCCTAGTTTCTGTTTCTTTTCCGCAGATCGCGCATTCCGCATCATTTTGTACATACTTCCTCAGAAAGCCATGAGTTCCAAGCAACCTGCTCTAGCCCTAAATTATCGCAGAAATTTTTCTTTCTGATGTCTAATTTCTCAGCCCTATTCCCCTCTAACGTAGTTTTAGGGTCCTTTTTTTCTCTCCATTTATTGGTTTCTATCTGGCTTGCATCTTTCTTGGTTGTCTTGGCTGTCTTGTATTCTCCACTGTTCTTTCCTTATTTCGTCATTAGCCTTCTAGTCTTCCTTAGCCACTGCTGGTCCACGCTTTTTTTGTATAGGTACCTAAAAAGGTTGGCTGTCCACTTACGTTGGTGGATTGCTTTCAACCTCCTCTCAAAGCATATTTTATTCTGCGCCTCTCGAACTTCAAACGACTGCCAGCCCATATCTCCCTGCACTACTCCTTTAGCTGTTCTTCCTCGCACTCCTCCGGCCAAACTGCCTACTATTCCCTGGTTGACATGAAAGCATGCTAAACGTCTGATTTTAAGCAAAGTAGTGCGTCAACAAATGTGAGACGCGTAACAATTACTGATTTCCACATTCCTCTCACTCCTTCACATTGGTTATGCCCCCAAGAGCTCTATGCTTCATTATTGCTGCGTTTCGCTTTTCCTCACTCTTATGTTGCTCCTCGTGAGTTCTTAAGTAGTTATCCCCTTCGTTTATCCACACTCCCAAATATTTTAATTCTTTGACTTTGGGTAAGTCGACATAATGTATTGACACTGCTCGCATGCTGGGGTCTTTGAAAACCATTTTTCCGGATTTTTCTGGCTAAAATGTAACCTGAGGTCGGTGGTTTCCTAGCGGCTGATATTTATGAGCCGTTGCATATCAGGCTGGTTATAAGCTAAAACAACAATGTCGTCTACTTATAACATTCCCGGAATGCGCTGCTGCACCACTTCGCCTTGCAACATATGCGTTAGATTGAACCCTAATTACCTTCTTCCAGTTTCGTTTCTAACCTTGCCATGTACAGGAGCAGCAGTATTGGGCGCACAGGACACCCCCGTTTCAGTCCCCGCTGGGTGTTTGCCTGCTGTGCGCATTTCTGCCCTTCCCACGTCAAGTGCACTCTATTTATAAATTGCTATAAAGAACTGTATTAATTTGTCATCTAATCCCTGGAGGTGCAGCAATCTCGACAGCACTTCTCTGTTTGTGTTGTCATATGGTCATTTAATGTAGAACAACGTAATCCATAATGGTATATTCTGCATTTTCGCAAGTTTAATGCACTGTGATGCCACTAACAAATTATCATCCAATCGCCTGTTTTGTCTCAATTTATTCTACAGTTCCCCAAGGATTGCATTTTCTTCCATTCTGCTTGAATTTTGATTTCATCACCGGAATTACGACTCTATACACCACGGATGTCACTGTGAGTGGCTGCATCCCTCAATACTGGCTTTGTTGCCTCTGCCCTTATATATTAAATTCATCGTGCAGTGAAGCCAATACTCCGGTATTTGGTTTGTATCATCTTATCTATTGCCCTCAGAAATGATTCCTTGCATTTATGTCCAAGATGCGCCTCCGGGATGCGCCTCCAAATTTGTCCGGGATGCGCCTCCAAATTGGAAGGTAATCCCCTGAGGGTAGCTGAAGCTGTCTAGTCCATTTTCAGCTATCCTCATTTCCCGCAACCTTTCGTATACTGTTTCGGAGAATAGACAATAGTCTATTCTGGACGGCATGTTACCGTTTTCCCACGTTATTTGTCTGTCACACTTGTGTTCTGTGTTTACTATTACAATCCTGTTTTCCTGACATATATCTATTACTAGAGAACCGTTGTGGTCTGTGTATCTATCCAAATCTTCTAGGTGGGCATTCACATCTCCAAATAAGTATATTTCACCCGAATATTTAAACTCGTTTATATCTCTTCCCAAACAGTTTACCATTTCCTCATTTTCATCTCCAGCTCTGCTACCGGTCCACAGATACACAATTCCCAACTATGTATTTTTCCCCGCTATGCAACCTCTAACCCATCGTACCTCTATACAGCTTTCACGAACTCTCTGCCAGCATGCCAAGGCCAAGCATGCCAAGCATGCCAAGGCCTCCCCCTGTCTTTATTCTTGTGGTCCTGTTGCATGGTTCCCAGACATAATTTCCTTTAGAGGTGGGGCTTCTAGGTCTCGGACGTGAGTCTGGACTAAAGCATACACATTTATTTCTTCCCATTAAAGTTCATTTTGCAATTTTACCCACTTCTGAGTCTTCCCACTTATCTCGCACCATCACGTTTGAGTGGCGCCTTCTACGAATGAGTGTGAGAGGCTCAGTATCCGGAGCACCCATTTTGGACGAAAGTAGCAGTTTCACGAATATGCAGTTTTCGATTCACACCCTCTAGACTAATTGATTATTTGCCAGTTGACATGACCGATGACGCAGGCGGTCCGCTCAGCGCGAGAAGAGGCTGCGAAGAGGAAATGGCTTCTCCGCTCTCCAGGTATCCATCTTGGGACTGTTGGCTTACCAGCCTGGCGTGTAAACCCATGGCTCCCCAGAGGCATGATAATTTTGCGGATGCAAAGTGTTGGGGTGATCGTCGCGCTGCGGCGTTACCACCGGCTCTGCCGTCATTAAGCTGCATGCCGGGATATGAGCGGTGATGTTGAAAGTTGCGGGGCGGCGTTGCAGGCACGTCACTGTTTACCGCTGTGCCGCTGTGATGGGCGTTACCATCATTAGGCCGCGCAGCATGCCGGGAAATTACTGCGTAATTCGAAAGTTCCGGGGTGGCGTTGCAGACACAAGCCACTGTTTCTGTTTAGCGCTCCGCCGTAGCTACGGACTCTGCCGTTGTTAAGGCGCGCTGCACGCTGCGATATGAGCAGCTGATTTGAAAGTTACGAGCCGGTGTTGCAGAAATATGTCAATGTTTACAGCAGCTGCAGCGCTGCACGCTGGGAGCCCAGCGAGTAATTTGAAAGTGCTGATGTGGTGTTTTGATATCGTTGCAGAGATGTGTGCTTTTTTACCCATGATTGCCTTGAACTGGGCTGCATGCTGGGAAATGATAGGCGAATTCAATAGTTGCAGACATTTTACTGTTTACAACAGCAGCAGCGCTGCATGGCGGGAAGTGAGCAGTTAATTTGAAATTGCTGAGTGGGTTTTGACGCCACTGCAGACACGTGCTCTTGTTTCCTATCGTTGCCGTGTACCCCACTGCATGCCGCGAGATGAGCGGTTTTCGTCTTTTACCCGTTGAGACACCGCAAACAGAATATAAATTGTTCCGATTTGCTGGAGCTGTAGCCGGCGATAAAAGTGAGATTACAGAGCCTAAGGAATGCTTTTAGCGTCTGCGTATCAAAAGAATTCGAAGATTTACCCACACTCAGTGAAAGTCTTGGTCTAACATTTGCTTTATTTGGCCGCGAAATGGTACAAGTTATGCCATTGCTTCCAAAGACAAGTTGTTGCGATCTCCTCTTAGAGCGGCTAGTTCTTGCGTTGTTCTTCTTAGGTCTGCGAATGCTCAGAACCTGATAGCAAGAAACGTTTCATACCTTTAAAACCTAGGACAGATTTCGCAGTCACCAAAAACGATGTATTTACATCCTTCAAATGGTTTTAAACATATAATAAAAGTAATTTTTTAGTTCTGTGCTGCGTGCAACGAATATTTTTTTGCGGAGCGGATGCGCTAGACATGCTGACAATTGTTCTAGGTTGTGTTCAAGCAAAGCCAGGGATTCTCGCGTACGGAAACCTTCACTTTCACGCCTTTATTAGCCTTTCCACGGCGTCCATATATTCTCTAATCCCATCGAGTGGACGGACATGCGTACACATTCTGCACTAACCGTTCAGCGCTGCGAGTTTTCGCATGATCTCGCCAAACGTTTACATGTTTCGGAAAACAATTTTGCAGCTATAACCAACATCGCCTGCCCTTTCCCGAGGGCGTGTAAAAGAAATCATGCATCGTTTCAGAATTAGCAAAGAAAACCTTTCTCTTCGCAGTGTCGACTGTGAAATAGCAGGTTTTGCAGCCGGCTTCCACAAAGCCTGGCACTGACTAAAGTTTTTAAGACCTGAAAGATAATATCGTTTTGTTTTGGTTTCCACGGAGTGCAATAGTATTTTACTCAGCTCAGAAATCATAAATACCAATTTTTACGATATGTTTTGGTGTCCTTTTTTCAGTGAGAACACAGGCTCTTTTCAGTGAGAAGAGTAGTATAAGAAATGACACTTTTACGTGCCTACAAAGTGACAATTTCCGCCTAAGAATACACTGCAGATGCATGATTGGTCAGGAATGTAGTTCTTTCGACATTAAATACCCCCATAACTTTCGAATTCTTTTTGGTCTGTGTGGCCGCCACTTTTCAGTTGCAGGCGTAAAGCAAAAACTCCGGCGTGTAGAGATTCCGGTGCACGTATAGATCGCCAGGTTGTCGAAATAATATGCACTTCTATAAAACTCGCATATAATAAATACAAAACTCGTTTTCTCCGAAAAATACAAACAGTAGCTAGCCAAGTAAACTTCTTGTATGAATGCATTTGTGCCATTCCCTGCTTTTATGCCGTTGTGAGTAAACAACGTTTGCCCATTCCAGGATGAGTTTGCCAAAATATTAGCACATGTTGAGTTTCTATCTAAAAACTTTACCAGGCGACCGGACGTATCCAAAGTTTTGACAAGGATGTATTTATGTTGATAGAAAAATTCTTCTTACCCCTTTGAAAACTCGTGGTCTTCAATAAGACAAGCTGCGCGTACCCGAAAACCAACCATGAAGTGAGCGAAAGTGGTCAGCTTATATTCCCGTCAGTGCTAGGGCGTGACATTCTGAATTTCAGACATTTTGCAGGTGTACCACATTCACCCAGTTTATTTTGAGTTCGAATGCGCTGTATTTAAATATCAGTTTGATTTTTCTGCAGCAATATTGAGTTTTTCAAGAGTGCCTGAAGTTTGCACACCAAAAATGGCCTGCAAGCCCCGGTTTAACATTCAGTACATTAGACACCGACCTAAAGCCTATTTCTGGGCTGTCACGGCCAAGCAAAATTGCCAATGTCGGCCGGACACGTTGGCAATAGTCGCTCACGTTGCTTGGCCACAGAGAGCGAAATCGTTTCTTCTATTTTATCTAATCCGAGATTGATGAGCCAATTATTTTGGTGACGCAGCATAGGCTCTTGGAGTTCTTGATTTCTGCTGACCCTGATCACCTACGCAGCGAAATGTGGAATGTAAAGAAAGATTACATTTTTGTACGCTCTAATGCTGTGCGAAGTGCGTATGCCGTGTGATGCAGAAAATAACGGCCGAGGTAGTGACTATGCTTGCCGGGAAGGATAAAGATGTCTTTTGCGTTAAATCTCGCCTGTATATTGGTGATTACTGAAAAACACTCTTTTTCATTATTATTGTGTATTTATACAAAGCTACACCCGGCATCAAAAGGTTCATGAACGCGATTTCGCGAATGAAAGTCCATTTCTCTGCTGCCTGGTGGCTGAGCCTCTGCAGGCATGCTTATGGTGCTAATGCTACGAAGTGGGATGCTTCACTTCACAAGGCACACGAAGGGCTGAGCCATCATTTAGCAGAGATATTGACTTGAACTTTCGAGATCACGTCCCGGAAGCTTTTGCGCCAGGTGTACACGCTTTCAACACATAATGCTTCATTGGTCTGAACTAAACTTCGTACTGCTCATAATGATGCCTTTAGAGTGTGAGTGCTGCGTGAATATTTTCTGCACAGACGAAAGTACACCGCGTTTATCAGCGCTGAGAATCTGACCCCACCCTACGCTTCCAAATAATTCCCCAGAATTTCTTTTCTTTGCACATGGCTTAACCGCGCTGCCAACAGCTAACAACATTTATTCAATACCCAGAAGTACAAGTAGAGATATTGCGAACATAAAAAAACATCGAAATGTCAAAATGAGCCGCTTAAAATGCCTCCTGTTCGGACAGAAACGAAACAATTAAGTGTCGGAATTACTAGAGCATTTTTTGACCATTTCTCGACTCATGAAAAGCAGATAAGCGTGCTACATTTCCAGGGTAATGTTAGCTCATCTGGTGTCTGTTTTCTTGCGTATAGATGTAAACTGCTGGCTACACCACCTTTGAGTTTTATGATCACATTGTGATTATTGTATAGGAGCTCAATATTGCTGAACTTCTTAAACAGTTCACCACGGAGATTCAACAGCAGTGAAATAATTTATCGCACATTTAATTTTTTATCCCCGGCCATTTCATATATTGCGCGAGTTTTTGTTGATATCCGTAACTTTCTCAATTATTTAAACACCGTGTTACATCATCTTTCTATTACATTCACCTTATAGGGAAAATCAAGATTTCGTGACAACTGCGTGTTTTTACGCATTTCTCAATAACTGTCCGGCTCGTTTATGCATCCAATTAGTCTTTGCTTTCAAATGCTGCCCATACAGTTGCGGAAAGACCAACTTGTACATTTTTTACTAACACGTGTATTATGAGAATTTTTTAAATTACACCCCTCTGGACCGGAAAAATAGTGCAGGTTCCCGCGTTGGCATAGCGGCTCCTATCTCTCGGGACTTTCCCAAGGCACGTGCCTCACGTAGAGGCCTGTGTTGTTTATCAAATAGCTATCACTGATCAGTATGGATAGCAGTCGTTTGCCCGCACCATCTTCGCATAAAAGTCTGCTGAGGGTTACAATAAATCACCAGTTACAGGCATTTTTCATTATAACATGCTTCCTATTGAAGCGTGTGGTAATGAGAAACGCCTGGAACTGCTGGTGGAACTGGAATTGACAGCAGACAGGACTTCCCAATTGTGTAGAACTTCACGGTGAACTACGTTATTATGAAAATTAAGAAATAACTGAACAAGTGTTATACATATTAGTGTCATTAGTATAGTGGCCCACCCGGGAATCCTCGGATACTAAGGATAGTATAACGATACATAGCGTCGTGGCTCTCGTCAATATATATACTATATATACATATGCACTTACCCATGTGGGCACACTTTGGTACATAGCACATCATAGCCTACTTTTAGGTGAAGCGTCAGCGCATGATCTACACGCTTCCTAACAGAGTTATTGAGAGTTGAGCAGTTTACGGCAAAATCAGCCTTACCTTATAATTGTAAGTACTAGGAAAAAGTACTGGGCAACGATAGATGTGTTAAAATCTGCGTTACGCAACTTTTTAAATCGAAGTTGGGAGCGAGGGTACCGCAGGCACCCTTTCATTGCGGGTAGGAAATAGCAGTAGAATCCAAAACGTTTTTGTGGCGACACCCGTAATCAAACCAGTGCTGCTTTAGTGAGTTACTGCGGAGTTTAAAGCACCACTACCACAAAACAAATTGCAGGCAGCCATCTTAGAGTCGTCGTTGAGTGGATAATCTTTTTTTTGGTCTTTTGAGAATTACCAAGACACCTTTACATACATCCACTGATATGGATACGGGATTCCACTCAGGAAATGATTGTATGCGATCATTCAAGTATGCCCATTGCAATTGAACGAGAATGTGCTTCGAATAATTTGTACACTTGTCAATTATATCGCCAAATTAACACAAGACATCTCCGTTTCTTCCCATGCAGCAGTATTCTTTAACACTAAAATACAAAAGCTGTATAAAACATAACGAGTTTCTTGTATTAAACTGCCTCTCACAAAATCTCTCCTGATATTCTTTTCAAAAGGAAAATATTTGCATATTCATTTTCTCATGGGATGTACCGATAACAAGAGCTGTCACAGACCCTTCCTAACTTGTTTGAAAAAGTATTACCCATTGGTTTATTTCGTGAAACCTGAGCCAAACTCCCCTAAAACGATGGCCGTCTCTTTTATTTCACCCCAGCTCTGGCGCGCTATTGCGTGTGTTCCTCGGTTCAGTAGCGCTCCGGGCGGTCTAAAAACTTTACAAAACTGTCAGCGCGCCATAGGGTCGTGGCCGCGTCATGGACCCATAAAGACGCTTGTAACAAAGTCACTCAGTGCCTCACACAAACGAGTAACGACCAGGACGCACCCTAAAAACACTGGAGGTTTGTTCACTCAAAATCATTCGTGTTTGCGTAGCTCCCGCGCCATCTATGGGGACAGCTCGCGGCGTCTTTTGCAACTGCACGCCTGCAGTGTGAAGCCATGGTTTTTATTTCCAGACTGAGACTTCAAATTATCCACGACATCTTGCGAGAATAAACTTACGATGGGTGTGCATTTATTCGTTTGACAAACCAACTTCATACATATTTCTCAGGTCGTTCAGATATAGCACGTAGGTTGGAGGCCTTTTGTTAAACCACTTGTCTCTAAGGAGAGCCAATGTATTGACAGCCGGCAGGAATTTCAATTTCCGTACAGATCCATCGTGAATAATTTATGACCTGTAAGACATAACCCAACATATGTTATAAGCACTGTTTTTTTTACCAACTGAGCCTCACCGGGTACCACTGCTAGTGGCACATAAAATGGTGTTTTTATCAAACAAGATAGGGTAAAGAACCGGTGCCACAACTTGCTTTATCTCTGCCTTCTCCTTCGAAATTGGCTGCGAAATTTAGTTTGAATACTGCAGGATAGGATGTACAGTACATCAAAATAGGGTTTTCTGTGAGTTTTATCTTTTTGTTATTCTTTGTTTACAGTACTTTTAACGAAGCTTTTCAGGCAATGCACACGTTGCCTAATGCGTGACCTTAGATATTCCATGCGCTTTATTGTGTTCAGAAAATCGTTCAGCTCAGTTATTGCTGTACACTGCATCGCAGCAAGAATTGAAATCTTTCTCCGGACACAAAAGGACGGGAGGGCGTGCGCCGGAAACCATAATAACCACGTTCCACATACTACGCCAAGTTGATAAAGGAGGTTGCGCTAATGAGCGTGTCACATGGATTACCACCTGGTGGGTTCTAACCTTCCTCGGTATCCCATCAGTGTGTCAAGAAAGATTTTCTAATATTTATTCTCGCACTGCTTGGGCCGAGTTTAGGCCCCTTAATATAATGTTTGTATGGCTATGTGCCTGCGTTCGTCTTTTTTTGGGGGGTTTGTCTGTTTGCTTTTGCATGCAGGTAATCTGGATAATATTGGTAATCGCTGCGAACAAACCTGCAAAAATTATAGCTTTTCCTTTTCTTGCTGATATTAACCACGACATGTCTAAGATGTTATTATGAACTGAAACCGCACACCTATTCTCAAGGTTACGACAGCCTCTGCATACAACACGCCTCCTCCCAAAGGAAGGGGATAATCGCTTTTCGTTTTAATGGTTCGGAGACCTTCTGCATCACCTACGCGGTGCTTTTGTACCGCGGTGCATTTGAGTGTGCAGCTATTTATGATGTCGCGAAGCACGTGGATCACGTCCGGCCACTGGTAGGACCCCTTACGCCTGCAAATCAAAAGAGGAGCGCCGAAATAAGCACTACGACGGTAGCACACTGGCATTTACCCTCCCACCTGGCTTCCTGGTCTGGTCATCAGTGTCGGTAACTTTTCCTGGCATACGCAACAAACTTCTGAAATACCACTGACTCTGCCGAGTTGCGTTTTCTGTTAAAAAGTACGCAAAAACAACAATGAAAATGTTATGCTACTGGGCGTAAGTATTTGCTCACATGTTACTATCAAATATTTCTACTTTAATGCTTCCTACAGGTAGGGTAACACAGCGTTTATGTCCTGTATTTAGAAGGTGCATCACACAGAACCATCGCTATTCTATACCGGGTGGTAAATACCAGCGAGTTTTGGCAACTTTTGAAAGCATTAGCAACAAATAAGAAACCCCGCAACGCTATTAAAACATATTTTTCTTAAAGTGAATGAATGAATTTAAAATATGCTATTACGTGAATACAAGCACAAATAAATATTGTAGGGCGTGCGTAGGTACTGCTGTCATATATGAAATTCCAACGGTATGTCTGCTGCTATTGTTTGCGAATACTTTAGCAGTGGCCTCGCGGTGATTGATATGTGAGGAACGTTTTTCGCGTTCCACAGAGATGTGGCCTGATTGCAACACCGGAAATTCTGCCGTGATGCACTCATGCTTGTTTTTCCGATAAGAGCTGAAACATCAACTGAAGGCTTAATTACGCTGCCATTGCAACTGTCAGTGTTGAATGGCAGAGTTGTTCATTTTTGAAGTGGTCTCGCCTGGCACAAGGACAACTGCCAAGTACCGATGATAAGCATTTTCTTCTTTATCATATTAACTTTTTCCCTGGTCAGAGCAATCCTACAATAGGTCGCTCATAAAACTCTTTGGATACTATGGTATTTTGCAAACACAAATGTAATTTCAGAAACAAGAAAAAAACTCATTGTCTTTATATTTCAGCTTTCTTGTTCGGCTCCCTAGAGTTTATATTATCTAAAACTTCTTTTTATGCGTGTTCGCTAGATTAAGAGTAATGTTACTCACCGCATCTGTAAAGTGTCCCCAAGTCTGCGCATAGGACAATATATAAAACTTGAAGTTGTGTAATTTATTGCCACAAATCGGGAGTTTGAAAACTGAAACGGCTGAGGTAAACTTCATTCTGACCCCTAAGAAGACTTTCCTAAAATTATGTGATATTGTTGTGTGTTTACTGGGTAATTTATATTACAGCCGCATTAAGGGCGTTGCTTTGAACTGCATGACTGGCGATAACGGTGACCGGATTATGGAGAAACGATCGAAGATGGTTAGGAGGATGTATATCCGCAACTGACTCACTAGAATAGTTGTGCAGACCACCATGAGGCGGATGAATACTATAGAAAGGCTGGATATACTGGCCCCTACGACGAATATCTAAGATGGACGAGCTGAGATCGAGAAAGATTCCATTAGAGCAATGCTTCTACGGAGAAATATTTGGAGAATTTATTACTTTAACTGAGAGTTCTACTAAAAGTTCTACTCGGAATGGAAGGCACAGAATATAGTGAAGCAAGACAGGTATCTATACAGAACAAGTGCGATACGGGTACAGTTACAAGCCACGACTTGCTTCGAAACTGTTATAGCGGCAGGCTACAATCGCATCCCTCGTCGGAAATGAATGTTCTGAAGTGCCTAGAGGTCAGACGTTCTGGTAACAGCGTAAAGTTTGATGCTTTCACCAACGATCTGAACTACAGCTTGAAAACAAGGAATACTAACTTGCGTGAATGGGGGTGTAGCCCAGTGCTACATACAATAACACCCGAACGAGAAATAGTATGGCTTGTCCTCACTTTGCGAAGAACCATGCAAAGTTTCCTCGAACCACCACTCCGTGAGGAATACTCCATCATACGGATGCGCATGCGCATGGTCAAGCCCGGGGCTACCGTAACCTACACCCTGAAACAGCACTTCCTGAAAAACAGCACTTCTCAACTCCGCATTTCCAAAAAATCAGTGTTGTGCAGTGTGTTTTATTCCTTCTGGTGGCGCATATAAGTGAATAAAAAGTGTGAGCGAGACAAATAGCGGCGGCTATCGCAGGTTCAAGACCTGTGTTATTGTTGCCTTCAGATGGCGAGGTATGCGGCACTGGATACGTCAAGATCACATGGGGTGGTGCGACATTTCTGCGCCTTCTCATACAATAAACTACCAGGAACAGATTGTTTGCATGTCTACTACAATTCATACCCTTGAGAGCAGACTAGCCGACCTGGAGAATCGAAGCAGCAGGTCTAACCTCAATATGCACGGACTACCTGAAGCTGAGGATGAAAGTAGCGACTCGTTGGAGCATACTGTAAACCAAGAGATAGTCAGATGCAGTGTTGCTTTGGATCCTGTGAGTATGGAGTGAGTAGGAGCGCATTCACAGGCTGAGAAGGCATTTATGCGGAAAAGTAAGGCCAGTGATTTTTGAGCCGCTATATTCAAGGGAGAAAGTTGCCATTTTGAAAAAAGAGACAAATTGAAAGGCACAAATTACTCAAAAGGCGAGGATTTCTCAAAAACACCCATACAGTTGAAAAGGAAACTAAGGCAGTGTTCCAAGAACCACCGCGATCATGGAGACAAAACTTCGCTCATTTGTGAAATATTACCTCACTTATCTCACTGTGAAACCTTATCTCACTTTACTACGCATTCTTACACAGTCACATAGCATATGGCAAATCATCTTGGGGAAATACATACAAAATTCATTTATCTCCACTGCAACATATTCAAAATCAAGCTATTCGAATTATAACCTTTAGCCACTTCCAATCGAACGCCGTTTCCTTGCTTCGTGCTCATAATATCTTGTCTGTTTCAGAACTTGTTAAATATTCCCATGGCCTATTAGTTTATAATTTCATTAATGGAAACCTCCCCCTTCAGTTAATTAGTACTGACCAATTTCCTCGTGGTAACTCCACTCGATTTTCTTTAAATATGAACAATTTATGGCCAAAAGTAACAACGAACTAGGGAAAGTTTTCAACTAATTTTTCGGCTATACACTTTTCGAATACGCTGCCGCTCTCTATTGAAACATGCCGTACCGTGTATACATGTAAAAATAATTTGCGGGCGTTATTATCCCAACCTGAATAATGTAACTTTGTTGTACCATGTTTAGTTTTGTTTGTTTATTACGGGCATCACTAATATGCTTTGTGCTTATGGTGTTCTTGCCTATACACTGCTGCTGATATTAGTTTTCTTTCTTTTTTTTCATGCATTGCTACTACGTTTCTTGCTTATTACGTTCTTTCATATCTACCGTTTGTTATCTTGGTGGTAGTTTTTTTGCTTTTTTCCATGCCTTTCTAATACGTTTCTTGCTTATTATGTTCTTGTATGTATACCGTAATTGATGTTGCTCATATTTTTGTGTTTCTTTGATTGATATGTTCGTGCTTATAACGTGTGTTTCCGCCTGTTTAATGAATAACAGGATGTCCCCTCTTCAGTCTCTGACTCTGGGACCTCCTTCTGAAATCTTCTATTGTATACATTCTTGTTGTAACACAAAATGAAATAAATTCAAATTTAAATTCAAAATAAACAAGATGGCCTATGTCTGGAATGACGAGAAAAATGCCATAGGTCCTGTCCGAAAAAAACCAAATCGCCGAGTAAAACCGCCGAAAGAGGTAAAGCCAAGCGCCACTCCAGAGCTAAATGAGAGGTGTGTCAGTGAATGAACTGTACGCACCGTAGATTCATCCACTGCAAGGATGCATCGTCTTTCTCGGACGTTAAAAATATGGTAAACGAAAAACTACTAAGGCTACTGAATATAAATACTCGAACTTACATTAATAAGATAAATTCACAGGAAGTTCAATTATTGCAACATGACCCGCACATAGCCGTAATGTCTGAAACTTGGTTAAGAAGTGACACCGGGGATGATGAAATTTCCCCGCTCTATTACAACGTGTTTCGCAAACAGAAGGCCACCGGGGTGGGGCGAAGCCATCTTGTAAAACCTCCAAAAGAAGCTAGATTCTAGGCAATATAAGCAATCTTGAATGTTTTTGTCTATAGAATACGTGTCGGGGTCATATTTTTCTTTTATACCTGCGCTACTGGCTGCCGCATTCCGCTTCAAATTATCTCATCACATTGCAAAAACATATGTCCCGGTTCCTCACTAAAAATATTTTTTAAACGTGATTTAAATTTGCCCAGCATAGACTGGGAACGGTTGCAAACTTGTACGCAGCCTACCAAAAACGAGAAAACTGTTTTAACAATCATACTCACACAC
Organism: Haemaphysalis longicornis; assembly: GCA_013339765.2. Classification (NCBI taxonomy): domain Eukaryota; kingdom Metazoa; phylum Arthropoda; class Arachnida; order Ixodida; family Ixodidae; genus Haemaphysalis; species Haemaphysalis longicornis. The sequence continues at coordinate 96,736,577 of CM023453.1, read as the reverse complement.
GACCTAATACCACTAGTTAAGCAACCTACCCGTGTGCAAGGACAGTGGATCTCTCTTTTAGGCTTGCTGTTTGTGAATCGCGACTTTTCAGAGCATACTGTATTGGTAGAATAAGAGTTATCTGATCATACCCTTCTCAGCGTTTCTGTTGTTCTTGTGAAATCCCTTTGTTTTAAAAAAAAACGTCCGTTCAAACCTTTGGAGACTATTCCAGGGTAAACGATGCTTGCATGCTTGAACATATGGATGACCCCTTTGGTGATTTCAACGATGGTTTTAACGACACATGGGTTCTTTGGGATGGTGTTCTTAGAAATATGCCGCTTTAGATCAACAACTTTGTACTAACAAACGTAAAAAAACCAACAAATGCACACCCTGGATGATGCACAGTATCGTAAATCTAAAGCGGAAAATTAAAGGATTGAAAAAGAGGCAAGTGTAATCAAAAAGCTGCAAAGAAGCCTTGCAAGTAAGGTGCAACAATCCAAATACTGTCGCATTTTACCATTATTGCCAAACTTCCTCACAAATGACCTAACAAAGCTATGGTAATATATCTCCTATATGAGAAAGCCAGCGACGTGAATTTATGTCAAAGGGCACACTGTAAAAACTCGCAGTAACATGGCAAATCACTTCGGCATATATCTTGAGGGAATTTTTGCAAATACAGCAATATGTGTGCCTAATACGCTTTTGTTTGAACCATGTGAAGCGAATTATATTTCTTATTCTGCTTTTGGTCTCTATGCTTTTGAAATTCGAAACAAAAAAAAATGCTGCGGTCCTGATGACCTTCCCATTGTGTGTCTGCGGCGTTATGCCGAATGCATTGCCGAATTTCGTGTTGTCATATTCCAAGCGTCTTTGTTAACTCCAAAGCTACCACGTGACTTGAGGGTAGCCAGAGTCATCGAAATCTTAAAAATGGAACGGATAATTTTCGATAACTCCCGTGCTATATCTTTAACGTCAGCATGCTGCAAATTATTGAACATATAAAACCCAAGCCCATTATTGAATTCAAGCAAGCCTTCAAAATGGTTTTAGGAACGTCTACTCGACTGTGACTTAACCAGTCACGGTCACACATGATTTTCCGCAAGCCTATCACAATAATGTTCAGGTATACACAATTTTTGGTGTTCTAATCAAAGCCTTTCATAAAGTTCCTCATGAGAAATAAAAAAATTAAAAAAATAAATCTTCCAGAAACTTTAGTTGCATGGAAGTCTAGGTACTTGATGAATAGAGATCAGTATGTTTTTATTGATGGTAATGCCTCGGGTTGTCTTCCAGTCACATCCGGAGTGCCTCAAGGTAGTGCTCTGGGGCCGTTGCTTTTTCTTTTATATATCTTCTGGAGTGGCCAGCTCTTGTTTGGGTTGGAGCTAAACTCTTAAATAAATCATTCTTTCTCTCTCGTTCATATCTAATGATATCTTTTACTGTAGTTACACCCGCCACTTATATCCGACTGTTTGCGGATGACCTTAGTTTATTCCAAGAAATCCCAACCATGCAAAATCAAATTGAACTTCCCAAAAACTTCAACACTATATATAGTTGGTGCAAGGAATGGGGCATGGCCGTCAACGTAGAGAAAACTGTGTGTCGCCGCATAACGCCTAAAAATCTCCATTGGAATTTCAGTAAACACTGGGATCATGCGAAGTTAACAAAGTCAACAGCGTCAAATAGTTGGGCGTAACGTTCACTAATATACTTTCCTTGAACTTCCAGATCGACAGCGTCTGCTTCTCCGCTTTTTGAAAACTGTTTTTCTTGAGCCACGAACTTGATAATGATCACATGCTTCCCATTGGAGCGTGTGATAATTGGAAACGCCTGGAACTGCTAATGGAACTGGAATTGACAGCAGACAGGACTTCCCAATTGTGTAGAACTTCACGGTGAACTACGTATTATGAAAAGTAAGAAATAACTGAACAAGTTTGATACATATTAGTGTCATTAGTATAGTGGCCCACCCGGGAATCCTCGGATTCTAAGGAGAGTCTAACGCTGCATAGCTTCCTGGCTCTCGTCAATATATATTGGCACGTACCCACAAGCATCTGAATGAACTTTTAATTTGTGACATCCCAGCCGAGGCGACGACGACGACGAACGAGCGCTACCGGGAACGCATCATCATCAGTGTTTTGCTCTGGCAGCTCGAGTGCCTCGCGGTCAAGAGCGTTCTTCTCCGCTGCTTCTTCTATTAGCGTTTTAGTAAAGCTCACCAACACCCCCAACGCGTATTTGCTGTACGCGACACTGGTGCAGGTGCGGGGTAGATTTCGTACGAGGCCGGCGAACAGTTGTTCCTTCACGCCATGCATTAGATGCCGTAGTTTCTTCGGCTCTGACATTTCAGGGTCGGCTCTACGGAAGAGGCGTGCCATGTCCTCTGCAAACATCGCCACCGTCTCGTTCGGTTTTTGGATGCGAGACTCCAAAAGGCGCTGAGCGTGGTCACGGCGGTCGCTGCTGGCGAATGACTCCAGCAGCTCCTGGCGAAATTCCTCCCAAGTAGATAACCTCGCTTCGCGGTTCTCGAACCACGTCCTTGCACCATGTTCTAGCGAGTAATACACCTCACGCAGCTTTTGACGAGCGTCCCACTGGTTGAACGATGCGACCCGCTCAAACTGCTCCAGCCAATCCTCGACGTCCTCAAACGCCTCACCGTGAAAAATGGCCGGCGTACGTGGCTGTTGGAGAGTTACCTGGCAGGGAAGGTAAACTGTCACGTACCCACAAGCATCTGAATGAACTTTTAATTTGTGACATCCCAGCCGAGGCGACGACGACGACGAACGAGCGCTACCGGGAACGCATCATCATCAGTGTTTTGCTCTGGCAGCTCGAGTGCCTCGCGGTCAAGAGCGTTCTTCTCCGCTGCTTCTTCTATTAGCGTTTTAGTAAAGCTCACCAACACCCCCAACGCGTATTTGCTGTACGCGACAATATACTGTGTATACATATGCACTTACCCAAGTGGGCACACTTTGGTACATAGCACATCATAGCCTACACTTAGATGAAGCGTCAGCGTGTGACCTACACACTGCCTAACAGAGTTATGGAGAGTTGAGCAGTTTACGGCAAAGACAGCCTTACCTTACCGTTGTAAGTACTAGGAAAAAAGTACTGGGCAGCGATAGATGTGTTCAAATCTGCGTTACGCAACTTTTAAATGGGAGTTGGGAGCGAGGGTACAGTGGGCACACTTTCATTGCTGGTAGGAAATAGCGGTAGAATCGATGATGATGGTTGGATGTTTATGGCGCAAGGCCAACTGGGGCAAAGAGCGCCAAAACAATAGTCATATATGGGGGGTGAAACCTTAAACACTAAGTAAAGTCAGCAAAAACAAAAGTAAAATCACAAGACGACAATGAGCATGGCTGGTGTATAGGGACAGATTTCATTATGCGTGATAGGAATTGAGGTTTAAAAACTTGACTTCTGACAAATACTCAAACACACGTTTCACGGAAACAATGGCATCGTCACCTAGAAAAAACGATGGATGTAGGGGAATATGTTGTCTGCAGAGTTCTCTGAAGTGTTTGTGTCGTGTTATGTGAAGTACCTTGCATGTGATTAGTATGTGCACTACGGAAAGGGCCTCTCCGCACCTGCTGCACTGGGGTCTAGAAGATCCCGTCAGCAGATACGAGTGCATTGCATGGGTGTGCCCTATCCGCCGCCTACCCAAGGCGACTTCCGTGTGTCTGTTGTGTGAGTCAGCTGTGTACCGTCCCAAGTGTGGCATTATTACATGTAGTTTGTTGTCTGTCTTTTCGTCTCAGTGTGTTTGCCGTGTTCAATAGCAGTAGAATCCAAAACGTTCTTTGGCGACACCTCTAAATCAAACCAGTGCTGCTTTAGTGAGTTACTGCGGAGTTTAAAGCACCACTACCACAAAGCAAATTGCAGGCAGCCATCGTAGAGTCGTCGTTGAGTGGAGAATCTTTTTTTTTTGGTCTTTTGAGAATTACCAAGACAACTTTACATACATCCACTGATATGGATACGGGATTCTATACAGGAAATGATTGTATGCGATTACTACCAGTATGGGCATTGCATTAAACGAATATGCTTCGAATAATTGGTACACTTGCCCACCCAATTAACATATGACATCTCCGTTTCTTACCATGTGGGAATATTTTCATAAACTTAATTACAAAAGCTGTATAAAACATAACGAAGTTTTCTTGCATTACACTGCCTCTCACAAAATCTCTCCTGATATTCTTTCAGAAGGAAAATATTTGGCATATTCATTTTCTCATGGGATATACCGATAACAAGAGCTATCACACACCCTTCCTAACTTGTTTGAAAAAGTATTGCCCATTGGTTTATTTCGTGAAACCTGAGCCAGACTTCCCTAAAACGATGGCATCACTTTGATTTGACCCAGCTCTGGCGCGCAATTGCGTGTGTTCCTCGGTTCGGTAGCGCTGCGGGCGGCCTAAAAACTTTACAAAACTGTCAGCGCGCCATAGGGTCATGGCCGCGTCATGGACCTATAAAGACGCTTGTAAAAAATTCACTGAGTGCCTCACACAAACGAGTAACGACCAGGATGCACCCTAAAAACACTGGAGGTTTATTCACTCCAAATCATCCGTGTTTGCGTAGCTCGCGCGCCATCTGTGGGAACAGCTCGCGGTGTCTTTTGCAACGGCACGCCTGCAGTGTGAAGCCATGGTTTTTATTTCCACACTGAGACTTCAAATTATCCACGACATCGCGCGAGAATAAACTTCCGATGGGTGTGCATTTATTCCTTTGACAAACCGAGTTCGTACATATTTCCCAGGTAGTTCTGGTATAGCATATGAGTTGGAGGCCTTTTGTTAAACCACTTGTCTCCTAGGAGAGCCAATGTATTGACAGCCGGCAGGAATTTCAATTTCCGTACAGATCCATCGTTTATATTGTATGACATGTAAGAAATAACCCAACATATGTTATAGGCACTGTTTTTTTTACCAACTGAGCCTCACCGGGTACCACCGCTAGCGGCACGTAAAATGGTGTTTTTATGAAACAAGATAGGGTGCAGAACCGGTTCCGCAACTTGCTTTATCTCTGCTTTCTCCTTAGAAATTGGCTGCGAAATTTAGTTTGAATACTGCAGGATAGGATGCACAGTACATCGAAATAGGGTTTTCTGTGCGTTTTATCTTTTTGTTATTCTTTGTTTACAGTACTTTTTACGAAGCTTGTCAGGCGATGCACACGTTCCATAATGCATGCACCTTAGATATTCCATGCCCTTTATTGTGTTCAGAAATCGTTCAGCTCAGTCACTGCTGTACACTGCCTGGGACAGTAGAATTGAATCTTTCTCCGGACACAAAAGGACGGGAGGAAGTGCGCCGGGAAACCATAATAATCACGTTCCACATACAACGCCAAGTTGATAAAAGAGGTTGCGCTAATGAGCGTGTCACATGGATTAGTACCTGGTTGGTTCTAACCTTCCTCGGTATCCCATCAGTGTGTCAAGAAAGATTTTCTAATATTTATTCTCGCACTGCTTGAGGCATAGTTTAGGCCCCTTAATAAAATGTTTGTATGGCTATGTGCCTGCGTTCGTCTTTTTTTGGGGGGTTTGTCTGTTTGCTTTTGCATGCAGGTAATCTGGATATATATTTCTAATAGCTGCGAACAAACCTGCAAAAATTATAGCTTTTCCTTTTCTTGCTGATATCAATCACGACATGTATAAGCTGTTAATTATGAATTGAAACAGCACACCTATACTCTATGTTACGACAGCCTCTGCATACAACACGCCTCCTCCCAGAGGAACGGAATAATCGCTTTTGGTTTCAATGGTTGGGAGACCTTCTGCATCACCTACGCGATGTTTTTGTACCCCGGTGCATTAGAGTGTGCAGCTATTTATGATGTCGCGAAGCACGTGGATCACGTCCGGACACTGGTAGGACCACTTGCGCCTGCAAATCAAAAGAGGAGCGCCGAAATAAGCACTACGACGGTAGCACACTGGCATTTACCCTCCCACCTGGCTCCCTGGTCTGGTCATCAGTGTCGGTAACTTTTCCTGGCATAAGCAACAAACTTCTGAAATACCACTGACTCTTCCGAGTTGCCTTTTCTGCTAAAAATACGTAAATAAAACAGTAAAAATGTTGGGTTACGGGGCGTGAGTATTTGCTCACATGTTACTCTAAAATATTTCTACTTCCATGCTTCCTACCGGTAGGGTAATACAGCGTTTATGTCCTGTATTTAGAAGGTGCGTCACACCGAACCATCGCTATTCTATATCTGGTGGTAAATACCATCGAATTTTGGCTACTTTTGAAAGCATTCGCAACAAATAAGAAACCCCGCAACGCAATAAAACATAGCTTTGTTAAAGTGAATGAATGAATTTAAAATATGCTATTGTGTGAATACAAGCACAATTAAATATTCTAGGACGTGCGTAGGTACTGCTGTCATATATGAAATTCCAACGGTATGTCTGCTGCTATTGTTTGCGAATACTTTAGCAGTGGCCTCGCGGTGATTGATCTGTGAGGAACGTTTTTCGCGTTCCACAGAGATGTGGCCAGATTGCAACACCGGAAATTCTGCCGTGATGCACTCATGCTTGTTTTTCCGATAAGAGCTGAAACATCAACTGAAGGCTTAATTACGCTGCCATTGCAACTGTCAGTGTTGAATGGCAGAGTTGTTCATTTTTGAAGTGGTCTCGCCTGGCACAAGGACAACTGCCAAGTACCGATGATAAGCATTTTCTTCTTTATCATATTAACTTTTTCCCTGGTCAGAGCAATTCTACAATAGGTCGCTCATAAAAATCGCTGAATACTATGGTATTTTCCAAACACAAATCTAATTTCAGAAACAAGAAAAAAACTCATTGTCTTTATATTTCAGCTTTCTTGTTCGGCTCCCTAGAGTTTATATTATCTAAAACTTCTTTTTATACGTGTTCGCTAGATTAAAAGTAATGTTACTCACCGCATCTGTAAAGTGTCCCCAAGTCTGCGCATAGGACAATATATAAAACTTGAAGTTGTGTGATTTATTGCCACAAATCGGGAGTTTGAAAACTGAAATGGCTGAGGTAAACTTCATTCTGACCCCTAAGAAGACTTTCCTAAAATTATGTGATATTGTTGTGTGTTTACTGGGTAATTTATATTACAGCCGCATTAAGGGCGTTGCTTTGAACTGCATGACTGGCGATAACGGTGACCGGATTATGGAGAAACGATCGAAGATGGTTAGGAGGATGTATATCCGCAACTGACTCACTAGAATAGTTGTGCAGACCACCATGAGGCGGATGAATAATATAGAAAGGCTGGATATACTGGCCCCTACGACGAATATCTAAGATGGACGAGCTCACTTCAAGAAAGATTCCATTAGAGCAATGCTTCTACGGAGAAATATTTGGAGAATTTATTACTTTAACTCAGAGTTCTACTAAAAGTTCTACTCGTAATGGAAGGCACAGAATATAGTGAAGCACGACAGGGATCTATACAGAACAAGTGCGATACGGGTACAGTTACAAGCCACGACTGGCTTTGAAAAATGTTATAGCGACAGGCTACAATCGCATCCCTCGTCGGAAATGAATGTTCTGAAGTGCCAAGAGGTCAGAAGTTCTGGTAACAGCGTAAAGTTTGATGCTTTCACCAACGATCTGAACAACAGCTCGAAAACAAGGAATACTAACTTGCGTGAATGGCGGTGTAGCCCGGTGCTACATACAATAACACCCGAACGAGAAATGGTATGGCTTGTCCTCACTTTGCGAAGAATCATGCAAAGTTTCCTCGAACCACCACTCCGTGAGTAATACTCCATCATACGGAAGTGCATGGGCATTGTCAAGCCCGGGGGTATCTAATCTACACCCGAAAACAGCACTTGCTGAAAAACAGCACTTCTCAACTCTGCATTTCCAAAAAATCGGTGTTGTGCAGGGTGTTTTATTCCTTCTGGTGGCGCATATAAATGAAGCAAAATTGTGAGCGAGCCAAATAGCGGCGGCTATCGCAGGTTCAAGACCTGTGTTATTGTTGCCTTCAGATGGCGAGCTATGCGGCACTGGATATGTCAAGGTCACATGGGGTGGTGCGACATTTCTGCGCCTTCTCATACAATAAACTGCCAGGAACAGATTGTTTGCGTATCTACTACAATTCATACCCTTGAGAGCAGACTAGACGACCTCGAGAATCGAAGCAGCAGGTCTAACCTCAATATGTACGGACTACCTGAAGCTGAGGATGAAAGTAGCGACTCGTTGGAGCATACTGTAAACCAAGAGATAGTCAGATGCAGTGTTGCTTTGGATCCTGTGAGTATGGAGTGAGTAGGAGCGCATTCACAGGCTGAGAAGGCATTTATGCGGAAAAGTAAGGCCAGTGATTTTTGAGCCGCTATATTCAAGGGAGAAAGTTGCCATTTTGAACAAAGGGACAAATTGAAAGGCACAAATTACTCAAAAGGCGAGGATTTCTCAAAAACACCCAGAGAGTTGAAAAGGAAACTAAGGCAATGTTCCAAGAACAACCGCCATAATGGAGACAAAACTTCGCTCATTTGTAAAACATTATACATAAACAAGATGGCCTATGTCTGGGATGACGAGAAAAATGCTAAAGGTCCTGTCCGAAAAAACCAAATCGCTGAGTCAAACCGCCGAAAGACGTGAAGCCAAGCACCACTCCAGAGCTAAATGAGAGGCGTGTCAGCGACTGAACTGTACGCACCGTAGATTCATCCACTGCAAGGATGCATCGTCTTTCTCGGACGTTAAAAATATGGTAAACAAAAAACTATTAAGGCTACTGAATATAAATACTCGAACTTACATTAATAAGATAAATTCACAGGAAGTTCAATTAATGCAACATGACCCGCACATAGCCGTAATTTCTGAAACTTGGTTAAGAAGTGACACCGGGGATGATGAAATTTTCCCGCTCTATTACAACGTGTTTCGCAAAGAGAAGCCCACCGGGGTGGGGCGCAGCCGTCTTGTAAAACCTCCAAAAGAAGCTAGATTCTAGGCAATATAGGCAATCTTGAATGTTTTTGGCTATAGATTACGTGTTGGGGTCATATTTTTCTTTTATACCTGTGCTACTGGCCGCCGGATTCCGCTCCAAATTATCTCATCACATTGCAAAAACATATGTCCCGGTTCCTCACTAAAAATATTTTTAAACGTGATTTAAATTTGCCCAGCATAGACTGGGAACGGTTGCAAACTTGTACGCAGCCTACCAAAAACGAGAAAACTGTTTTAACTATCACACTCACACACGACCAAATACAACTAGTTAAGCAACCTACCCGCGTTCGATCTCTCTTTTAGACTTGCTGTTTGTGAATCGCGACTTTTCAAAGCATACTGTATTGGTACAATAAGAGTTATCTGATCATACCCTTCTTAGCGTTTCCATTTTTCTTGTGAAATCCCTTTGTTAAAAAAAAAAACGTCCGTTCAAACCTTTAGAGACTATTCCAAGGTAAACAATGCTTGCATGCTTGAACATATGGATGACCCCTTTGGTGATTTCAACGATGATTTTAACGACGCATGGGTTCTTTGGGATGTTTTTTTTTAAATGCCGCTTTAGATCCACAACTGTGTACTAACAAACGTAAAAAAACCAACAAATGCACACCCTGGATGACGCACAGTATCGTAAATCTAAAGCGGAAAATTAAAGGATTAAAAAAGAGGCACATCCAACAATGTGTAATCCAAAAGCTGCAAAGAAGCCTTGAAAGTGAGGTGCAACAATCCAAAGACTATCGCATTTTACCCTTAATGCCGAACTTCCTAACAAGTGACCTAACAAAGCTACGGAATTATATGTCCGATATGAGAAAGCCAGCGACGTCAATTTATGTCAAAGGGCGCACGGTAACAAATCGCAGTAACATGGCAAATGACTTCAGCATATATTTTGAGGGCATTTTTCCAAATACAGCAATATGTGTGCCTAATACTTTTTTGTTGGAACCATGTGAAGAAAATTATATTTCTTATTCTGCTTTTGGTCTCTATGCTTTTGAACTTCGAAACAAAAAAAAATGTTACGGTCCTGATGACATTCCTAATGTGTGTCTTCGGCGTTATGCCGAATGCATTGCCGAATTTCGTGTTGTAATATTCCAAGCGTCTTTGTTAACTGCAACGCTACCACGTGCCTTGAGGGTAGTCACAGTCATCCAAATTTTAAATGGAACGGATAATTTTCGGTAACTCCCACGCTATATCTTTAACGTCAGCATGCTGCAAATTATTGAACATATAAAAGCCAAGCCCAATATTGAATTCCTTGAAAACACCTGAATCTAGCAAGCCTTACAATGTTTTTAGGAAGGGCTACTCAACTGCGGCTCAACGAGTCACGGTCACACACGATTTTCCTCAAGCCTATCACAATAATGTTCAGGTAGACACAATTTTTTTTGTTCTTAGCAAAGCATTTGATAAAGTTCCTCATAAAAAATAATTAAAAATTTAAAAAATAAATCTTCCAGAATCTTTAGTTGCATGGAAGTATAGGTACTTGATGAATAGAGATCAATATGTTTTGATTGATGGTAATGCCTCGGGTTGTCTTCTAGTCACATCCGGAGTGCCTCAGGGTAGTGCTCTGGGGCAGTTGCTTTTTCTTTTATATATCTTCTCGAGTGGCCAGCTCTTGTTTGGGTTGGAGCTAAACTCTCTAACAAATCATTCTTTCTCTCTCGTTCATATCTTACTGATACCTTCACCTTAGTTAAACCCGCCACTTATATCCGACTGTTTGCCGATGACTGTAGTTTATTCCGTGAAATCCCAACCATGCACAATGAAATTGAACTTCCCAAAACCTTCAACACTATATATAGTTGGTGCAAGGAATGGGGCATGGCTGTCAACGGGGAGAAAACTGTGTGTCTCCGCATAACGCCTAAAAATGTCCATTGGAATTTCAGTAAACACTGGGATCATGCGTAGTTAACAAAGTCAACAGCGTCAAATACTTGGGCGTAACGTTCACTAATATACTTTCCTTGAACTTGCACATCGACAGCGTCTGCTTCTCCGCTTTTCGAAAACTGTTTTTTTTTTGAGCCACGAACTTCATAGTTCCCCTCGAAGTGTTAATTTCTTCGCTACCATTCACGCGTAAGACGAATTTGAGTATGCTGATGTGGTGTGGCACCCGTATACGAAATATAACATAGATAAATTGGAAAATATGCCGACACAAGGTGTTATATTTATTTTACCAAAATTTCGTCTCACGGATTCGCCGTCCGAATTAGCGATTACCAACAACATTCCCAAGCTTCAGTTAAGAAGACAGAAAATTTGTCTCGATTTCCTCTTCTCACTTGGTAGCCACGAGTTGGCTATCGATCGCTCCCTGTATATATCCGCCCTGACTACAAGACACACGCGGCACCACCACCCAAAATTGCAAACCACATAACATGTGAAAACTGATATTACAGGTTTTCATTTTTTCTACGTACTGTGGCTGAGTGGAAGAATTCCCTTACTGAGCTGTTCTCGGTAATTTCCGCATCACCCTGTTTTCTTATGTTTGTGCCTTTGTATTGGCAATTTTCAGTGCACCGTCTGCTGTATCACTTATTGTCCCTCAGGGCCGCCGTTTTGGTCCAGCCGAGAGCACAACTGTGGTCTACAGTAAGTATAAAATAAAACAAATAAATAAAAATAAGGAATAAATTTATGTTCTTTTAAAATTCTCAACAATGTCGCTAGGGGGTGTGGGCGATGGATCAAAAAAAGGCGAATACCCGTTTTTTATTGTAGCCAACCGAAGTATATACTACCAACTTATAAAAGACACTCTGCAAGGCCTGATAAAGAGAGAGTCGCTCTTATCTTCACAAACTTTAAAACAACAGGGTGGAGAGTAAGAATTTTACTAGCATACAAAAATACAAGTTTGCCTGCTTGTTTTTCTCTTGAATAAAAACCTCAAGGTTTAATAGCGTTCAATGCGGAATTAAACATTGACATGGGTGCGTTATTCGGAAGCAGCTTCAAAATAACTTTTTGTTTGAACTGTAGGTGAAGGGTAAGCTATTAACTGAAACGTTTCGCAATTGAAAAGAAAATATATTATCAGCAGCTCCCATCACTTTCAGTACTGCGACATACCAGCCACGGCGAAAATGCCCATACAAAAAAACGCAACTATCGTCAGACTAAATCAGAAAACCAGCTAGGCCTGAGAATAGCTCTTAACCAAATAGCAGACAACTAAAACGCAATGCAACCATGAGCATTCTGGTACAAAATTGTCACGTGCAATTATTGTGCCGACGAAAAACCACTGCTTCAAAACAGCCCTGCAAAAGCTGGCACTTCATCAAAAGGGTTGTCAAAACAGCCCGCTGGAGAGAGACAGAGCTGCGAAGCCCAGGGACAACTCGTCATCCTGTTCACCTTGACTGACCGCTTTCCGTTGGTTCAACCATTTGTGAGAGTGGAGGTAACCTGAATACACTCTCCGGCCCACAGATCTATTTAAACAAAGTACCGTGGAGTCCAGTTTTTACTAAATCGACGGGGATCGCAAAAAACTTCCAAACAATTGCACACCACATTAGGGAAACACCAAAATAACCACATTTCAATTAGTTCAGAACACATCGCCCTTCATGGTCCCGTTCAGAATCTCGACTTCAGTGCCCAAGTTGAGCATACGGCATAGGCTCCAATGATAGGGTAGGCTTATCTCTAAAATAGAAGCCCGAAGCGTCCCCTCACGAACTGTTACATGACGCGGTATGCAGCAAAAAAGTTGAGAATATCAAAAGAGAGGGAGATGCTTAGCCGGCGCCATTAGCCTGCCGCTTTATCAACTAAGCGCTGTCTCAATTCCGATGGCGCTGACATAAGTACAGACACTGCGCTGGTTTGGCGCTTGAAAAGTTCGAACTTTATAGAGAACGGAATGTCACGTCGATGCTTTTTATTCGAATGGACTTCCAATTACCAATATAATTGCTCTTGGGTTCGAATGAGCCAAGAATGTTTTTTCTTTGGATCGCCAGAAATATTGGCGGAACCAGTACATTACTTCCAATTAAACGCAAATTCTAATTATCAGATTTATCGGATTTAGAATTATCGAGAGTGCAATGTATATACAAACTCCTCTGGGTAGGCGCAGCAGCAAATTATGCACGATATCTAGCTTAAGTGCTTCTTTGCTATGTTAAATTTTCTAAAACTGTCGTATTTACCCACCCATAGAATGGAAGTGACCACTGTTTTATGTAATATAAGGGATATTTTTTTTTGTTGTTGCCTTGGCCCACTTATGCCTTCGTTCGACGCTTCAATGAGCCAGCATACTGGCACCCCCGGCTTTGCACGCCTCGTGCACTTCGACATTGTTGGCGTCATTGGATGGTTGACTTCGCTTAGCCTACGCAGAAACTGGCAGTACTCACAACGTCGACGCAGTTTTTGTGCCAAGACACGGGTTGAGACAATTCGGATGCGCCGACAAACACCCGGTATGCTGACGGCTCCTTTTGGAGTGATACGGCCCCACGAGTCGCGCGCAGTCGCAGAACAAGTAGGACCTCCCCTTGTAGTTTTTATTTTGGACACTAAATGTTGCTCAACTCCAAGAACTGCCGCAACCTTTCCCTCTCTCACGTGCACGCAACTTACGGAGTTTCTAATCTACAACGCATACATTCCAAGATCCCGATCCTGAGTTAGCCGTCGTGTTGTCTCTCACTTCCTGGGGGCCAAACACACTGATTAATGGCACATATATAGAGATGCGAGCGTCTCTGGTGGCAGAATGGGACTGGGTTGGCGATATCTAGATTTACCAAGTTTATACGGCGCTCGCACTCTACAAGCGCCTACTGCTTCTATAAAAGAAGCTGAACTACATGCCATCCGCGATGCTTTCGACCACTTGTCTTACAAGGTTTCAAGTTACAGGTTACAAGTTACCACCCTTCGTGCTGTTTGGGGCTGACACCCAAGTATCACTACAAGAGCTCCGGAAACCACTCTATGATGACCGGCTGGTTTATTAGAATCAACACATGATCAGTATGCTTGCTCTTAATTGTTCCTCTGTACGTGTCCCGGGATACCGGGACACATTGCTAAGGGTTCCGCCAACCTGGTTGCCAATGAGGCAGCGCAGGAAAGTCTTCAAGCAACCCTGCTTCCACTCGCCCTGTAAGGCTACAGCTGGATCACGCTGGCGAGGATAATCACAGCCGCCTTGCACTGACACTCCTCTATGTTTACTACATAGCGCCATCTCATTAACTCGTTTTGCTGACGGTTTTAATTTACAAAGTTTAAAAAACAAAGTTTAAACAAAGTTTAAAAAGATTTTTAAGTAATGAGGTTTTACTTACAACGCGAGCCTACACTGACAGGCACCTTCACGCGCAAATGGCATCTATTGACTCGTGATCTCACTGTCTACTGAGATATAGCAATATTGCTGCACAAGCAAATCAGACACACCTTATTTGCACTGCTTGGCTGATCATTTCTTTTGTCCCATCCTCTAAATTCCCTACACAACCCAAAAAATACCCCCAGGACACTCAATGACACCAATTTCTTCCCTTCCCTTCGGCGCCATGCTCTCGAGAGTGGCATTCCCAAGGTAGTTTAGCCAAGGTCTACCACCCCACGTGTGCATTCAAAAAATGATTATTCTGCTCCAGAATCTTCAAGTGAGCATCGCCTACTGATCCCCTCTTCTTTCCTCTTTTTGCCAACAACTTTTCCGGTCTCTGGGCCTTCCTTCTGTTAATAAAAGACTTACTCTTTCACTTACTTCGCATCGCCAAGCACCAGGCAGATTAGCGGATTAGTTTGGCGCGCAGTGGAGGCTTGAGTGGTGCAAGCTAGTGAAACCAAAAAACGATCGCACTCACTATTTCTGTTTTGCATTTTAACAACCGAGCTGTGGATGCTTTTTTCTAACCCGGCTGATTGTTAACAGATATTTCAGTTCGGCAAAATGGCGAGGGCAAAATTAATAGTCAACCAATTACGAGCGAAATTCGAGAGGAGGCGGAGAGCTCAGGAGCAGGCATTTAGAGTTCGTATTTCAAGAACAAGAGCTTCCCGTGGTGGTAGTCTAACCTAGGTCCCTCGCTTTATCAAACTGGTGTCTATCCATTTGCGCTGTCATCGCATCAGAACCTGGAGTATTTCATTTGCGTCCATAGCGCGGCTTTGGGCTCCCGCTGAGTTGAAGTGGAGTTCGAACGGTCGGAAACGCAGATAATCGGCTTTTAAAACAAGTGCTATGGCAGCATTAGGTCGTTTTTACATGGGTATTAGATTGATTGAGAAAGAGTAACTGCTTAAACTGCAATTGAAATGCCCAAACTAATTCTATAAATTCCTTCATGACGGCACGCAATATTGTGTTTACACTGATTTAACTCCATAATAAATATTTGAATAGAAATCCGGCTCTCATTCACATGAAACTGTAACCATTAGTCCTTTTTAGGGATGTAAAATCTATAAGACGGGCCTATAGGTTGTATTCAATCGCGTGGCACGCATGCGGGCTACCATTCGTGCGTGCCCCCAAGCATGTCTATTGCTAAGGTAATGCCGCCAAATCCCGTGTATCGCCATCAACGAGAGGCGGTACTTGTTCATGCTTGAACCCGGTAAAGCATAGCACACGACCACAGCAATAGCTGTTTGGCGTTCCAAGCTGTGCCCCATAGAACGCAAAGAAATACCTCTACGCCACGTACTGTTGTATGCAGCACCCGAATATCTACTTATAGCCCGACACGGTTGAAATGCTCGCACGACTAGGCAGAGCAGTAAAAACGTCGAAACCTTGGCACGCCGGCAACTGCGTCGTGATGGACCAATTCGTGTACATATGCTTTCAAAATGTGTCAGCTCTTCAAGAAAAACAACAGAAAAAAGTGTGCTCAAAAGTTTGCCCTGCGCAAGCAAAACGCAAGTGATTTGTTCAAAAGGCGCGGCAATTTGTAAGCGCTTCACCATACTCACGAGTGGAAGCACGTCATTGCTCGGGAGGCGGACTCGCATTCACTACATACTACGCTACCATCGTAGCTAAATCGACGTACGCCTGAAATATTTCTTCAAAACGATATTTCGTTCTGATATTCAACGTCACAATAGAGGGAGCTTGTGTCGACAACCTTAGTCGCAGGCTAATGCTGCTTCGACCTCTTGGACCCCGTGTCGCTTTCGTTCGAAGCCGCGGTTTCATTCTACGGTGATACAAATTTCCAGATGGCAATGAGAGCGCCACCAAGTAATCTTAGTGCCATAGTTATATATCTGTTGAGGCCAGGGAAACAGTTGGTTCGAAACGGGACACACAATGCACGCAGACGTTTTTTTTCTGCGAGATGCAGGTGCAATGCGAATACGCAGGCAAAACCGTCAGAGGTATGGTGGTTTCCAGAGTTGCGAAGTGAATAATCGCCCGCTTAAGTTTTCAGTGAATACTATCTACACAAATAGTATTGAACAAAACTGAGAAGAAAGCCCCCGAGTAAATTTTCTCGAGTCTGTATGAACTCTGAGGACTACGTGGCGGGTCTGTGAGCCTTACATCTATAGCCCTGTTATAAAAGTCGTCTTCTTAGAACTATACATTGATTATTTGTGTCAAGGAGACGTTTCTTACGAAAGGTCAAATATCCACTGCACCAACACTCTTCGTTCACTGCATTCAACCTGCTTTCTCTAAAAAAACAGCTAAAATTCACCGTTGAAACGGCTCAAGTACATCAAAGGTTTGTATCTTTTATTTGTGTATGAAATACGCTTGCCAGTTCTAGAACTTAAGCATATATTCGTCGTGGGATATTTTTTTACATGGAGGATGTTGAAGCAATATGATTTCAAATTATATTTGAAATAAGTAAAGTCAAGATGACAAGAAGTTCGCAATTTTTAAGCGTATTTCACAGTCTTGTCCGGCCTGGAAATTATCGGCTCTAACCTGTTAAGAATACATGAATTGTACACTCTCTGCGGCTACTTCACTTGTTTGGTTTCTGCTACATTCAGTAGAGCTGCTTTCAATTATCTATTTGGCGCTGCGTCTACCAATGTTGTCATCCCGCTTCAGTTTCTCCTTAGAGGTACGAGCAACTAGTGCTGCCATACATGCCGCCTCTTGCATCACTATCGCCACGTGAAATGTCGATATTAGAAATACGTCGGAATTCGAATAGACGTGTTGAACAGGGCTAGCATTCTATTCATTGATCATTTCAATTTATTCGGCTATACCAACCCCTGGTGCGGATGAGTACGAGTCAGTGTTCTTTCTTTCACCTACATGCTCTAGCAGGTTCCTTTATAGTTACACTACAGTAAAGTTGAATGGTATAATGTGGCCTTTCACTACCATTCCGGTTTCCGGGGGCTTTCTAACGGTACGTCCCAAAAGAGGCATCGTAAAATAAAGAAACTTATAAAAAATGAGTCAGTTTCAAAGAAAACTGCTCTTTAAGATAGGGGACATGGAAGTCTCGACAAGTATACACAGGCGGTCTCCATACATATTTGTAATGGCTGAACGAATACACGGTTATTCGAATAACAGACTAAGATCTAAAATCAAACCTTATATCTGCAGCCATAATGCGTCAGTGCAACCATCACGGTCGGTAGATGCAGGTCTATGGTGCGGGCTGTTTTGCCGCGTGCTAAACTGCCGCTGCTCCGCGGCGGGTGGTGCTTTTTCTGTGCGCTCTACGTCTTCGCGGACAGCTGGTCTCTGTGGAGCAGCTAATACAGCTGTTCCTGAAGATGATGTGTTTGGACGTAAACGAGAAGTTGAGAAATATAACACAGTTGTCCAACTGAGAAACGAATTCGTAACGCTGCGTAAATTTGAAAATATTACAAATACTGTCGTTTCCACTACTGCGACACAAAATCCGCATAAGAGGTATATACCAAGCTTTGGCGAGAAAATCTGCAATTGGTTGTACGGGATAGAAAATCGAGATTTGTAGTCGATATGTTCACGCGGAAATAGCTTAGATTTTTTGGTACCGAAAAAGAGTGGGATGTTCAGTGAAACACCACACTTACGAAGCAGAACTAAGAAATGCGACCTTTGCAAGAAATCATTACCTGATAAAATGCAGTAAGGTGCCGCATAAAATAGAAGCGCGATTTCATAAAAGTTGAAACTTGAGTCGGTTGGTACATGGCTTCTAAAGTAGGGGACAACGCAACAAATTGGCCGAAGCTAAGACCGGACGAACACATGCACTTGTGTTTGTGTCGTCTCGACTTCGTCCCGTTTATTGGGTTGCCACCTATTCTCGAAGCGAGATTTCCTGAACAAATTTGAACGCAGTGACGACGCTCCAACTTCCACATGTAAAAACTCAGGGAAGGCTCCCGTGGCCTTAGAAACAAAGCCAATTTTCACGGAACCTTGTAGTGAATCTCTCTTGCAGTCTTGCACACAGCGCGTACCCACATTAGCCAAGCAACAAAAGGTCTACGATCATGACCGGTTTCATCGGAACTATCCCCTGCGAACTGCAGCCGGATGCCACCTACTGCCCCGTCCCCGACAACATCACCTTTGTTCCCGACAGCATGCCCCCTCAGTAAACGTGCGCAGTTAAGTGGTAATACCCGCAGTAACGCCTGACCTTAGCCATTCCTAATGTACGGCGTTACACAGAGGGCATTCATAGTTTTTCAAATGGACGTAATTAGGTGGTTTGATATAACCTTCGGCCTACGTTGCCCCCATTCGCTGCACCTATAATATACGTGTTCTATCATGTTCTGCCTGTGCAGTCAGCAAACACCCTGCGCATTTTATTGGAGACATTTATGGGAGCTTAGGGACGCAGTTACTTTTAATTGAAAGTCAAAACTGCCAACGGGACTAAAATAGTTTCTAATTTTTACCCTTCACGTTGTTTGATTTTCTGCGTATTGATAAACTCGGCGGTGCCTTTTCTTCTACGACCAGAAGAATAGCATACGTAGAAAGCTTCAACACAGTCGCGATGATTGTTTTAAAACCGAAAAATTTGTGCACTTTTATTAACAGCGGTGAATTACACAAAACGTCACGCGTCGTACAAATTTACCTTGACGAGTGCGTTCCTCCTACACTGCACAAAGAACTTTTTACGGGCGTCCTATGATGTCTGGATTATCTAGAAGTATCTGAAACGGTTTCGCAAACCTAAGAAATATTCACACATTTGGCACTTCTAAAGCACGTATCGTATGACGCTGCCGCTAAACCTTTTACTTGTAAAGGTGTTGATCATTTTGCACCCAGAATCTACTAGGACATACGCGCAACATACATTGCTGCATTTGCAATGTTTTTAAGTCCCGTTATAAAATATCACGGAACTGTAGCGCAATTAATATAATATTTTTTGCTCAGGTAAGCTTTGGAATACGGCAAAGGATTTCAAAAAGAGATCCTAAAGTATGTCCGGAAATATGAAAATGAAAGGCATAATATTCATTTGTCTCTCATCGAACCCGTCAGTAGAAGTCCCCAAATGGTCATGACCAGGGTGTCGAACGGGAATTTTTTCGGGTTCGGTGCGGGTTCGGGTTCAAGCCTTTCGGGTTCAGTTACGGTTCGGTTCCGAAGCACCATTCCGTTCCGGTTCGAACCGGTTCGAACCGGTTCAAACGGGTTCAGACGGGGTCGGAAAAAAAAAGCAGGAGTGTTTTTTGTGTTTAATTTTTTTTAGTGCTGCGTTTTCGTTTTATTGTAACGTCGGTATAAAAACAAATTCATATTGTAAGTTTCTTTGAGCAAACGTTCTCATTTTGGCGATCCAAAAGACCCTGCAACCCTTTTTTTCAATTGTTTCAAAATCTCAAATGCTTCCAGAACGTAGTCAACGAAGACGTGCAATACTAAGATTATAGAGGGTCGCAAAACACCTCAGCCAAAAATTACCGTTCTATATCTATTAGACAACTTGGAAGCTTGCTCAAAAAATTTTTTCTCTCTTTTCCTTCTTCGACCCCCGGAAAAACGTCATTATAGCAGTGGAGGGCCGCTATTGGCCGGCTTTCCTTCAGCTGCAGCAATAAACGCATTCGATAGCCACGTAATAAAATTTAAAATGCTTGCACTATATAAGTCGCACAAGGCCTGGAGGATTTCTTTCTACGTAAGCACTGAAGGACACACCGCCACCTATCAGTAGGTTTGAAATAGTTTATTTACATGTTCCGTTGTCGCGTTTCACTGTGGTAGTAGTAGTCATCGTCAAATCCATCTATATCGTCGTCTTCCTCGCTCATGACTGCAAGAACCGGTGGCAACCGGGTCCGCGAACAATGCTTCTGTAGCGCGAGCTGTCTTGTGCATCCCCCCTTGAGGCGCGGTCGCACATGAACTGTTTTCTTAGTATTTTTTTTCGAGCGCCACGCGCAAGCCTGGACGATGCCGGGCGCTCCAAGTAAGGCGCCTGCTCACGTGCGCGGTAGGCGGCTGGAGTAATTATGACCCGGGGATTTTCTGATGACGCCGCTCACATTACAGCCAGCAACAATAGCTTCGCTGTTGAAAATGGTGCAGCTTGCACTGATGGCACAAGGCTGGAGAAACAGCGGAGCTGGGGGTCATCCTCGCTTTTAGATGCGACGCTGAGAGCATCTCTTGTCGGCGGCCCTGTCCTTCCTGCGTGCGTCCGTCGTCGTCGGCGTTCGCACTCTCCTCCGCTCACCCCTCTCCTCTCCGATAGCGAACACTTTCTCGCGAGGGGCATTGGATTGGATTCGATCGAATTGGCTTGGCTTGGCTTGGATTGGATTGGATTTGGTTTGGATTGGATTAAAGTGGATTGTGTTGGATTGTGTTGCGTCATAGCCGCGGCAGACGCACTGGCGCCGGCGAGTGCCCAGGTGAGAGCGAACACTCTCTGTCAACATCGGCGGGTGTGCGGCCCTACGCGTTCTCA
Source organism: Haemaphysalis longicornis (assembly GCA_013339765.2). Classification (NCBI taxonomy): domain Eukaryota; kingdom Metazoa; phylum Arthropoda; class Arachnida; order Ixodida; family Ixodidae; genus Haemaphysalis; species Haemaphysalis longicornis. The sequence goes on along the minus strand of CM023453.1, from coordinate 96,715,529 downwards.
CTCCGCCGGTGGGCGGCGCTGCGCGCGGTGCAGCGCGCAGGGAACTTGGGCTTGAAGTGATAGACGTGAACAGGGTAGTGGGCAGCATCGGATATAGGCAAGCTTTTCAGTGGGACGGGATTCACTTCAGCGCCAGGCTAGGAAACAAGGTGGGGTGGCGCTTAGGTGGGAGAGCAGTAGCTTTTTTAGGGGGCACCGCGCAACTAAGGAAGGCAAACTAGGAGACAAAGGGGAAGCAAGGGACACATGCACACTCAACGCTGGGAGGCAGCCAGGCCTAGAGCTAAACGGAGAACCTACAGACGTAACTGAGAGTGTTGACAGAAGCGATTTAAGTGGAAACAATGGAGCAAACAATTTTGTAAAAGTAAAAAACAGACCACGTAAGCGGAAAGAGAAAAAACAAATACAATAAATATTTATTCAGCTACATAAATATGCAGGGAGGCAGAAAGCCAGATAAGTGGGTGGAAATTCAAAAGCAACTTGAACGGGAAGGAATAGACGTGTACGCTTTAGCCGAGACTCACCTCCGGGACCTAGAAGCCCCACCTGTCAGACAATTATGTCTGGGAAGGTTGCAACATGACCACAGGAATGAAGAAAGGGGGAGGTTTTGGCATGCTCATTAAACAAGGGACCGACTGGCAGAGAGGGCATGAAAGCTGTAAAGAGCATCTATGGGTTAGAGGCACCATAGAGGGGGAAAGTACATGGTTAGGAGTGGTGTATCTGTGGACCGGAAGTAGTGCTAGGGAGAAAAATTAGGAAATGGTAAACTGTTTGAGAAGAGTTATAAACGAGTTCATAGATTCGGGCGAAATAATCATAGTTGGAGATATGAATGCCCATATAGAAGGTTTGGATGGATACACAGACCACAACGGTTCTCTAGTGATAGATCTATGTCAGGAAATTCGGCTTGTAATAGTAAACACGGAAAGCAAATCTGACGGACAAATAACGTGGGAAAGCGGTAACAGACAGTCCAGCATAGACTACAGTTTAGTATCCGAGACCGTATACGGAAGGCCGCGGGAAATGAGGATAGATGAAAATGGAACAGACAGCTTAGGAAGCGACCACAAGCGGTTTAGCTCTCACTTTGGAGGCGCAACCCGGGCAAATGTAGGATTACGTACATTAGGAGGAACTAATTTGAATAATGAGCAGTTAAAAATCATTCCTGATAGATTGGAAGATGAAATCAATAAATACCCAGGCAAAAATTGGTATTACCACGACATGATTGCGTTCATAAAGGGTAAGATGAATGAAGCAAAGCAACAAAACCGATGGAAAGGGAAGAGAAAGCCGAGAAGCTGGTCGAATAAGGAAATAAAAGAGGCTATTGACCAGCGAAGAAAGGCGTCGAGAGAACATAGAGAAGCAAAAAGAACTGAAATGGAACCGGAGGTAGTGAAGGAGAAATGGGATATCTACCGGGGGAAAAAACTGGAAGTGCAGAAATAGGTGCAAGCAAATATCAAGCAGAAAAGCGAGCAATGGATGACAGAAATACGGAAGAAGGACAAAAGAGCATCCAAGAAGTTTTGGAACAATGTAAAATCACTAAGCTCAAAAAACGATAACCATCAAAAATTCCTGATTCATGAGGAGGGGGAACATTTAGAAGGAGAGCACGTGTTGGCGCATATTCATCGAGTGATTAGTGAGAAGTTCAGGACAATAGTGGTAGGAAAACCTGCACCAATAACATCAGCGCCACAGAAGACTGCGGAAAGGGAAATAAGTTTGAGCAACCTTGATTGGAAAAAAGCAGAGCAAAAGGTTTCCCCCCAGACAGCAGTGGGCCCAGACGGAATACCAATGCAACTGATCAACCTGCTTGGACCTAAAAGTAAAAAATCGTTTATGAGGGCAATATATAAGGTGATAGACACCAAACAAATACCAGAGGACTGGCTAGAAAGTAGGATGAATTTATTATATAAAGGCAGAGGAGACAAAGCTAGTATTGATTCATACAGACCACTCACAGTAACGTCAGTGGTGTATAGATTCGTAATGCAGGCGATAAAATCAGAAATTCAAGCATGGATGGAAGAAAATGAAATACTTGGGGAACTGAAGAATTGATTTAAACAAGACAGGCGACTGGATGATAATTTGTTCGTGATAACGCAATGCATTAAAATTGCGAAAGCACAGAATAGACCACTATGGATTACGTTCTTGGACATTAAAGGGGCATATGACAACGTAAACAGAGAACGTCTGTGGAGAATGCTGAAACTCCATGATTAGATGACGAGTTGGTACAGTTCCTTACAGCAATCTATAAAGACAATAGAGTGCACCTTTCTTGGGAAGGACAGAAATGCGCCCAGCAGGTCAACATCCATCGGGGACTGAAACAGGGATGCCCTTTGATCCCAATACTGTTCATGCTTTACATGGCAGGGTTAGAAAAGATACTGGAAGAAAGTCAAGTAGGGTTTACCCTAACTCATATGCTGCAAGGCGAAGTGGTACAACAGCCTAATCCGGGAATGTTATACGCAGATGACATTGTTCTTTTAGCTGATAACCAAATAGATATACAGCGGCTAATAAATATTAGCGGCTAGGAAGCCACCGATCTCGGTTTAAATTTCAGTGCAGAAAAATCGGGAATAATGGTTGTCAATGGCGCTACCACTGACGTAATGTCTATCCAGAAAGGCGAATTACCTAGAGTGAAGGAATATAATTATTTGGGAGAGTGGATAAACGAAGGGGATAACTACTTAAGAACTCACGAGGAGCAACTTAAGGTTAAGAAAAAGCGAAACGCAGCTATAATGAAGCATAAAGCTCTGTGGGGGTATAACAAATATGAAGTAGTTAGAGGAATGTGGAAAGGAGTAATGGTTCCGGGTCTCACGTTTGCGAATGCTGTACCTGCTTAAAATCAGACGTTCTATCAGGCCTTGAAGTAAACCTGAGAACGGTTGTACGTTTGGCCTTAGGCGCGCATGGAAAAACAACTAACGAAGCAGTTCAGGGAGATATGGGCTGGGCGTCGTTTGAAGTTAGAGAATCTCAAAGTAAAATATGCTTTGAGATGAGGTTGAGGGCAATGGATCAACGAAGGTGGGCAGCTAAGGTTTTTAGGTACCTATACTTGAAAAGCTTGGACACGCAGTGGTTAAGAAAGACTAGAAGGCTAACGATGAAATACGGAAAGAACAGTGGAGAATGCAAAACAGCCAAGGTAACCAAAAAAGACGCAAGGAAGATTGAAACGAACAAATGGCGGGAAAAAATGGAAGCTAAAACGTCGTTAGAGATGTACAGGGCTGAGAAATTGAACATCAGAAAGGAAAATTTCTACGATAATTCCCAAGGCAGTGCTTTGCTTTTTGAGGCTAGAGCAGGTTGCCTGCGAACTAAGAGTTTTGTGGGGAAGTATTCACAAAATGATGGGGTATGCGTGGTCTGCGGAAAAGAAACAGAAACTATGCGGCACATAGTGTTAGAATGTGAGGGTATCCATCCAAATCTACATGAAGGGAATATTGGGCTTCCAGAAGCCCTAGGATTTAAGGGTATCACAGAGGAAGTTAACTTCAAGGCTGTCGAGGGGACGAAAAGAAGATTAGAATGCTGGTGGATGAAAAGCAGAGAGGGGAATATTGCCTAGGACAGTTACCACCTGTAACAGGGGAAAAAAAGTAATTCGTGCCTAATAAGCTTTAGTGCCTGCCCTAAGCAGCGCTAGTATTAAACCAAGAGTGTAAAACATGGTTATATTAGTCCTTTTTGGTAATATGACATGTCATCACCCCGTTTCAAAGGGGAAACCAATAGCAATCAATCAATCAATCAATCGCATGTGCAGTACTCTCTCTCTCCGCGGTCTCCTCTCCTTCGGGCGCGCCGCGCATATAACCGGTGTGCCGCTCTCCGGCGGCCTTTCGGTCGATGGTTGCTCTCCGCTTGCGCTTGAACCTCCCTCAGCGTAGCATCACACCAGGGTTCCCGTGAGGGGAGGTGGGCGTAATCTTTTCGGATCTTGCTCTTTATAGGTTGTGCTGGGCTCCGCTCACTTTTTTAGGTTTCGGGATGTTCTGCTAAGTGTTGAGGGGTGAGGCCAAGTTTACCCGGTTTTTACAAGGCCGTTCCGGTCGGTCCCCAACACCGACAGCGGATCACAGGGGGAAGAAGGAAGAAGCTAGGTCCATTTTCAGCTGCACTGTTTCTCCAGCCTTGCGCCACTAGTGTATCTGCGCCAATTTGTTTTTGCGTTTTACTAGCGCAAAAAATACTCTCACCTTTAAGATATATCGTAAAGGATGCGCACACGCATATGCCCCTTGTGCTAACTTTCGAACAGGCGGGAAAGCCGGCTTCACTCTTATAAAATACTTTCTGTGGTGGTGCACCAATTACGGGCAGCGCAAGTTTTGTTCTTAGTATTTTTTAGCGAGCGCCACCAGACCAGGTTCGTGCTTAACATTAAGCAGCTCCGCTGTTAAAAGGAAGCCACGAAAGCAATGCAGAAATGAAAGGCGCATCTCCTGCGATGAGCAAAGCAGGCAGCACCGCTCCGTGCTGCGATACGTAGAGCTCTCGCAGTGCTTCCAGACGCGAAGGATAGAGCGAATGCGTTTATCGGAAGTTTTTAAGCGCACAATCCACTGCAAAATGTTTTTCATTGGAGGTCAACGATTAAAACATTAACTAAAACGATATAAAAGGCTCACAGGGACACTTAATGCTGCTTGCGTGTGTGAATGTGAAAGAAGTACTGTTTATGACCGCAAGTTTCTTTTTATTAATACAGTTAGGTCATTTATATGAATCAATTTAAATTTTATTCTTGGCTCATAAACCCTCAGTTTCATAAACAAGAAAGAATGACTGACTATTACGATACACCCTAATGTTAAAGTTGAGGGAAGCACGAACTGCCGTCTTCTCGGCGACGACGCACAGCGCCTGCGTCTCACGAAGTGATCGCGTCATCAGCGAATGCACGACGGCTCGCGCTAAGCTCTGGCGTTCTCTCGTAGCGTGGGCCGTCGCCGGGGAGCACGTCTCGCGCGGCTTCAGCGTACAGCCCTCCCGCTCACACTTTTGCCATTCTTTCATCCTCCGCTTTCATGTTTTCTTTATCTTCGGTGGCTTCTCCGTTGTCTCGGTAACAATGAGGCCGACCCTGAGAGACAACGCAAAACGAATGCAACGGGTGCTTAAAAAGCTGCTATCAAGAACATGACTCTCTGGAACTGCCGCGGTACCGCATTGTGTTCCACTTCGTTCACCGACCACCTCGTCTTCAAATAAAGCATCCTCGCCGCAGTCTTCTGGCAGGTAGGCATGTAGCCTCCTGGCCCACTGGCCAGGAGGCACCGGTAGACCCCGGTGCCGCTGACGCCACCTTCACCTCCCCATTCTGGGATCCTCGCCTGAACCTTCTGGCAATGGGCTCTTTCTCTGCAGGCTACCCATTGTCAGTCCGTCTACAAAGCGGACCACCATCCGTCTAATATATTTTTTTTGGTTCCATCGAGTGTCGCTATGGTGCGGCTTTGCGTCTCACATCCCCTCCTGGGTGGCTGGTGACGGGCCGCCCCTCGTCTCCAAATCACGCATCCTCGCCGAAATCTCCTGGCTGGTGCGCAGACAGGCATACAGGTGTAATTTACTGACAAGCGGGCACTCTTTTGGCAGGACAGGCAACTTCTCTGGGTAGAAGAGAGCCTGCCCGACCGCCATCGTATTTGATACCATCAATTATCCACACAAGCACGTGCGCACACACGCGCACTTTTGCACAATAAGGCAAAAATTTCGCATTGAAAAATTGGTTGATCTGCTACGCTTTTCAAGTACCTATAGTTTCCGCTGACCAAGTAACGGAAGCGCTTTGGAACATCGTCCGGCATACCCTGCCATCCAGGAAAATATCAACTCCAACGCAATGACAAGTGCAGCTCGCGGAGCCCCATCGCTAAGTTCTGCACTTAGGCTCAAAGTTTGCCTGTGAGCGCCGTTTTTAAAAAGTGGAAAAGGTTAGCTTATTGGCCCGTGCCATGGCTCGTCGTGTTCCCGAGGGTAATAAACAGCGCCGCATCGGGGAGTGCATGGATGCCGTCGTTCATCGCATAGTTAGGCCCGAAATAAGCTTCAACTGAAACGTTATGGTGGATTACATGGTAAACAATGACATGAAATCGCTTTTAACGGGTGAAGAGGACCAATGCGTTGTTTTACCGGAAGCCATATTCTGTGAGCAGGCTTTAAGTACAGTGCATAAGAATTTGAGAGTGACAACACCGCTTGTTTGTATCCACCCCTTCCGTGTCTCGCCTAGTTTTTGCTCTGTTAGCCACCACGGAACAGCACCAACTAGCTCCAGCAGTTGATGATGTCCTTGGAGGCCTTCACAAAGGGGCAGTGATGCATTCGAATTAATAGCACATTGAAAGCTTCACACAATACTAAATACCAAGTACATGGGAACCACGGTGAATGAGCCTTGATATGTTGCCTCGGAATATACGTTCAAGCATACCTTATTCTTAATGCTAAAAGAAAATTGGGGAAATGAACAGTATCTAACACAAACTGATAGTATATACGGACAACTTTATATTATATTGAAGGTTATAATACGAAGAAGAACTGATGGGTTGTGCGAGTACACACTGCGTAATATTTGGTGGCGCTGTCAGGCGAGTGGTAAAAATACCTTCAGACACAAGGTAGACCACCATAATCAAAAACTAGAAATTAGAGTTTTGAAGCCCCGGAACCGGTTCGGAACGGTTCCTTCCATTTGTTCCGGTTCGGGTTCAGTTCCAAAATGGCGGAAAAAATACGGGTTCGGTTCAGTTCCGGTTCCGGGCAAAAATTCGGGTTCGGTTCCGGTTTTCGGTTCGGTTCCGGTTCCGGTTCGACACCCTGGTCATGACAAGAACAGCAACTTGAGGCGTAATCGTGGTAATCCAGAGGAATGCCAGTTACAGAAACACAATTTGATAGTAATCACTTGCGATTTCTTTTTTTGAAGCATGCTAAAATAGCACTATTTTTTCTGCCTCTTGTGGATATATGACCGTGGTGTTTCTTGTTCAATAATAAACCGATATCTATGCCCTAACGAACTATTTTTCGTTATGTGAAAAGGGTGTTCGTCGTACAACACGGAAGAAACAACAAATTAAGCGGCAAACCTTTTTGCTGTGGTTGGCACCCAGCAAGTGCTACTGTAATTTTTTTCAATTGGGCTGCACTTGTTCCGAACACATTCCTTGGAGATATGCGATTCTTGTCTTTACGAGGAATTCCACCGTGCTGGTTAGGTGTTTAATTGTGCACATAACTGCTTATCAGGTAGGTGCATTTCATATGGTTCCCGTCTGTCCGGTCACTGCATGCCAATTTTTCACTTTGTCATGGCTGAATCTTCAGTTTTTGTACTTCTTATATGCTGCCACTTATTTGTGCGGCGTACCGCCCTGTCCCTACGGCTTTCATACATTCACATAGCCAGCAAAGAATTAGCGTTATTGGGAAAAAGAAAATAGTCAATCTATTCGGTATTTTGTGCTGTTTTTCAGTGGTTTAATTACCTCCCAAATGTGATAAGAGCAACCAAGGCACGTGTTCTGGAGAAGCCTAATGCGTCTGTGTGAGTGCGCTTTCATGCGTAGTCGAAATATTTGTCGATATTGCAGGTAACTTCCGGCTTTGCCATTTTAAAGCTCAGTTTTTACGTTCCTGTGCATACATTTTTGTACGAAGAGTGGTAGCCATTGGCGTAACCGAATCAACAATCTTTTGAACCTGGCATGATGAAAAAGAGCGAATTCATACTGCTATGGGGTTCAATGGAAGATGCATGACGAGAAAACGCGAGGAGAGAATTTCGCAAAAGCAAGGAGAAGAGCCAAACGGAGCATACTGGTATTCGCACACTCCTTCCTGCGCACACGATCGGCGAGCTGACTGTTTGGCCAAAGCTGGAGCCGTGGTTACATTTAGAGCATGCGCTGTGGAGGAAAAAAGCATTCCATCATCGAAGGGCTCTTTATTATTCAAAACAGACATCGCCCGAGCATGGGCCCTAGCTCCTCTTCGCCCGTTCCCTGAGGGATATTTGCGGCGACTGCTCTGAAAACACTCCCCTGCGTGACCAATGTGCTTCGTTTCTGATTCCCTTATTACCGACTTAGTCCGCCACACAATGCATCCACTTTAATGTGCCAGACAAAACATTTCCACTCCAGCCATGGCAGTAATAGCGTTCTTAATGAAAATACGTATTATTTTTGCCTAAACATATCGGGATAGCTAAGCACCTGAACAGGAGTTCTCAGATTTTACACTAAGAAATGCCGTAACTGTTTTAGTGAACGTCTATTCCGCCCACCGCTCGTGGCCGGTGTTGTGTTCTAAAGGCAGTGTTAAGTGATAGCAAAAGGCTTTTTTTTTGGAATCACGACGAATTCGGCGCCTTTGTTGGACACTTCGTACTTGGCTGCGGGAACGCGGAGCTTCTCTGGATGTAAGAAAATCGTATATGATGTTCCCAGCCTGCGTCTGGGGCACTGTATTGTCCGCCATGCGGCAGCTCAATCTACCAGCACTCTCCGTGGCGTTACGACTGCCTGTAGGGTAAAGAACGGCTAGAGAGCTTAGTAATCACGTGCGTCAACACCCTAAAAATGCGTTTTAGAGGTTGCTGGTTTTGGCCATTCAGAAATGCAAAGTCTTTGGATGTGGTTCATTTAATTTTTGAGCCTGTGCTGGAAGGGGGCCCCTTTTTTCAACCGGGTCACTTGAGAATTTGTTGGAGTCTTATGTTGTGGCTTGTTTTGTAGCGTAGCTTGCAAAAACGCGAGAATTATAGGCATCTGCTATGCCGTGTAAACTGGCGGAAAGTTTCTTTATTATGGTAATAGTTATAAAAACAGCAACACAAAGCATCGATAGTGTGAGCAGGAAAAAAACTGTGCGTTCGCATTGTTTAGTGTTCTCATCCTGTTTTTATGATGACTGGAATTTAGTGCTTGAATCTTGGTATCTTCACCGCCGTTTAGAGCAAGTACCTGTATTCTGCAACTCAACTGTAAGTCTTTTATGAAAGAAAGGTCTTGTTTTATAGTCTCAGCAGAAGATGGGAACGAAGAGTTTCATGTGGTAAAATATTTGGCTTCTTTTCCGTGAGAAAAAAATAGCAGGTTAAAAAATTCCTTTCTGATCGCTGAAGTTACCGTTTGGACATGATTTGGCACCACTTGATGATGGTTGTATAAGAATTGACAACCTTAAACAGTATGCACCGCTTCTTTTGCTTAATTTTCATTTTAAGCAAAAACTGTTACGGTAAAAAATGTGCTCACTTAAATATGTTCCTTATCTGTGATTTTTACACTTCGCTGTGGCGAATAAAACAACGTAAATACAACAGAACTCGCGGTTTGTAAAGTCATGTACACACGCTGACCTTCGTAACAAATATTGCTTGAAGAGTGAACTGGCATACCATATTTTAACACACATTATTTGCAGTGCTAATAACTGCTTTGATGAGTAGGCAAGACTCACCCCCTGTGAAACGACGCATGTCTTTTACCACTGTTTGTCTGCCCAAAAGCCACCGGCAAAGATACTCATGTAAAGATCTTCGTCATCGCAACACAGGGGATATATAAAAATTTCGTGCGTTCGTGCTGTTTGGAAAATGCATAAATATAGAGAGTAGATAAATAAATAAGACATTTTCAAGGCCTCAATTATCCCGAATACCGAATGTCTAAATGACATTTTTGAAGAGCTGAAGGCCTCCACGAGCGGTTTCTTTGAACAAGAGATGTCCGGCATACTAGGCATCGGCAATGAGAAGAGGCCAGAATAAGTTATAGAATTTTTACTGCGCTCTCTTGGCAGAAAATTGCGGCAATGTCTAACTGGCGCTTTTGTATCACACACGTGTTTGGCCGCAAACTTTCCAAAAATTGTTCTTTCCTGATTTTGTCGTGCATCTGCCTGGCGAACAAATTATTTCTTTGACAGCACCATGGCCCTTTGATGTTTCGGGAGTGCGTGAAGTTTTATTTTCCGTAATCGCATATGCTGTGCTATGCACACGTGCCATACGACGTACAAAAAAATTGCAAAGCGTGGAGTTGTTTCTTTCTGTCTTGCTGTGAATCATATTGTCAAATGTCATATCCCAAAATCTGTCATTTACACTGATTCACTGTGTCGCACGGGCGTTATCATCACAAAAGAAATGCAAAAATTACATTATCAACCTTATTCTTAGGACAATTAGGTCAGCATATGGCGCAAACCTTGAGGTAACTGTTTGTTGGGTCCCAGGCCACTCAGGGATAGCTGGAAATGAGACGGCAGATGAAATCGCCGCTGTTGCACTCACAACCACAGTGCACATAACAACAGTACACTACAACGATTTCAAACTACACATAAAACAACTACGTAAAACATCGCAAAAACATTGGAATGAACAGACAGACAACAAAATCGACATTGTAAAACCACAACAGGGACGATACATAACGAATTCATACAACAGACACGCAGAAGTTGCCTTGGCAAGGTTACGGATAAGCCGCACACATGTAACACACTCCCACCTGCTTACTGGACCTCCAAGACCCATGTGCAGCGGCTGTGAAGACGGCCTATCCGTAATTCACATACTCATTCAATGCAAGGCACTTGACATAACACGACGCAAACACTTCCCACAGCTGTACACACGACATATTCCACAACACCCGTCATACTTCTTAGGAGACGAGCCCATGTTTTCAGACAAGCGTGTTTTTGAATTTCTTACCGACAAAAAATTTTTACATCTCATTTCTTATCATGCATCTTGACAGCCGGGCCCTCAACACCAGTCATCTTCGTTGCGTTGTGTTTTACTTTGTTTATTTTTACAGAAATGATCTACTTTTACCTTCATGTCACTCTCAAGAAATGACCTTTGTTTGGCGCTCTTTGCCCTTAGTTGGCCTTGCGCCATGAAAATGCAATCATCATCACCAACAATAAATCTTTTTTCACAGAAGTAGCTGGGAGGACAAGACCTTTATTAAGAATACCCAGAATTGTAAAAAGGCATTCATTATAGCAAATCACGCTGAGCCCTTCTACCGAATTGAAAAAATTGTGTCCGGTATGGTGTCCGGAATTCAAAAATATGCTTACTCATTGACGTCACCGATGCTAAACCTTAAACCATATAACAGTGCACTCTTAGGCAAGAAGGAGCAGCGCTCGCGTAAGCGCGACCAAATACAACCGTTAGTCTTCATGGGCAATCATTCGTCTTCAGATGAAGTCACCGTGCAGAGTGCGTCCCGTGTGAACTAATGTGAACTCAACGTTTGTCAACGCAGATCTATAAAAAAAGTAAGTGCGTTTTTGCAGCCGCCCCTTTCCATAGGGGTGATTTGCTGTGGAAGCCGGGTGAACTTCCCGAGTGTTGTAGTCGTGCACAAGGGCCGAGTGCCAGGCTGTGGAGTCGCTTGTACCTATTTTACCGGTATGTGCCCGGCGCCACCAACGAATGCACATTGTGGCTTTCACAGCCAAGATGGACGCTCCACTGAAACCGCCTGTGGCAGGACATGCCGCTAGACTCTTTCACCCCCGGCAATGGCGCAACGCGGCATGATACCCGGGGGCGCCCCGCCAGATGGACAAGGGTCAGGGACCTTTCGCAAGGGTAAAGCCAGCTTTCCAGGCTTGGATTCTTCTTTCAAGAGTCCGCACTCGACCATCGACGCCTGTACCCGTTAAAGAAACCGGTGGCTGCCCGGCGGTACCAGAATTCGAACCCAGTAACTCCCGCATACGAGGTGAGTGCTGTATCTCTGAGCCATCGCTGCTGGTTTTTTAAGTTACGACCCCTTCCACCGGTGCATTACCCGACAAAGTCGGGTAACTTTTCAAGCACGAGATCCCCGGTGCAGGGGGTGCTTGTACCAGTTACTGGTTGGTGCCCAGCGGTACCGAAATACCTCCCGCGGTCTCGTACCACATGGTACAATCTGACTTGGTGGAATGGTTTTCAGTACACTGGATCCTCCGTACGGGGGGCGCCTGTCCCCATTTTTATTCTGGTGGGTGACCAGCGGCTCCAGAGGAACCTACCACTTCTGCCGCAGTGGTAGCGCGAAAACGCGACCTTTTGTCTCGATGCTACGACATTACTCCCCTGTAATTTCGTCGTCATTGCGAATGGGTGCATATGTTTTGGGCAGTTTTTGATTTCCAAAACATCGGTTATTGTAATCAGTAGGTCTTTTATATAGCGCCACGTGAGACAATATCAATTTAATTCTTAATGAAAGCACTGAGGTCAAATCAGGGGGCGCGTTATAGTCACGAGCGACAGACAAACACTTCTTGGGGGCGTTATGTTAATACGCTGTGTTGCATAGAATTTGCGCGAGTTAATGAAGGCCAATGAAAGATTTCAAGCGTGTCACACAATCAGGCAGGTGTTAGTGAAAATATCAAAACGTTTTCGTAGAGCGCAGTGAATATGTAGTCTTTGTCAAAATTGTCTGGGCCACGCCGAAAGTGCAGAGGCCACCTAAAGTTCAATGGACAAGCTTAGATTTTGAGCGAAGCTGAGAGCTATAGGAAACACCTTTTTTCCTTACTGTAATAAAATATTTTGTCAGAATGAAAAGGTAGGCTTATTGATAGCATTCTTTGTGGTCCAGAAGGTCTAATTTTAGGATAGAAAATTCTGACAATAAATGTACGTGTTTTAAAGGCAAGAAACCCTCATCGGTTGCTGGTGATACCAACGACGAAGATGAAATGCGAGCTATAGTTAGGCGTCTCTAAGTTAGCTTTTACTTTTAGTGCATAATTGCCTTGCCCACAAAAGCTACGACAGTGCTGCAACTGCCGTACGACCCGGCTGCATTTCCCCGTTGCGATCGTCTACACGCTAAATTGAAGAATTCAGGCTAAACAAAGGCGAACATGATTTCACCCATGCCGGAAAACATGGTATGCTTCCCTATATTGATTCTTACGCACCCGACAGCTTTCCCATACGATATCGAGAGCACTTAACATATGTAATCATCATCATCAGCAGCAGCCTATCTACGCCCACTGCAGGGCAAAGGACTCTCCCATTAATCTCCAACTATCCCGGTCCTGTGCTAACTGCAACCAATTTGTCCCCGCAAAATTTTTGATCTCATCTGTCGATCTCACTTTCTGCCCATCTAACTTTCCGATTGGCGTATTCATGGGAGGTTGTGGCCGTTACTACACCAGGGTGGCCAATCTTGCTCGGGTGAGGGAGTGCGTTACCGGCAATGGTCGCCGGGGCCAGGCCGACCCCAAGCCAATTCTGCAATTCCATGAATCCGCAGATTTTTTTTAATCCGGGGGGAATTGTCCAGCACCGGGATTTGAGCCATGGTCCTTCTGCACGTGAGGCGGATGCTCTACCTCTACGCCACCGCTGCCCCGTTTGCACAAATGTAGCGAGTATTAAAAATGTAATTAGTTGGCCCTAATTTGTGCCGAAACAAATGAGTAGTCTGATCATCCGGCCTACCGTCGCAATTGGGGACGAGTCATTTGTTTCTACAATAAAAACTTTGGGTGTGAGGGCCTACTTAGAATCGAGATGAGCAATATTCTTTACCCTAAGCAATGCGTAAAGCGCAAATGGTGATCACGGTCACTTGCACGGCTAGCCGTTCTGACACAAGTAAAAATGAAACGTCGCGTTGTGGCGAAGATTGGAGATTTCCCAATTCAATACATATTTTCTACCAACATTCCTGCTTGGCTCTGCGCATAACGCTGACATATGCGTTATCCCAATATCCGTGGCTTAATCAATCGAGATAAGTGTGTGGGTTTATTTATGGCACAGGGCGTCGATCGACACTCCCGAACGTCACGTGGGCATGGTTGGTGCTAAGCATCTTTTTGTTCCATTATAAAGGTACAAAGAAAACGAGCCAGTTTGTTGCGAAAGGGAAGAGGAGCTGCGTAATTAAACTGTGCGATGGGCCAAATACAGCCTGCGCATTTTTTTTTTCGCGGGCCACACTGTTTAACGTGTGTTTGGCAGTGGAAATACTGTACGTATTGTACGTCTGTTTTCCGCTCGCGCGAATATTCCGCTATTGCAACGCGAGTTTTCCACCTTCATATGGAATTATCGATGGGAGCGCACCGCTGGAAGCGCTTTGTTTCGAAATGTGGGTAGGGGGCTCCATGTTTGCGACAACTGCTCCCACGACAATTTGTGTCACATTCTAGGTTTTCGGTGGAGGCCAAATACCCATTATGGGCAGGTCATTTTGTCCCAACTCCCATGCTTTGCTGTTACGACGTATGGGGGATTGTGACGGGTTTCATTGCACTACCTGAGATAGCTTCTTTTTTTTATTAATTTTCTTTTAGCAGGTTTAAAATCGACCATTTAGGCGCAGTTACGAGAAGACGTCTGTATAAAGACTGAGTCGATGTGGCAGTTTCTTTGCCATTGAACAGGAAATATTTTGCTGGTGGCCCTGCACAAACTGTCGTCATACAAGTTAAAATGATGTAGGCACCAACGATAATGAGTAATTTCTTCACTAAACCCTACACCGACGCTCTACCGGTCAAGGTGTGGATGCAAGAGGTGATTGTTCATGCCTTGGGGCATAGATTGTTCGTTGTGAAAGAAACCGGAAGCAATAGAACATACGCTAAAAGAATTCTGTGACGCTTTGTTCTACTGGGACGTATGTTGCAGAGAGAACTCCCGATAGATGCATGCGGAATCCAGTTACTTCCCGTACGAGCAACGAATATCCCTACGGCCTAATCATGCTCGTGGGGTTAAACAACATCTGGCGGTCTCCTTTGGTCATAAAAACAGTGATCCGAGGGCGCGTTCTGCTGAAGACTATTTTGTTGAGAATATTTTGGGGATTCCTGATGTGATCAAAAAGGAAGACAGTGATCAATAGCTTTTAAATTTTTTATTGCATTGATGAAGATTGACGTCCTTTTGTTCATCAGGTGGTTCCTGGCTCAGTCCGTATCGTCACTAATTGTTGCGCATTGTTTTCTTACTCCTTGTGCGACAATAGAGAAAAAAAAATCCGCGTGGACGATTCGGAGCGTGTTGTGTTTGTGTTGCTTGAGTCGCTGGTTCTATTCCGGACAGAGGTGTGATTTCGTATGCAACTACCTTCAGCGCTTTTTCCTTGGCGAGTGTTGGAAACGGACCAACCAGTTGCGACAAACGTTTCGTCAGCTCGCATTTAGAAAAAAAGAAGACAAATAGGTAATGGAGGAAACAAAGCCGGGTGGCCGAGTGGTAGCATGGGCGGTTGGGGATGCGGGAGTCCGTTGTTCGATTCTGGGAAGGAGTGGGTTTTTTACGCAACTACCTTCAGCTGTTCTTCCTTGGCGAGTATCGGAAACAGACCAACCTGTTGCAGCCACCCCTTCGTCAGCTCCCATTTATTCCAGAAAAGGTTGAATAATGGTGGTAAACTCAGTTGATCCCCCAGAAGACGACTTTTAGGTCTTTTTTGTCTAAGAGTGTTCTATGTGCTTGTGGTTAATTAATCCGAATGAAAACCCATGACATTGTTTACCGTCATTTGTAATACGTTCCTGACAGCCTGCAATTCGGGTTTTTATCGCTTGACTTATACTTTATGAGATATTATCATCATGTATTCAACTAACACAAATTAGCTTTCATTTTGTCAGAAAATATATTGTGTGCATGCCTCGAGCCAAGGTTTTTATCGTGTATTTTTGTGAAGTGAGAAACAGTAAGAAATGTGGACTGACAAAACACATTCCTAAGCCCCAAACATGTCCTGAATCATTTTGTTTTCGGTTCAGGATTGTCCACTTGACGGGAGATGAGCTGAGAACGCAAAGCACAACGGTCTACTGACATTTCTCGGTGGTGCCAAGGTGTTCTAAGTATTCCACTTATACAGGTAATAAACGTGTCTTTTGAGAGATTTCCTTTCTAATCGTTTTGCCATTTTGCGTTCTGCAGAATTTTGCAAAATAAAATTAAGGCAAACTTCTCACAACGCTGACTGGCAAAACAATGATGACATTCAACTCTCGTAAAAGCCTCTAATAGCTGTATAAGCGGGATGCGACAGGCAGTTTGGCATTAGCGAAAAAAGTCAGCAGATTGTTGTGTTTTTCGGAATCAGCAAGTTGGCAATCAAAGCATCAATCGTAGTTTAAGAAAAGTGAGCAAAAAGCAGTTTGTGACGTATCAACATGTTCTATCTGTACATGTTTTCCTTGGAGCTGAGGGGATATTAAATTCGAAATAAAGCTCGCCACTGAGGTCACGTGCAGCTTTCCCGCTCATGGCAGTCCTTAGAACAGCGATTACTTTGCCGTTATTTATCGTAATGGAAAGTTATTTTGCGCTGCTAATAGGGGGGGTGAAAACTTGCTTTGCGCACAGTTTCAAGCCTTGCACGTTTTGCGGCTAGGTTCCTGAGCCATGGAAACTATCCCATAGAAATGCATGGGGAGTACGATTTAAGAGCGAATCGCGCATAAAATATTCAGACTTCTGGAAAGTGCTTCTATTGTTTTCATCTCCACGTTGACTTCTTGCCTTGTGCCAAATATCACTGTCGTGAAGTGGTTTCCCTAGGCTCCTCAGAGATTGGAATTTTGAGCGAGAAAGCTGGGTATGTGGCAAGGTTTGACTGTCTGGCTTTCTGCTCTCTTCATCTGTGTGATGCACAACCCAGCCCGGCTCCGTTACGCTTCTTTTGTCGGGCACAGTACAATTGTACGCACTAGAGTTGCTAGATAAAGGTGTGGAGTATAGGGACTATTTTCTCTTATTGTTGTGTGCGGCCGTCATGATCATTGGCCAGTTCACTTCTGGTGGCATTTGTTTACACTGCTACGATTCATAAGAGCCGCCATTTCGTTGTATATGCATTTTAGTCGGTCAACTCGTGTTGACTTCGCTTGTCCTCCCTGCTCTGCGGCAGCGCGCGACTGACGCGGTTAAAAGCGCCAACCAAAGATTACGCGTGTTGCAGCATTTCAGCAACAGAAGTGTGCCCAAAGATGCCGTTTTCCTGCATCGCCGGAAGCGTTCATGACAAACGACCCGTTAGAACTTAGGCACGAGGCCTCAGAAGCAGCAATGGCGCAACCCTGATAAACAACAAATTGGCCGTCCTTGATTACGTGCCTGATTCAATGGCGGGAATTTGATACAGTATCTAGTGACACTAATGCGCACACCACAGTCTGCGTAACACAGCGATACACCGAAGACCACTCACTGTATACACTTGTTGACCCAGTTTATCGGAGTATACTGGCGACAAACCATTAATTTTATAATTCAATTTATTTATTGAATAAATATGAGTTTTAAAACCCTGACGCTTCACAGGCTATTAGGCGTGCCGTACTGGAGGGCTCCGGATTAATTTTGACCACCTACAGGTATTTAGGTTGCGCCGAAATCTCGAACACACCGGCGTTTTCGCTTTTCGCCCCAATCAGAAAAGCTGCCGCCGAGGCCGGGAATCAATCCCGCATCCTCGGGCTCAGTAGCACAACGTCTTAATTACTGAGCAACCATGACGAGTGAAAACATACAATGCGGACCCAGGAGACGTGTTATCAATTTTTTGTGCATGTCGGTGCTTTTTATGACAGCAGTCAGTTGCTATTTCGTTAGTCTTTGTTTAGGTATCAGATATAGTTTTCGATTTGTCAACTGGCTGGGTGTGCAGGCATTCTAAAAAAACTTTAGATTGCGCAGTTTTTATTCAGGTTGAAAATGCGTAATTATTGAGGCAGCCTAAATAGCTTTATACATAACTAACCCTGAAATATTTTATAAATAGCAAACAATTGTTTGTAAGTTGAGGCTATGGTCATCAATGTTTTAGCTTTCTGCGGGCGTTGGTTTCGTTGGTGAGGGACGCTGCAACACATTATTTTTGGAAATATCGTTTTCGCACAGGTGCATGGCCGTCAGCTTAGCACTTGCAATGAATAATATCTTGTATGTTCCAAAGAACGTTGACTTTTGCAATTCATTTCTACGTGTTAACTGCTCCAAATAAAAGGCTTCAGAGACCCAGGCATCCTTTGTGTAAGGTGCTTGCAATATGTTATAATTTTTTTCTGGCCGTTATAAAAGTAATTCATTTTCTGTTTTTTTCATTGACTTCAAATTCATTCTATGTAACGCTAAGTTGCGCGGGTAACAAACCGGAAAGAGGCTTCTGAAACTTTAAGTCCTTGTGACTCTTCCCTGCCATTCTCTGCTCCCTGTCCCTTAATCTTCGCCCTTTGACTTCATGCCCGTTACGTAAACATTTTTCTGGTAGTACTTTCTTTAATTAAACGGGCTCATGAACTGAAACCCTTCCCGTTCCACAGAGGTATAACGGGTAAATTAAATACATTGAAAATGGATGTTTGGATTTAAAATAAAAAAATCTAAAAAGGTAATTAATAATATAATTACGCAGAAAATGGCTCACTACAGAACAATGATAAGAACGAAATATCTAAAAGCTATTATCGCGTTATTTGCTGCTGACTTTGTTTCTGCGTGTGAGTGAGATTGTGAAAAATATTTCAGGGGTTAGTATAGTTGAATATTAGCGCTATTAGTATGGTCATTTCTTCTAAAATTTTTAATGTTTTTGTATGTTTTATTAGCTCTGGTTTCCTTCTTACGAGATGATTTCGATGGATATCAAGAAGTTGTTCCCTGTGTTTGTTTGTTATTGGGCAGTCCTGTAAATAGTGGTCAAAACTGTCTGCAGGTAGGTTACATTTACATATGTTATTATTTGTAATGGCGAACCTATGAAAATAAAACGGAAATCTACCATGTCCAGTGATAAACTGTGACGTGTAACAGTTGGTGGGAAAGTGGTCCGGAATTTTTTTAGTATTGCATATCAACTCTGGATCACAAAGTTTAGCCTCATCGAGTCATGTGCAACTTTCTGGAAATAAAAACGTCCAAGCGATGTGTAAGGCCAATCTCGCCATCAATAAATCCTTCCTAACTACTCATGTTTTCTTTAAAGCAGCGGTTTAGTACTTTACTTAGCTATACTTACTGCCAGTCTTTTGTTTCAGCGGTAACATTGGGCTTTCGAAAAACAATAAAACGGTACCGCTTGCGATCAGGTCTTAGTACCAGGATGATACGAAACCTGAGCGGCGGAACTGGTCGCGTGTATTTTTTTCTGGCATGAGCAGATGAGGGTTATTCTACCGGGGAGGAAAATGTGACAGTAAATATGTGTGTCATTCTTTTGGAGTAATGTATGACTGAATACGGCCATGCTGTTTCAATTACGTCGCAGGAGAGTATCATCAGCTGACGGTTGACCTGAATTTCAGAACGCAATGTATGGCACGTAAAGTCCTTGCCCATCAGGACTCTCCAAACAATTATAAAACAAGTTGTGCGCGGTGTTTTTCTCTTGATAGCGCCTATAAACTGTATGGTACGTGAAGTAGGCCGAGAATGACAGGCTAGCATGAAGCTCACATTTGTTTTACGGCGATATATATCGTAGCACAGCTTTCGAGTCATGCGTACCGGTTTGATATGATTAGTGTGTGTGTCTGTTATTGTCGTGCACTGAAAACTCACGGCAATTTATCGGTGTCAATAGATGTCATTGACGTCTTTTTGTATAGCGTCAGTTGTTCGTATATACTCAGTTACTTCAGAATTATCACCAGTAAAGCAAGCGTTCAAAGTATTTTGACCTTTCAATTCATCTTCATTGAATTCCTTTCTAAATGTCGGATGTAATAATAAATGAAATCGGATTATCGCTTTTATCCGACGCAACTTCTGTGTAAACCCGTTTGTTTGTTACCTGTGTATTTACTCTACGGTATTATACATATTACGGTTTCGCCAAGTTGAAATAAAAAAATTACGTACACAGTGATGGGAAATCGAATTCCTCATTGGCTAGTTTTGAACGTCAAAACATATCTAATGTGAAAACACTACACTGCCAATCTCTCGATTTGAGTAATTTTTTTCTTGTATTGCGGGTTTAATGCCCCGATACGACATGGCAGAACTGAGAGGGGAAAAAAGGTCCGGTTGTTCAGCCCGTAGAAGGTCTCGCACCCTCCAGGACCTTAACGCCGATGACCATGCTGCTGCTGTGGCTGTTCCTGTTCCCTCGTCGTCATCTGCACATTCACAGGGGACAATGCCATCCAGTGGGTGTAACCCAGTTATGCCGGGTTTGCGGGCACCAATAACGCGGCCAATGCTCATCGTTGTTCTTTCCGCCTAGCTTGGCTGTTCTTTGATCAATAGGAATCGTGGTGACACCGATGATAGTGCTCGCACGGTGACTTTGAGCCACTTGCTCGTCTTTCGCACTAATGATATATTTCACGCATTTTCGAAATGTATCCTATGTAATTATTTCGGTTTTGGATTGTTTCAAGTGCCCATTTAAAACAAAAGAACTAAGACAGAGTGGAAAAATTTCTACGAACAAGCAGCAGCCTAGTTTTGCTCCGTACTTATCGTCTTTCCCTAACCTATGATCTAAAAAGTAGAAGGTAGCAAGACCGACAACATAACTCAGGAGCACAGAACAGCAATCGTCCTATGGAAGACTCACCAGCTTTATGACTACTGTGTTTCGCCCTAGAGGTGCATCTTTCCGGGACATCACTGCTCTTTAAGAAGGGGTTACTGCGCAGGTATTCTATATTGTGCACCACTTTTGCACAGCTATTGCTGTGGGCGAAAGCTCCTTGTGTGCATAGTTTGAAGTTTAGGACGCAGATCTACCAGGCTTTAAATCGAAAAAATCTTCCCATTCGAAATTTGAGGGCATTACTTTCGAAAAGAAATTGCAGAAAAACTTTTCTACATATGCGAAAACGTTTTATTGTGTGTATTTTTAGGTTGACAATTCGCTATGACAGAAATGTTCTTTTTCTGATAATGTTGTGAACGGTCGGTATTTTTAGGGGCAAAGCTAGGCATGTTTTATTTCGCCGCTCTCCTTAAACAAAGTGCCAGTAGGGCCGCTCCCACCTTGCTCCAGCAGCTGAAGAAAAAGCGGCGTGCTCTTCTAAGTAGACCCAAAGAATCGTTGTACTCTACTTAAAAACCCGACGGAAAAATCGCCAAACTCTCTCGCGTAGAGCCTTACCCTCTGACAGGGTGCTATGCTACTGCATAATAACTCACAACGCTGTTGTCAGTGATAAGAAAACCGCTTTACAAAACTACACTCGTATTTACCCGGCTTTTTGAGAGCATAAAAACCTGCACTTACTTCAGACTTCTGGCTTAGCAGAATACCATGAATGAGTAATGTGCTCGTTAGATCTGTAAATTAGTAAAATCGGGGTTCGTTGGATCTAGCTTTCACTACTGCTTTCCATATTAAAATTGGTGCAACTAAAAGTCAACTGAGACCTTAGGACAGGTACTAGGCCAAACGTAGCCTCCAGTTTTTCACCAGCCCCAGCTACCTCCAAGAGACATCACTGTAAGATTTGTTGCTGTCTCTTGTTCAGTCTTGTTGTACCCCTTGAATATAACCATGGAGGTAGCACACTTCTAATACTGTTTTAGGTATTTCTCCTTGTACATCACTGCTGCTGTTGCACAGTCGAACACTTTTTTATGTCTGTTTTTTATGTCTGTTCGTACACTGGGAAAAACGTAGCTTCAGGGGCAGAAATTCTCGTGCTTCTGTCCTCTCTGTGGGTGGAAGAACCGCAGCCTCCCTTGCACCCCGTGGCCTCCATGTGGTCGGGCCCATGTAGCAGGAAGAATACCCTCCAGGTGCATCTTCTGCCCCGACCATGGCCTGAATGTAGAATCCCGGGATTCGGCACCAGCGTGTGGCGGATCAAACAAGGAAAGCGGGACGCAGACTTCCGGTTCTCGTGGAAGCCACGGAAGACACTCTAATCGAGGCAATTGGCGCATCTCCGTCTTCCTCACAATGCCATGTCGCCCTCTGCCTGGGCTCACCTGATTCTTTATTTATAACACCTGCTTCGGCATGTGGTGATAGAGATGCCACGGGACACGCCATGAGGGAATACCCCTTTTTACACCCGCTGCGTTGACCCAACCCTCCAATACCTGGCCGGAGGTGACCGGGAGCTTGTCACCCGAGCTATAGCTCCGGACCACCACTAGGGCTCAAGAGAACCTGGCGTGTCTTCCTTACCTAAGGGACACTCGCTAGAACTAAGCATATCCAGAAATAAGTTTTTCTCTCTCTCTCATCTCTCTCTCTCTGTCACACACACTCACAGTTTGACTTTACTCCCGCATCGAGTGCAATTCGCAAGTAATTAGAGTTATTACAAGCCCCGAGAGGTTATGGCACAATATGGTATGAAGTATTCGCTATATGAGAAATATTACCATTGTGCGGTTTCCTATCCCGAAATCTTACTCAGAGCCGTAATTATGTTTTCTCGAGGTGATACTTTTTTTCATTATTCTTTTTCAACGCCGTGAACTTATACAAACCCTCTCAACCTTTACATGGAAGAAATTGTGAAGATTGCCGTCGCAAACTTTATCTGAGCGATCCTTTACGGTACATGTACACGCGGCCTTTTTACGACGCCTTCGTCACACAAATGTTACGCTGATGCTCAGCTTCTTGAGCCTTCTCTAAAGCATGACTACGCTCATGCTTGCAATCATTTAGAGCTACACTCTGTGCCTTTCACTGCAGGCGGCGTATTCTCTAGGCGTCTAAGCACCACCCAAATCTTTCCGCTTAATTAAGCCAAGCCTCCCGTTATGAAGCCGGTGTCAATCCGCCTGCTACATTTCGGCATCGTCGAAGTGAACGCCAAAGCAGCAGGTACCAATTCACGCGGTACTTCCCAACACCAAACGTTATGGCTACTAAGTGCACACCGGAGAGTTGCCGAAGGTATTCTCGAAAAGTGGTGCGCAGCCCCATTGTAGCACACACTAGCCGTGTGGGATTGGCCAACCAAAGCATTTTTCCCGAGAAAGCTTCGCGTTGAATCACCGTCGTCGTTAGATGAAGGGGTGCATAATTGTTATTTTTGGTGACAACGGTGGGGCCAAAATCCCCTGCGCTCGCCTTCTGCACCAATATCTACAGAGGTCACCCGCACTATGTGCGTCGGAAGTAGATTTCCGCGTGGCATACATCTTTCAGCAGAGGTTGTAGCGATTTCACATTTTAGTAGCATTAAAACTATAATTGACCATCACTAAGAGAATTTACAGAGCTGAAACCAAGCATTGTCAATATACGGTCAAATTGTTCACATGTTTTTTTAAGAATGCTTGAGATATGAGTGTTGCTCTGATTTTTCATCATTATTAAAGGCGTCGGACCCCTAGTATGGCGTATCAAAATTCATGCTTTGTTTTCTTTTCATGCAGAAAATTTTTCTTGTGATTTCTTTCTTCTCAGTTGCATGCTGCCTGAAGAAAGAAAACACGCTTGGCATTTTCCATGTCGTCTAAAAAAACCACGACACACACGCGTGGTCTTGGATAAGTATGATTGGACATAGTGACAAACTGATTAACAAATGTAGCACACTTCTATTAGGGAGTCAGAAAAGGCATTGCGCATTGTAATAACCGGATTTCGAAACTGCACAGTCCAAATTAGGTTTAACACAAGCCGCGCGCAATTGCCGTGTGTGATTATTCGTACAGGGTCGTGAATTTGTGCTTTGATTCACTCTCCTCGCAGAAATGTTCTCCGATCTAGCAGATTTGCACGACTGCGGGGGGTTTCTTGGAGATCTCAGAATTTTTAAATAACGGCGAACAAACCAGTGAAACTGTATATTTTGATAAACGTGGTCATCAAATCTCAACATTCCATAATACGTGACGGGCAGTCGTCAGGAGATGGATGATGAATATGATGACGCTTATGGCAATGAATATGCCCGGACTGTGGAAATTTGAGCGTAAAAACAGCGGAATGAGAACTCTGGGAATTGTTTCAAAGCACTTTGATAGTTTGCAGTTCCCATGGTGCGTCATTATACTAGTAGAACGATTTGCGAAATATGCGCTGAGCTTTGGAGAACGTATGCTGCCTTTGGGCGTCCGACGTCTGGGGCACGTTCTTGTTCCGTAGAATAATTTTTAGAGCTCATTCTGCAGCCGATTTTAGATGTGTGAATACCAAAGGATACTGGCCTCCGGAAACCAGGCGCACCAAAACACGATCAAACTGGCAAGCCGGGAAAGAATTTAGCAGGCGCGTTGGTAGGCCTACACATTGTTGATTGAGCGCAATATATGTCAGTGGCCGAGCTAAATAAATTACTCCTCTTCTTCACGAACGCCTCTTAAACAAAGAGTGTTTGCACCCTCCACGACAGAGAACGGCTGGCAGTGTTATTAACATAAGCCGCCCTAAGTTGCGGGGGAAGTGGAAGTAGTGTCGAACTCAGACGAAATCGAGGACTGCTGCAACTACCTGAGCCTTTGAAGATTTTACTTTCGTCCAAATTCATTCATTTTCCATCAAAGCTGAGGTATTCTCACGCATGTGACTTGCTAAGTTTTAGCGTTATATATTTGCTCTGCAAAAAGCTCTCACTCAGAGTAGGTGTACGACTGAAAATTTAGGAGGAACTCTAGAGATTTGATTTTGAAGAATGCCGAAACCAGGTATAGTTTTGGGAAGCCATAGGAAAAAAACAGATTTATTTTTACCATGCACTTTTGGAGCTCCCTCCCTCACTGAAACGTCTAATAACGGAATTTCTCCATTTTGCCACAAGCAGGAAAACCAACACCCCTGATTAAAATTGAACTCGGTACACTTGGTAGAATTCTGTAATCATGCAGCCACTAAGCCACCACGGCGGGTTTAGGCAAAACGAGTGCCAAGTAGCATTCCTGCCGTTCCAATACGCTAGCCGTGGATTTAACTCAGCATGATTACCAAAGTCACCATCATTATTGATAACGCATAGGAGCATGCTTTCAGACATATCTCATTCCTACCTTTTAATCTTATAAATGTTCTACCCGACATTTGCTCCGCAAACAATTTAGGCCGCTGTTTGTAGTGCTTGTTCTTGCATGACGTTAGAATACAATATGAAATTTCAATCACACAACCAGCGTGAGAAGTGTTGACGCCTGGTTTTTGAGTCTTTGATAGGTCCGGTTGTGTTTGGAGTTGGTTACGCGACCTTGTATGTCGGGTATTATAATCCAACTAAGTTGATATTCCTACGCAGGGTGCACATGTTTTTAGTAAGATTGTGGCACAGACTGACAGGTGATAAAAGTGCGGGACGGATGCAAACGACCACACTCCTTCAAAATTGGCCCCTCTCCTTCGCAGTTTCAGATACATCACCGTAAAGATAAAACTGTCATTCCACTAAACTCAATTTAATAGCAGGAAATTTTGACAGGCTGAAAGATTTTTATATTTTTTAAACGACGTCTTCCAGACCCCATTTATAAATCACCCAGCCAAACAACCAAGACAACTCTGTTCTTTGGCCCCTCCTTTCAGAACCCAGATACAATAACGGTCAAAGCACTCCTGAGTGTATAAGCTCGATTGGAAATGGAGTTGGGGTCCCCATTAGGCATTTCAGAAACACTCACCTCTCTTTTTTAACTCATGGTTTTATGGCAGTAACGCTTTCAATTGTCTCCTTGTATGATGGCCCAATTCTTGTGATGAATTTGGATGCTTTACGTCACTGACGTCAGCCATGGCACGTGATTGTAAAAAACGGTGAATAAAAGCGCCCCAAAATCGCATTGCTTCGCCGAATCTACTGACAGCCGGCTTGACGTTACCTAACGGTGAGTTAGGAAGTGTAAAATATGAGGGATCACAAGTTTTTTTAAGTTTTGTCCGTCTCTTTTGTAAAAACGTAATTTATGCCAACCGTTTGCAAAATAACATTTATATGTAAAACACAAAGGATAAAAATGTTTTCCTAGAGGATGTTTTTATTCGACAATAAAATATTCAAGAACATGTAGGAAAATACATTTCTGTAGCCCTGTTTTCTCTCAAAGGTATGAGAATGGCATTCATAACAAAAGAAAAGCAAAATTTACGCAAAAAATCGAAACCTAGAATGACAACCCCAAAAAAGAGACATCATGCTTTTAAAAGCAGTTTTTGGGGCCATACTAAGAATAGTTTCAATTGTGGCGGGCATGCACAGCCTATGTGAAGCCCACCCGGTCAGCCTAAGTTATGTTACCATATTCCGGAAGTGTGCCTGACCTGTTGTGATTTTTCTGTGTGATACCTGTTGCACTGGTATTTTGTGAAATATATTGTGGCTGTTGCACAAGTACAAGTAGTTGTTTCAGAAGAGCCAGTTGCCCCTTCCTTATGTTTGTCGTCCTTTCTCGTTCCAAGTACATTGGATTAGAAAGACGGTGTTCTACAAACAAAATCCTTATTCCGTATGTCAGACCGTTATGATGATTTTATAACATCTATTTTCAATATTTTTTAACCGCGGCGAAGAGGGGTGAAGTAGTCTTACTTCTAAATTACCATTGTTCGACTTTTTTGGCGTTATTGAAGTGAGCTGAATGAAGGGGCCACTTGGTTTCATAAGAATAATTGTAATGTAACTGTACGTTGTCCTAGTAAGCCTGGACGTTGACCCACGGGAAAATTCTTGTTATTGTTCCCAGATTCAACACGTCACAATCATGAACTGCAAGGTTATTTTCTTTGGACTGGCCATTTGCGGCCTTCTTCTGGTTTCAGGTAAGCGCTCTTTTTAAAAATTTATTTATCCCCGCAATCTTGTCACGAAGTGAGTCAGTACTACTGTAAATGCTTCTTTTACACCGGTGACAAGTTTAACACAAGGGACTTTACACTGCCTGTTAGGGGGGCGAGTACTATTAGCCAAAATTTTACACTACAATTTCTGACTAGAAAAATCCCAACATCGTGCAACGAAAAAAAGTTTTTATCAACAGCGCAAAAACCCCTTAATATTTAATTTTGTTTTTGCAAATAGGTTTCTGTGCAGAGCCAACAACTGTTGTTTTGTGCTTGAAATATTTTTTAGTGACTCTACTTATATATACCTTAGCAGGGCTACCCTCTAAGAAGGTGTTTTATCTGTACCCATAATGTGTATGAACTCTTTCCTGACCAACTGTTTTCTGGTATTTGCTTTTTCTAGGCACGCTGGGCGAAGCAGCTCCAGAGCCTGAAGCTAGAACCGATTCCCTAATCAAACGGAGCGCGGATGAAGAAGCTAGAACGGCTTCCCCACTCGAAGGGAGCGCCGAGGAAGCCTCGTCCGCGGAAGAAGCCCGCATCGGCGAGGCCTGCATGGCGTCCTTATGCGGCTAGTCCCCGCAGTAGCATTAACGAAAGCTTTAGCATGCCAAGGCGTTCGTGAAAGTGCCACTTGAAAGAACTTTTGAAATAATATAAATATTTTCAGTTTCGCAGCAACAGATTCCACTGAGGATGCTTTCCGCGACCGAAATGGCGGAGGTTTTATCCAGAACTTCCATTCAATGACACGGTAAAACTTGGAGGCTTTTTTTATCAATGCCATCTTTTTCTTTCATAGCCGCTGTGACTTATAGCAGCATCTAAATTTTAGCTTTAGAATATGTACACTTGATGCGCAGGAAAATAAACACAGGTACTTCAGGGAAAGGTGCAATAACCAGTGAAGGAATCAAAGATGTTCTATTCCGGGCAGGCTACGGGCACTATCGGAATTCGAAATAGCCGCTCAGCGCCAAAATATGCTCGGCACACACCGAGCAGAAATATCGCAACTTAGCCAGAAAATGTAAAGACGAAAATTCCCAACATATCGGCGTTCACTTTTCGCCTATCCCGGAATTACGTTCAAGGCAACTTTATTCAGCAACCTGTTACAGGTGGCGAGGAGTAGCTGTAGAATTTTCGGCTGAGTAGTAGCAGTTGCGATTTGTGGAGCGCCTTCTGCGTCACCCTACGCGTCCGCGAGCAGGAGCGAATGTTTATCTGCAGAAAATCCCACAAAATGACAGCGCGGAAAGCATGAACTACAAAATAAAGATGGCCTCATTCATTCCTATATTTGTTCCGAGGACACCGTGAAATCAGGAAAATAATTTAAAATTTAAAATATCATATATTACAAGAGTCATCCCGACGGCTTCATTATATTGTATGTTTGAACGTTCTTTGCAGGAAACGGACAAACACCAAATATCCTGTCTGGTGTAATTATTTACTGATGCTGCTGCCGTCATGGTGTAAACTAATTCAAGTAAATTAAAGCAGTAACAGACAATTCAGAAAATTTGATACACCTGCACTGTCCCGAAAACCAATCCATTCCACCCAAATTCTCATCAAATTCCCGCAAATTCCCATACAAATTCATTCCGCAATTTATTCCTGCTACAGTTTGTGTTGCTTGAACTTGATGAGGAGGAGATGCTGCACCATAGTTGCTAAAAAAATGAATTCAAGCTGATCAGATGGTAATCATCAGCATCACCTCGAGGTGTATGACAATCCTAATGGAGTCATGCAGACAACACGCAAGTTAGTTTTATTCCAAATATGTGGCGTATTGTAGAGCTCCCAGCACTTGTCCTAGTGCAAAGTATCCTTTATTCACTGAAAAATAATGAAGTTCCGTTAAAATGTTGTATCTCCCAACAAATCGTGTGTTTCGTGACGTTTCCGTTGTTGTGACAAGGACCAGTATTAAAACAAATTTTAGTGAGCCGTCTACTCTGAAGGGGACCGCGCCACACCTTTTTTTACCGTTAGCCCTCCTAGAGGGCACGCCATACTGCGCAGGACCGCTGTCTGCCTTTGCCTTGCTTCTGATTGTATTGGCACCTGGCTTGTGTTAGTAGCGGCAAGTAGAAATCGTTTCGTGAAACATTAGGTATGCGTTGCAAACCGGGTCACATAAGGCAATGTCGCTTACGGCAAACGACCTGTATCTTGTGCGACAACTCCAAAATGCCAGACTGCTCTGCAGGGATAACAATCACAGTGTGCGCAGTACCAGAAACCATACTTATCTGTACTTCTGAACAACTTTTTTACCCTTAGTCCTGTTAGATGGCACCACCATACTGCGCAGGAGCACTGTCGGCCTTTGCTCGCTTCTGAACGTATTTGCACCTGGCTTGTTTTGTAGCGGCAAATAGCAACCGTTTCGTAAAACGGGGTATGCGCGACAAACAGGGTAATGCCGCTTACGTCGAACCACCTGCACCGCGTGCGACAACCCGAAAGCGCCAGACTACTGAGCACGTATAGCCAGCATATAGCGCGCAGTACCCACTATATTACTTCTAGGTTTACGTCTACTTACGTAACTTCCCCACCACACGTACTTCTTTAATATAAATATGCAATACATCTACGCAATCATACCTCCTAATGAGAGCGTATAAGCCCTTGCCTAAGAGTTGGGTTTGCTGTTGCCAGTTTCACCATATTCCACATAATACATCATATCCTCTAGGGGGGGGAAATGAGTGAGTCCCGTGGCCGTTCCCTTTCTTCCTATTTTTACACCCTAATAAAGCGAAGTTTACGTCAAAATTGGTGCTACTACGTTTCTAACTAGGAAATCTTTCGAATGACCGAAACTCGTGTTTTGTGTCCATGGCCCCTTAATTTACCGCTGCTTTCATGCATGTCCAGAAATGTCCCCAGACAAACACTACATGCACAACAAAAACAATTCCACCCTCTTCGAGTGGAACCTTACAAGCAAACCAATTGTGGGCTTAAAAAATTGTGGGCTTATTGTGTATTTAAACAGAAGAAAGATGCACATAGTTTTACAAGAAAGGCCCCACAGGCGCTGACTCACAACTATACGTCCTCGTAGACAAAAAGAGAAATCTTGTGATTGGTTCTTTTTGGAATTTGCATAGCGTGCAATCCCAGACATGTATGCGTGAGCTGCGTGTGTCTCGTATGTGTTATGTTTTTCTTCGTAATGCACAAGCACTGTTTTTCATTCGCTTCGAGCTAATCTTGTGTGTTGGCTGTGTGTGAATAAAAATTTAACAAACGTACTTAGCACCTCACTTGAATCGAGAGAGTACGCACAGTAAATTGGTCGCGAGAACATTTACGGGAAAGAAAAAGGCACCATTATTAGTCGCTGCCTACTACGGCCGCGGCAAGAAATGCCATTTTTAATTGTCTTATTTTCTCACTTGGTAATAAACTGATAGCAAGTGGATATTAAACATGGGTCTCCTGAAAACTAATAATTTACTTCCAGAATCTCAAAATTGCTGCCTACCTTTCGACGAAAAGGGAGAACTAAGGCGACAACTGGGATTGCATGAAGGGTAAGGATGCTGCCAGGTCTAAGAAATGTGCTAGTGTGTAGCAGGGGAATGAGCGAAAGAATGGAAATTCACATCAAACAAATTAACCATCTTCGGAATCCCGCCTTCTCACGCTTTTTGTGTTGTGGCAAACTAGGGCAGAAAGTCTAAATAGGATACGAGGCAATGACGGGGGGGACGTCAGGGAAGGTTTCTTATCTTTGCGTGCTTCGTGGTACATACTTTCTAAGCACACATCTGGTTTTACAGTGCCAAGATAAATGTTGTGGGAACCATTTGTTTGGTAGTCCCGTTGTATCTTAGGTGTTCATCGCCGGTTGCAGGTGCCCAGCCAATGTGCTGGATTGAACTGCTGTCCAGACGCTCATCAGTCGGGCTAACCGCACCTCGCTGATACTTGTTTAGTCGAATCTAGGTAATTACTTTTAAAAAAAAAAGTCGTTTAAAATGTCAGGGGTTGGTTGAGACTTGCGGATGCGGCTTCCCTGTCACCACTAGACAGTGAACGCCATGCCGCAGCCACAGGCTTGCAGTTTGCACGTTTGTGGGTTCTAATTTGTTGTGTTCAAAAGTTATAAAAGTCGCTCTAAGCGTTCAGTTCTTGCTTGCTTACATCGCCACAAGACCTCGAAAAGTGTCCGTGTTCGCAGAACAGTGGCGCCCACGAAAGCGGTGCCACTGCACCGCGTGTTTTATGCAGAAGGTAGTTTGGATTTTGAAAAAATTTCAAATCTCCAAACACAGTGCGAGTTCACCGTCGTTGAGAAGAATGTGCAGCGGTCGTGGTCACAGTGAAATGAACTTTTCAACTGCGCTGCCAAGCATATGACCGTGACAGGACCCAAAAGTGGCCGACACCACGAGGTGGAGAAGGGTGTCGCAGACTTTAACTAGAAGCAAAGAGAGCATTGAATGCCTGCGACAACAGAGATAAGCCCGGCAAAGGCGAGGGAGATCACAAACAGTTGAGGCATCGTGTGTACTTGTTTCAAGGCCAGCATTGGCTGGGTAACACGTTTTATGAAGCGATTCGAGTTTAGCCTGAGGCGATTGACATCTGTGCCAACACCAACCCCCTGACTTCGAGAAAAACCTAGTCACTTTCCAGCGCTTTGTTATGAAGAAGCAACTAAAAAAGCAGTACAGACTGAACCAGATAAGTAGCGCCGATCAGACACTGGTGTATTCCTGTGGCCAACACAGTGAATGAGAAGAGAGAAGGGGGCAAAACAAGTCAAGGTCAAAACTGCAGGCTACGTGAAGCGGCGCACTACCGTGATGTTATGTTGCACGGCCGATGGGCAAAAGTAGCCACCCTAATTCATTTTAAGTGGTAGACTCCTCCTGCAGGGAACGTTTTCCCTAACAATGCCGTACGAACCCTTGAGACTGCCTGGATGAGTGGTGCTTTCAACAAAGAATGTGTATAGGCTGTTTAGCAACGCCGTGTGCTCTGCAGTTTAAGGTGTAACTCCTGCTCACTTCTACCATAGTTACTTGACCAATGCCGTTAATTCCGGCCGTTCAGAACGTGGTACATACATTGCGGTAATACCCGGCAGAATGGTGATCCAGCTCAACCTCCGGGCGTGGCCATCAACAAGCTATTTGGTAACATCCTGCGGAAGCATTACAATCACTGGTTGACGCTGCGCGACCAACAACTCACACCTACTAGGCGCATCATGCGCACTTCACTCAACTAAGTAGCAAATTACGGTCAATGCAGAGCGAGGCGAAATTTTGCACGCGGCAAATGTGTGGGCCTTCCGTAACTGA
This sequence comes from Haemaphysalis longicornis, assembly GCA_013339765.2. Taxonomy (NCBI): domain Eukaryota; kingdom Metazoa; phylum Arthropoda; class Arachnida; order Ixodida; family Ixodidae; genus Haemaphysalis; species Haemaphysalis longicornis. The sequence continues at coordinate 96,683,362 of CM023453.1, read as the reverse complement.
AGCGTCTCGAATAGACTGGACGGAAGTGAGGACAGCGCTGCCGGAAGAGGACATTAATTTCGACCAAAAAGACGACGAGTGAGCATTGAACAAGTACGATGGGCACCCCAACCATAATGAAGTGCACATTCTATTCCTAGTCCAATGCCTTTTTTCGTTCGGCTTACTTACGTGTCTAGCTTCTCTTATTTTCTGACCCTCTAAATTTCGGGGGTCTACCTAGAATTTATACTTGCATAGATTCACGCGGATATGATGGAGTGGTCTTTTGAGGAGTACATTTCGAAATCTTTCTGCCAACTATGTGTCACGACTCCGATGTGAAAATAGTCTTGTACACAACACGTGCGGGAGAAATATTGATCTTAAATATTCTTGTTGTTGTTTTGGTGCATTTAAAGCAACCTCTCAGATTCGTTTCAGATCGAGTTCCAGGAAATTGGCTCTCTGAAAGCTTATTTACTGTAAATTTATAGTGTTTACAGAACTGGACCACTTTGCAGGTTCTGTTAAAGGAGCATTTATATTTAAACTACTCCAATTTATTTTCTTTACGGCTTGTAGCGGCGAACCTATTCGAGGTCGAGGAACCACTTTATTTACTCAAATTTATGCCAATCTCGATTGTAAACCAACCCACGAAATTTGGAAGGTCATAAAATAAGGCAAAGTTGCCTTGAATGTAAGCCGAATGAAAAAAGGCACTCGATTTGTCACTAAAGCACGCTCTTTATTGCGCTTGTGGCACTCGTCATAGCTTGTTCAATGAGGAATAGTCGACGTCGTCCTTGTGTGCAGCGCCTTCGTTTTTTGCTAGGCTCTTCCACAGCGCACAGTCCTCCCTTTCGTCCAGCTCATTCGAGACGCTGCAGTTATGGAAGGCCCGCACTATTAGCTCGGCCGGAATTTCCCTCGATAATCCAGTGACCGTAGTTTGGTACTTGGCTGAGTGAAGCGCGCCTGATGCACCTGGTAGGTGTGTTGGTCGTCTTGCAATGACAACCAATCATTCTAAAGCTTCCGCAGGCTGTCCCTATATGGCTTGTATATGGCCGCGTCGAGCGGTTGTAGCTGGCTCACCATACTGCCGGGTATTACCGCAATGCCTGCCCCACCTTCTCAAAGCATGGAATAACCAACATCCGTCAAGTAACTACGGCAGGACTGACTCCTACCAGTTACCAGGACTGACTTCCTAAACAGGAGAGCCCACGGCATTGCCAGCCTTCACCAAATCTTTGATGAGGCACAACTCATCAACCCATTTTTATGATCTCTCACGACAGCGTTTTTAGGGTAAACTTTACCAGTTGGTAGGCTTCCCCTTAAAATAATGAGGGGTAAATTAAATTAGTGTCGAACGCAGACAAAAATCCCGGACCACTGCAACTGGAGGAGTCTTTGAAGATGACATTGTACTTTCGGGTAAATTCATTCATTTTCTATAAAAGCTGAGATATTTTCACCGACGTGAGTTGCTAAAGTTTCTCCATTATATATCTGCTCTGGAAAAAGCTCTCTCGGATTAGGTGTATGACTAGGTGTATTAGGTGTATTAGGTCAGGGGGAAATTTTGAGATTTGATTTTGAAGAATGCCGAAACCAGTTGTCGTTCTCGGAAGGCGAGTGGGAGGAACACAGAATCAATTTTACCACTTGTGGAGCTTGGTCACTCACCAAAACCTCTTAATACAGTATTTCTACTCTTTCTCACAATCAAAGCAAATACCCACGTCTGCTTGAAATAGAATTTAATAAACTTGGTAGAATGCTGTAATGATGCATCATCTGAGGCACAAAAACGGGTTACGGGAAAAGAATTGTCAGGTAGCATTCCTACCGTTCGAATACGCGAGCTACGGATTTACACATCATGATTACTTAAATTAGCAGCAAGCAGAAGTGGGATATACAGTGGAACCCCGTTTATACGTTTTTCTCCGGACTGGGAAAACAAAACGTAAAAGCCAGGAAGACATAAGAGTGAGGAAAGCCACGAAAATGAGCCAGAGTCTAACTAGCGTCATTAAATCACCCCCTAACTAGAGCTCCATTTCTGGCATAACGTCTGTGTCAACGTATTGATTCAGTGCTGTCATCATGGATCTGTGATTTGTCGGTGCGTTTGTTGAGGAGCTGCCCACGGGGCTGCCGTTCGTGGTTGCTTCGGCAGCGTGCCGCGGCATTTCTTCAAGGCGCTATGGGAACCCTACAGATTGAAGGCGTGGAAAAGCGCGGAGCGGGAAAACTTCAAGCTTACTTCCCAAACTTAGGGCTGTGGCATTCATTGTGAACCTTCAGACGTCGTCAACTGTTGCGAACGTATCGTGAACGGTCAAACTAAGGATTCCGTGAGACAGGTGTACCCTGACGGAAACGCTGTGCCCCGTATTCCCCTAATATTCCTAATTACCTGTCGAAACAAAGACGCCAAAGTCATGCAGAATACTACCCAAAGACAGTGTTGCGTCCTGCTAAATAACGGGCGTTTGTGCACAAAACTGGAGCAAGTGACCGTGTGGGTGTTATAGAAAGCGCCGATAGTAGCAAGTAAGGAGCAGCAGACGACGCGGCGAGATAGATCTCCACTAAGGCCACTAAAATCTCAGCGCTACACACAGCGCAACCGCTTTATCGGCGGCAGCACCGGCCGGCGCCACGGTACTTGAAGACCGCACTCTTTGCCAACTGACCTAACCTAAAAACGCAGCACGGCATCATTACAACAATGCGGCGGCTCTAACATACCGCGATTCCCGCGTACCGAGGTGAAACTTCTGTTTTAAGCACAGTGATGAAGGTGATAGCACTTGCGACGGATGGCCATCTAGTGATGCCTCTCCAACTCGCTTGCGGCTTCTGTAGCCAGTTCAGTAACAAAGCCAGGCCAAGACTCATCACCAAAATGTCGGTGCCTAAGCGGCTTCGGAGTTCAGGGTTGCGACGTACCATTCGGGAACTGACCCACACTTGCGATGTTAGAGCGGGGTTCGCAATACATTATATCCTAGGAGAGATAATGCAGGACCGATGAAAAATAACGTAACGGCCAGGAAAACGCCACAATGAGGAACCTAACAGCGGTGTTCTACTGTAATATTTTTAGTTGCTTGCGTTGCTTTCAGACATATATCATTTCTCGCTATTTATTCTTGTAAATGTTCTACCGGGCATATTCTCCGGGTACAATTTAGGCCGCTGTGTCTACTGCTGGTTCTTGCTAGAAGTTAGCATCCAAAATAAAATTTCGATCACACAACCACCGTAACAAGTGTTGGCGACGGATCTATCAACGTTTGCGAGCCCTGGTTGAGTTCGGAGTTTGTTATGCGACCTTGTCTGTCCGTTATTGGATTGCAATTCGGTAGATACACTTACACAGGGTACACATGTTTTTAGTGAGGTCATGTCTGAGCATGACGGCTGATAAAAGTACGGGACGGATGGAAATGATGACTCTCCTTGAAAATTCGTCCCTCTCCTTCCCGGTTTCAGATATATCACGGTAAAGATAAAACTGTCATTCCACTGACCTTCCTTTTCTAGCTGGAAGTTTCGGCAGGCTGAAAGACTTCTATATTTTTAAAACGGAGTATTTCAGACCTCATTATTCTCCCATCCAAACCGCATAGACAAATTTGTTCTTTTTCTTTCCCATCGGAACCCAGATACAATAACGAAAAACGCAATGCTGAGTACGTGAGCTCGATTGCAAATGGGTTTGGGCTCACCGTTTACACATTCCAGAAATACTAGCCTGTCTTTTGAACGCGTGGTTTTATCGCCGTAACGCTTTCATTCTCCCCTTGTCTGATGGCCCCGCTCCAGCGATGAATTCGGAGTCTTTGCGTCACTGACATCAACCATGGCACGTGATTAGAAGAAATGGTGAATAAAAGCGAACCGAATTCGCTCCTTGTTTCACAGCATCTACTTACTGCCGGCTTGACGCTACCTACCGGTGTGTTAAAAAATGTAAAATATAAGTAATTTCAGGTTTGTTTATTTCGGCAGTCTCTTTTGTAAAAAATAATCTTTATGCCTACCGTTTTTACAATAACAATTATTCGTAAAGCAACAAAGCACGAAAATGTTTCTGTACAGGATATTTTTATTCGAAAGCATTTATCTTGTGATAATAAAATATTCCAAAACATTTAGGAAAATGCATTTATGTCACACTGTTCTCTCTCAGTTGTTGGTGAGAATGGCATGATAACAAAAAACAAAGTTAACGCAAAAATCAAAAAGTAGAATGACAACACCAGAAAAAGAGATATATTATGCTTTTAAAAGTATTCTTTGGGGCCATACGAAGAATAGTTTGTATTGTGGCGAGCATGCACAGCCTATAGTAAAAGCGATGGCCAGCCTGTCAGCCTTATTTATGTTACCATGTTCGGGAAATATGCCTGACCTGTTCTGAGTTTTCTGTGTGATACCTGTTGCACGAGTACTTTCTGAAATATATTGTCGCTGTAGCACAAGTACAAGTAGTTGTTTCAGAAGAGCCAGTCGTTCCCCTTCCTCATGTTTGTCGTCCTTTGCCGTTCCAAGTATATTGGACTAGAAAAACTGTCTTCTACAAAAGAAAATGCTTATTACGTATGTCTGACAGTTTATGATGAATTTATAACGTCTATTTTCAATATTTTTAATCGCGGGGAAGAGGGGTGAAATAGGCTTACTTGTAAACTACCATTGTTCGACATTTTTCGCGTTATTGAAGTGAGCTGAATGAAGGGGCCACTTGGTTTCATAAGAATAATTGTAATGTAACTGTACCTTGTTTTAGTAAGCCTGCACGTTGACCCACGGGAAAATTCGTGGTATTGTTCCTAGATTCAGCACGTTAGAATCATGAACTGCAAGGTGATTTTCCTTGGTCTGGACATTTGCGGCCTTCTTCTGGTTCCAGGTAAGCCATCTTTTTAAAAATATACTTGTGCCTGCAATCTTGTCCCTAAATGTGTCAGTACAAGTGTAAATGCTTCTTTTAGACCGGTGATAGGTTTAACACAAGGAACTTTACATTGCCTGCTAGTGGGGCGTGCACTGTAAGCGAGTATTTTACAATAGAAATTTCTGACTATAGAAAACTCTGAACGTCATGCAAAAAAACAAGGGGTTTCGTCAACAACGCCAAAAAACCGACAACGTGTGATTTTTTCTTTGCAAATATAATGCTGTGCAGAGCCAAGAACTTTTGTTTTGTGCTTCGAAAAATTGCTTGGTGACTCTACTTATATATACCTTACCAGGGCTACCCTCTACGAAGGTATTTTATCTGTACACATATTGTGTCTGAACTTTTTTCTGACCATCTGTTTTCTGATGTTTGCTTTTTCTAGGCATGGTGGTCGAAGCAGCTCCAGAGCCTGAAGCTAGAACCGATTCCCTAATCGAACGGAACGCGGAGGAAGAAGCCAGAACCACTTCCCCACTCGAACGGAGCGCCGAGGAAGCCTCGTCCGCGGAAGAAGCACGCATCAGCGAGGCCTGCATGGCGTCCTTATGCGGCTAGTCCCTGCAGCAGCATTAACGAAAGCTTTAGCATGCCAAGTCGTCCGTGAGAATGCGACTTGAAAGCAATGCTGCAAAAATAAAAATATTTTGACTTTCACAGCTACAGATTCCAGTGAGGATGCTTTCCGCGACCGTGACGGCGTATGTTTTATCCAGCACTTCCATTTAATGACACGGTAGAACCTGGTAGCTTGTGTTATAAATGCAATCGTTTTTTTAGCGCCGCTGTGACTAATAGCAGCATCTGAATTTAAGCTTTAGAATATCTACACTTGATGCGCAGGAAAATAAACACGGGTACTTCAGGGAAAGTTACAAGAGTCAAGAAGAACTAAAAGATGTTCTATGCCTGGCAGGCTACGGGCGCTGTATAGCGGAATTAGAAATAGCCGATCAGCACGAAAATACGCCCGGAACTTACCGTACAGAATATAGCAACTTAACAGAAAATTAACGACGACTATTCTCAACACTTAGGCTTTCACTTTTTGCCTATCCCGAAATTACGCTCACGATGGAGTGTTGTACCCTTGCACTTTATTGAGCAACCTATTACAGATGGCGAGGAGTAGCTGTATATTTTTCGGCTGAAGAGTAGCAGCTGCGAGTTGTGGAGTGCCTATTGCGACAACCTACGTGTCCGCGAAAATGAGCTAATGTTCATACGCAGAAAAACAGACGAAATGACAATGCGGAAAGCATGGACTACAAAAGAACGATGACCTCTTTCATTCCTAAACTTTTTCCGAGGACACCGTGAAATCAGAAAAAGTACAAAATAATAAATTTATTTTACTGCAGTCGTCTACACGGCTTTACAATATTATAGGGTTGGGAAGTTCTTTACAGTAAAAGGATAAACACCAAATATCCTGTCTGGTGCTATGATTTGTTGATGCTGCTACAGTCATCGTCTAAAGTAACACAAGTAAATTGAAGCAGTAACACCAAATTCGGAAAAATTGGTACCAATTCGGAAAAACCAACCAATTCCAATAAATTATCATCAAAGTCCCGCGAATCCATATACAAATCCTTTCCATATTCATTCCTGCTACAGTGCGTGTTGCTTAAACTTTATGAGAAGGGGATGCAGCACCACAGCTCCTAAGAATCCTTTCAGGCCGATCAGAGGGTACTTCCGAGCATCACCACGCAGAGTGTGACAATCCTAATGGAGTCATGCAGACAAAATGTAAGTTCGTTTTTTTTGAACGATGTGGTGTTTTGTAGTGCTCGAATCACTCGTCATGGAGCAAACGATGCTTTATTCACTGCGAAATTAATGAATTTAGGTTAAAATTTTGGTTCCCCACCAAATCCTGTGTTTGGTGACGTTTGGCTGTTTGTGACACGGACCGGTCTTCAAACGAAATTTAGTGCACTTTCTAGTGTGAAGCGGACCACGCAACACTTTTTTTACCGTTAGTCCTCCTTGTGGGCCCCCATACTGCACAGGACCGCTGTGTGCCTTTGCCTTGCTTCTGGCCGTATTGGTACCTGGCTTGCTTTAGTAGCGACAAGTAGTAATCGTTTCGTGGAACATGGGGTATGCGTGAGAAACAGGGTCAGGTAAGACAATATGCCTTCCGCCAAACGACCTCTATCATGTGCGACTACTCAAACACGAAACGCACCAGCCAGACTGCGGTGCAGAGATAACAATCACAGTGCGCGCAGTACTATCAACAATACGGAATCGTACTTCTGAACACCCTTTTTACCATTAGTCTTGTTATATGGCGCCACCATACTGCGCAGGAGCACTGTCCGCATTTGCTTGCTTCTAACCGTATTGGCACATGGCTTGTTTTGTAGCGGCAAATAGCAACCGTTTCGTGAAACGGGGTATGCGCGACAAACAGGGTAACGTAAGACCATGTCGCTTACGCCAAACCACCTGTACTGTGTGCGACAACCCGAACGCGCCAGACTGCTGTGCACCTTTAGTAAGCCTAGTGCGCGCAGTACCCACAACAGTACTTCACGTTTTGACGTGTACTTTCGTAACTTTCCTACCACACTTCTTTAAAATGAATATGCAATACAATTAGGCAATCCTAGCTAGTACTGAGAGCCTTTAAGCCCTTGCCTAAGACTTGCGTTTGCTGTTTCCGATTTCACCATATTCCACATAATAAATCATAGGCTGTAGTGTGGGAATTGAGTGAGTCCCCTGGCCGTTCCCTTCCTTCCGTTTTTTATAGCTTAATAAAGCGAAGTTTACATCAAAAATGGGGCAAATATGCTTCTAACTAGAATCTTTTGAATGAACAAAACTCGTGTTTTGTCTCCACGGCCCCTTAATTGACGGTAGCGGTCATGCATGTTGAGAGATGTCACCAGAACAAGCACTGCATGGAGAGCAAACCAAATCCATCTTCTTTGAGTGGAAGCTTAGAAGCAAACCCATTGCGGGCTCGTACAACTGCCAGTATTTAAACAGGAGAAAGATGCACATATTATTACAAGGAAAGCCCCACAGGTACTGACTCACAACTATACGCCCTAGCAGACAAAAAGGCAAATCTTGTGAGTGGGTCTTGTTGGAGTTTGAGTAGCGTGCAAGTCCAGACATGTATGTGTGCGCTGCATGTGTCTCGTTTGTGTAATGTTGTTCTTCGTAATTCACGACCACTGTTTTTCATTCGTGGTTGTGGTTTCTCGTCGCGCTAATCTTGTGTGTTTGCCGTGTGTGAATAAAAATTTAAGAAACGTAGTTTGCACCTTACTTGAATCGTGACAGTAGGCGCAGTAAATTGGTCGCAGAGCGTTTATGAGAGAGGAAAAGGCACCATTAATATTCGCTGCCTAATACGGCCGTGTGTAACAAATGCCGATTTTTGAATAGTCTTGTTTTCTTAATTTGATAATATACTGATAGCAAGTGGATGTTAAACATGGGTCTCCTAAAAACTAATCATTTATTTCCAGAATCTCAAAATTATTCTCTACCTTTCGACGAAAATTAAAAGAAACGACATTACATTGATTTGCATATTGTTCATTACCCACCGGAAGCAGGCATCGAGTATTTGGCTTGGGGCAGCGTAGCCGCTACACGGGAAAGCACACGCAGGTGGCAAGTATTAGGTCAACAGTCGCCGGCTGCTGTCTCCCAAAATACTAGATTCAACATAGTTGCCTTAACAAGGGAGAAAATTGCGGCAAACCAGCGATCAGCATCCTTCGCGATCGCCGTCCTGGAGACCCTGGAGAATAAAATAGTCGCGTCTCAGTGTACCAAAATGTTCCAGCAAATATATGCTATGATGTTCCGCGAAAAGCAAATATACTGTCATCCTAGTGCAGTACTGTGACTGAAGAGAACTCTGACCGCCTCTTAGTTGCACCTGTTTCAGCATTTTTCAGAAAATGTGATTTTCCCAAAAGCTAAGGATGCGGCACGTTCTCAAAAATGTGCCCTTGTGTACCAGGGGATGAGCAAAGGAAAGGAAATCCACACGAAACAACTTAACCATCTTCGAAATCCCACCTTCTCAAGTTTTTTTGTTTTGTGGCAAACTAGGTCAGAAATTCTAAATAGGATACGCGGCAATGACGGGGGGACGTCAGGGAAGATTTGTTACCTTTGCGTTCTTCGTGATATACTTAACGAATTTAAGTACACACACAATGGCGTGCACATGACTGCATGCGTATACCTGCTAGACAGACATCTGGTTTTACCATGCAAATGTAACTGTTGTGGCAACCATTTGTTTTGTACTCCCATTGCATCTTAGGTGTTCATCCCCGGTTGCAGGTACCCAGTAAATGCACTTGATTGAACCGGTGTAGAGAAGCTCATCAGTCGGGCTACCCGCACCTCGCTGATACTTTTTAGTCGAATCTAGGTAATTACTTTTTTCCAAAAATTTGTTTAAAAAAGTCAGGGGTCTGTTTACACTTGCGGATGCGGCTTCCCAGTCACGACTAGACACATAACGCCATGTCACTGCTACAGGCTTGCAGCTTGCGCATATGCGGGCCCCTTTATTTTGTGTTCAAACATTATGAAAGTTGCTCTAGGCCTTCCGTTCTTGCTTGCTTACACCGCCACAAGACCTCGAGAAGTGTCCGTGTTTGCAGAATAGTGGCGCCCACCAAAGCGGTGCCAATGCACCGCGTGTTTTATGCAGAAGGTAGTTTTGGATGTCGAAAAAATTTCAAATCTCCCAACACAGTGCGAGTTCAGCGTCGTTAAGAAGAAGGTGCAGCTGTCGCGGTCGCAGTGAAATGAACTTTTCAACTGCGCTGCCAAGCATCTGGCCTTCTCAGGACCTAAAAGTGGCCGACACCAAGAGGTGGAGAAGGATGTCGCAGACTTTATCCAGAAGCAAAGAGAGCATTGAATGCCTGTGAAAACCGAGATAACCCCGGAAAAGGCGAGGGAGATCACAAACATTTGAGGTATTAAGCGTACCTGTTTCAAGGCCAGCATTGGCTGGGTAACACGTTTTATGAAGCGATTCGAGTTTAGACTAAGGCGATGGACATCTGTGCCAACACCAACCCCCTGACTTCGAGAAAAACCTAGTCACATTCCAGCCTTTGTTATGAAGAAGCAACTAAAAAAGCCGCACAGACTGGACCAGATAAGTAGCGCCGATCAGACACCGGTGTATTCCTGTGGCCTACACCGTATATGAGAAGAGAGATGGGAGCAAAACAAGTGAAAATCAAAACTGCAGGCTGCGCGAAGCCGCGCACAACCGTGATGTTGTGTTGCACGACGGATGGGCAAAAGTAGCCGCCATAATTTATTTTTAAGTGGTAGACTCCTCCAGCCGAGAACGTTTTCCCTAAAAAATGTCGTACGAACCTATCATAATGGCCGGATGAGTGGTGCCTTCAACTAAGAATGGGTGTGGGCTGTTTAGCAACGCCATGTGCTCTGCAGTTTACGGTGTAACTCCTGGTCACTTCTACCATAGTTACTTGACCGCTGCCATTAAATCCGTGCTTTGAAAAGGTGGTACAGACATTGTGGTAATACCCGGCTGTAAGGTGAGCCAGCTACAACCTCTCGGCGTGGCCATTAACACGCCAATAACATGCTGCGGAAGCGTTACAAAGACTGCTTCATGTTCCACGACAAACAACTCACACCTACTAGTCGCATCAAGCGCGCTTCACTAAACCAAGTGGCAAGTTACGGTCATTGCAGAGGGGTAGCAAAATTTTAACCGGGGCAATTGTGCGGGCCTTCCTTAGCTGCAGCGTCTCGAATGCTTTTCACGGAAGCGAGGACAGCACTGCGGGAAGAGGACAGCGATGCCGACAAAAGCGACAACGACGAGTGAGCATTGAACATGAACGATGGGCATTACAACCATAATAAATGGAACGGTCTATTTTTAGTCCAATGCCTTTTTTCATTCGGCTTACTTTCGCGTTAAGTTTCTCCTATTTTCAGACCTTCTAAATTTCGGGGGTCTACCAAGAATTGAGGCTGGCATAGATTCACGCGGATATAATAAATTTATAGTTGAAGTGGTCTTGCGAGGAGTCCATTTCGAAATCTTTCTGCCGACAATGTTTCATGACTCTGATGTGAAAGTAGTGTAATGCACCCCACGTGCGGGAGAAATAGGGACCTCATAAATTTCTATTGTAGTTTTGCTGCATTTAAAGCAATCTCGCAGATTGGTTTCAATTTGTTTTCAGGAAATTGGCACTATTAAAGCTTATTTACTGTAAAGTTGTAGCGTTTACAGAACTGGATCACTTTGCAGGTTCTGTTGAAGTAGCAATTTTATTTGAACTGGTTCAAGTTATTTTCTTTACTGCTTGTAGCGGTGAACCTATTAGATGTCAAGAAACTACCGTATTTGCTGGAATTTAGGCCAGCTCGATTCTAAACCGACCCACGAAATTTGGAAGGTCATTAAATAACGCACAGTTACCTTGAATGTAAGCCGAATGAAAAAAGGCACTGGATTTGTGACTAAAGCATGCGCTTTATCGCGCTTGTGGCACTCGTCATAGCTTGTTCAATGCTGACTCGTCGACGTCGTCTTTGTCATCAGCGCTGTCTTTTTTTTTTTGTTTTTTGTTTTTTTTGCTAGGCTTTTCCCACAACGCCCTGTCCTCTCTTCCATCCAGCGCATTCGAGACGCTGCAGTTATGGAAGGCCCGCACAATAAGCTCGTCCGGAATTTCGCTCCATTATGCTGTTTCCAAACTTTGCTACTTGGCTGAGTGAAGCTTGCCTGATGCGCCTGGTAGGTGTGAGTTGGTCGTCTTGCAGTGTCAACCAATCATTCTAACGCTTCCGCAGCCTGTTCTTAAATGGCTTGTTGATGGCCGTGTCGAGCGGTTGTAGCTGGCTCACCATACTGCCGGGTATTACCGCAATGTCTGCCCCACTTTCTCAAAGACCGAACTAAGCAAAACCCGTCACGTAACCACGGTAGGAGTGGCTCCTACGAGATACCAGGAGGGACTCGCTAAACCGCAGAGCCCACGGCATTGCCAGCCTTCTCTAAGTCCTTCATGAGGGCACAACTCATCAATCTATTTTTATGATCTCTCTCGACAGCGTTTTTAGGATAAGCTTTACCAGTTGGAAGGCTTCCCATTAAACTAATAGGGGGGAAATGAAATTTGTGTCAAACGCAGACAAAATCAAGGACCACTGCAACTGCAGGAGTCTTTGAAGGTGACAATGTACTTTCGGGTATATTCATTCATTTGCTATAAAAGCTGAGATGTTTTCACCCACGTGAGTTGCTGAAGTTTCACCATTATATATCTGCTCTGAAAAAAGCTCTGTCGGATTAGGTGTATGACGGAAAGGTCAGGGGGAAATCGGGAGATTTGATTTTGAAGAATGCCGAAGCCAGGTGTCATTATGAAAAGGCGACAGAGAGAAAAATAGAATTATTTTTAGCACTTGTGGAGCTGCTTTCTAGCTCACCGAAACGTCTTAATACGGTATTTCTACTCTTTGCACCAATAAAAAAAACCGCCACGTCTGCTTGGAATTGAATTTATTATACAAGGTAAACCTTTCTAATGATGCAGCCACTGAGCCATAAAAAACTTGTTACGGCAAAAGAAATGCCAGGTGGCACTCCTGCCGTTCCAATACGCGAGCCTCGGATTTACACAGCATGAGTACCGAAATCATCATCATTATTGATGAGTTATAGCAACCAGCAGAAGTTGGGATTTACAGTGGAACCCCTTTAATACGTTTTTCACCGCAACTTGAAAAACAAAACGTAAAAGCCGGGAAAACGTAAGAGTCAGGAAAGCGACGAAAATCGGCCGGCGCCTAACTGGTGTCGTAAATCACCCCCTATCTAGAGCTCCATTGTTTCCAACACGTCTGTGTTAACGTATTACCTCGGTGCCGTCATCGTGCATACATTTTTAAGAGGATCTGTGCAGTGTAGGTGTGGTTTGTTGAAGCAAGAGAGAGAAATAACATTTATTTTAAAATCTCCCCCTTATGGAGCGGTGACGGCTGCCTACAGGGCCGCAGTGACATGGAGGTCTTGGAAGGTGACTAGCACCTGGTCCGAAATCTCGGAGCTCCGCAAGGCCTGCTCTCAGGCCTGGGGGGTGAGGAGGGGTAGGTAGGGATTCTTGGGACACTGGCAGACGGAATGAAAGCGCGTGTACAGTGCACCACAGTGCGGGCAGCGGGGGGACGAAAACAGGTGGGCGTGGGAGTGCCGTAGGATCGTGCGGTGAGAGAAGGGGTGCGCTTGGACGATGCGCCACATGCGGGCCTCCTCCGTTGATAGGGAGCTGTGGGGGAGGAAGTAGGGGGGGGTCCGTCGGTTCAGTCTGTGGTGAAGTGTATTGTCGGTGTATGTGTACAGGGGGGTGGGGATGCTGTGGTTACGAGTAAAAGAACCAGAAGCCAGGAGCTGTCCACCGGGCAGCCGTTCGGGCTTGCTTCGCCAGCGTGCCGCGGCATTTTTTCAAGGCGCCGTAGGAACCTGACAGATAGAAGGTTAGGAAAAGCACGGAGAGGGTAAACTGCAAGGTTACGGCACAAACCTACGGCTGTGGCATTCATTGTGAGCCTTCAGACATCGTCAACTGTTGCGAATACATCGTCAACGGTAAAACTCAGAATTCCGCGAGGCAGATAGACCCTGAGCGAAAGCACAGTGCACCGTATTCCCTCTAACATACCTAAACACCTGTCGAAACAAAGACTTCAAAGTCTTGCAGAGAACCACCCAAACGTAGTGTGGTGTGCTGCAAAATAACGGGCCTTTCTGTGACAAAACTGGAGCACTTGACGGTATAGGTGGTGTAGAAAGCACCGAGAGTACCAAGGAAGCAGCAGCAGACGACGGGCCGAGACCGATCTAAACTAAGGCCACTCAAATCTCAACGCTACCCGCAGCACCACCGCCTGGACGGCGGCAGCACCGTCCCGCGCCCTTTGCCATCTGGCAGTCTCTGACCTGATCTAAAAACACAGCATGGCATCATTACAACAGTGCGGTGGCGCTAACATACAGGAATTCCTGCGTTCCGAAGTGAAACTTCAGTTTTAATCACAGTGATGATGGTGATGCCACTTTCGACGGATTGCCACCTGGTGATGGCCTCTCCAACTCACTTGCGGCTTGTTGTAGCCAGTTGAGTGAGTAACCCTGGCCAAGCCTCATCAAAAGCCAAAATGGCGGTGCCAAGCGGCTTCGGAGTTCCATGTTGCGACGTACCATAAGGGAACTGGCCCACAGTTCCGACGTTACAGCCGGGCTCGCAATACATTATATCCCAGGGGAGCTATTGCGGGAGCGATGGAAAAGAACGTAAGTGCCAGGAAAACGCAACAGCGACGAACGTAACAGTGATGTTCTACTGTATTATAATTAGTTGCTAGCGTTGATTTCAGACAAATCATTTCTCGCTGTTTATTCTTGTAAATGTTCTACCCCACATTTTCTCCGCATACAATTTAGGCTGCTGTTTGTAGTACTGGTTCTTGCGCTAAAGCTAGAATGCAATACAAAATTTCTAACACACAACCACCGTAACAAGTGCTGATGCCGGGTCTTTTACGTTTGGTAGCCCTGGTTGAGTTCGGAGTTTGTTATGCGACCTTGTATGTCCGTTATCGGAATTCAATTAAATAGATACACCTCCACCGGGTGCACATGTTTTTAGTAAGATCATGCCTTAGCATGACGGCTGATCAAACTGCGGGACGGATGGAAACGATGACTCTCTTTGAAAATTCGACCCCGACCTTCCCCTTTTCAGATATATCACCGTAAAGATAAAACTGTCATTCCACTGACCTTCCTTTTCTAGCTGGAAGTTTCGGCAGGCTGAAAGACTTCTTTATTTTTAAACCGGAGTCTTTCAGACCTCATTTGCACATCTCCCAGCCGAACAGCAAAGACAAATTGGTTCTTGTGCCTCTCCTATCAGAACACAGATACAATAACCATCAACGCACTCCTGCGTAGGTGAGCTCAATTGCAAATGGGTTCGGGGTCACCGTTTAGACATTCCAGACATACTCGCCTGTCTTTTGAACGCATGGTTTTATGTCAGTAACGCTTTCATTCTCCCCTAGTCTGATGGCACCATTCTAGCGACGATTTCGGAGGCTTTACGTCACTGACGTCAGCCATGGCACGTGATTAGAAGAAACGGTGAATAAAAGCGCTCCTAAGTCGCACCTTGTTTCACAGCATCTACTTACAGCCGGCTTCACGCTACCTACTGGTGAGTTAAGGAATGTAAAATGTAAGAGATCGCAGGTTTCTTTATTTTGGCGGTCTCTTTTGTAAAAAAAAAAATTCTTTATGCGTACCGTTTGTACAATGTCAATTATTCGTAAAACAACGAAGCGTAAAAATGTTTCGCTACAGGATCTTTTTATTCGAAAGCCTTTACCTTGTGATAATATAATATTCAAGAACATGTAGGAAAATACACTTATGAAACACTGTCTTCTCTCAAATATATAAGAATGGCATTCATAACAAACGAAAAACAAAGTTTACGCAAAAAATAGAAAACTAGAATGACAACACACGAAAAAGAGATCTATTGTGCTTTTAAAAGCAGTTTTTGTAGACATACGAAGAATAGTTTTTATTTTGGAGAGCATGCACAGCCTATCGTAAAAGCGAAGGCCACCCGGTCAGCCTAATTTCTTACCATATTCTCGAAATGTGCTTAACCTGTTCTGATTTTTAAATTGTGATGCCTGTTGCACAGGTACTTTGTGAAATATATTGTGGCTGTAGAACAAGTATAAGTAGTTGTTTCAGGAGAACCAGCCATGCCCCTGCCTCATGTTTCTCGTCCTTTCTCGTTCCAAGTATATTGAACTAAGAAACACTGTCTTCTACAAACAAAATCCTTGTTACGTATGTCAGAGCGTTATACAGATTTACTAACATATATTTTCAATATTTTTGAATGCCGGCGAAGAGGGGTGAGTATGCTTACTTGTAACATATTGTTGCTAGACATTTGTAGCGTTATTCTAGTGAGCTGAATAAAGGGACTTCTTGGTCTCGTAAGAATATCTGTAATTTAACTGTACCTTGACCTACTAAACCTGCAGGGTGACCCACGGGAATATTCTTGTTATTGTGCCCAGATTCAACACGCTGCAATCATGAACTGCAAGGTGATTTTGTTTGGACTGGCCATTTGCGGCCTTCTTCTGGTGTCAGGTAAGCAATCTTATCAAAACTATAGTTCTGCCTGCAATCTTGTCCCGAAATGAGTCAGTACTAGTGTAAATGCTTCTTTTAAGAAGGACTAAGTTTAACATATCGGATTACCTCTTAGGGGGCGTGCTCGGTTACCCAAAATAATACAATTCAAATTTCTGACTAGAAAACTTCGAACATTGTGCAACGAAAAACGTTTTTATCAACCGCCAAAAACCCCCTAATATATAATTTTGTTTTTGCAATTACTTTCTCTGCAGACACAAGAACTGTTGTTTTGCGCTTCAATTATTTTTGGGTGACTATTTTCATATAGCTTAACGAGGCTCCCTTGTACGAAGGGATTTTATCTGTACCCATATTGTCTGAACTCTTTCCTGACCAACTGTTTTCTGGTGTTTGCTGTTTCTAGGCACGGTAGTCGAAGCAACTCCGGAGCCTGAAGCTAGGGCCGATTTCATAATCAAAACGACTACGGAGGAAGAAGCCAGAACAGCTTCTCCACTCGAACGGAGCGCCGAGGAAGGCTCCTCCGCGGAAGAAGCCCGCATCAGCGAGGCCTGCATGGCGTCATTATGCGGCTAGTCCCTGCAGCAGCATTAACGAAAGCTCTAGCATGCCAAGGCGTTCGTGAGGGTGCCACTTGAAAGCACTGGTGCAAAAATAAAAATATTATCACTTTCACAGCTACAGATTCCACTGAGGATGCTTTACGCGACCGAAAAGGTGGATGTTTTATCCAGCACTTCCATTCAATGACACGGTAGAACCTGGTAGCTTGTGTTATAAATAATATCGTTTTTTTAGCGCCGCTGTGACTAATAGCAGCATCTGAATTTAAGCTTTAGAATATCTACACTTGATGCGCAGGAAAATAAACAGGAGAAAGATGCACATATATTACAAGAAAGGCCCCACAGGTGCTGTCTCACTACTATACGTCCTTGCAGACAAAATTACCAATCGTTTGAGCGATTGTTTTAGATGCGAAGCATCTCATGCTCGGGGGTACCTCACTCGTTGTCGTTGTCGTTGTCCGCCGTCCGCACTCTACTGCTCATGCGCGTCTCTTCAGCCCCGTCAGCGTTTGGGCTGACGTTAAGGCAGTCCACTATAAAAAGAAATACGTTGGCAGCGCCCGGTTTCGATCCCACGACTCTCTGGCCGCAACGGGATGTACGTGGCGCTCTTCCCGCTGCGCTACAAACCGAGACGGGAGCATGCGCTACGAATGCGCCTCATGTCATTCACTCATTCAAACTACGTCAAGAAGCTACTGATACAACGAAGTCACGCGAAGCTGAAGGTTAACGGAAACGACGAAGTGAAAACTAATGGGAACTTCAGTCGACCCAATGGCTGCTTCGCATACTACGCAGGGTTACCCTACGAGAAGATGGTGTAATTTGTTTTAGTTTCCATAGCCTGCAAGCCCAGACATGTATGCGTACGCTGCGGGTGTCTCGCATGTGTAATGTTCTTCTTTGTAATGCAGGAGCACTGTTATTTATTCCTAGTGTGGTTTCTCTTCGCCTTCGCACTAATCTTATGTGTTTGCCGTGTGTGAATGAAAATTTAACAAACGTTCTTTGCAGGCGCCGCAAATTGGTCAGCAGAGCGTTTATGAGAGAGGAAAAGGCACTTATAACAGTCACTGCTTACTACTGCCGCGTAAAAAAATGCCTATTTCTAATTGTATTGTTTTCTTACTTTGATATCATACTGATAGTAAGTAGATCTTAAACAAAGGTCTCCTGTAAATTAATCATTGAAACCTAAAACTAAAACTAATCGAATGCGCTCGACGGAAGCGAGGAGAGCGCTGGGAGAAGAGGACAGCGATTTCGACGAAAACTACAACGACGGGTGAGCATTGAACATGTACGACGAGCACCACAAGCATAATGAATACATTCGCGTTAAGCTTTGAGTATTTTCTGATCTAAATTTCGGCCGCTTACCTGGAATTGAGGCTGGCATAGATTCAAGCGAATATAACATTAGAGATGGAGTGGTCTAGTGAGGAATGCATTTTGAAATGTTTCTGCCAGTTATGTCTCACAACTCTAATGCACTGTTGTACAGAACGGCGTTCCTGGAAATAGTTCTTTTTTGGAGGAAGGGAGGAACGCCGCCGTTCCATTAAGTGTCGGTGGAACTGTAACGGTAACTCGTTAGGTTTTTAATGCAACGAAAGGAACGGTGTTCCTGCCGTTACATCGCTAGGATTTGGCTGTTTTTGATGCCAAGGCTGAAGTACGAAAATCCACAAGTTGCTACTGTGTTTCTCTTCCTATAATCTGGCCAACTTGCCCGCCCTAACCAACCAACTATCGCACTTACGGTGGCGTTACTCAGGGGAAGGGAAGGCTGAGCCCGGCGGCTACAAGCCCCCTTGGTAGAGAGAGAGGGGCGTCACTTGTGGTTCACCATTGCGTCAACTGGACATCGAAAACTTGAACACGACTGTTGCCGCTCTCGTCACACTGCCTTATTGAATTTTTTTGCTCCTTATAATGGGAGAAAGCAATGTATGCCTGGGGTGTCCATGATGTGCGCGACTTGAAGAGTCGATTCCCAATGGGGAGACTTAAGACGAAGAAAGAGCGATTCCTGGAGTCGGGGCGCCATCGGTATGACCGTGACGCGCGGGAGGGCGTAGCTAGCAAACTATATTGGCCATTGTGTTTTCAGCGGCTCTTTGGGTAGCTTTTTGTTGCACATTACAAAGGTTTCGTGAGCTCCTGGTGAATGTAAAGCTTTTTCCTGTATCACTGCGGTGAGGTTTTGGAGACCGTGAACTCCGCCACGCCTGTAGGATTTGCAGGGGGAAACCAAAAATAATATGACTGAAAAAGAAATGTTGACGAGATTCGAGCGTGCGGGGGGTGGGAACGGTGGGTAGGGCATAGAATTGAAATCTGGTGAATGTAGGCATGTAAACATAATCTGAAGGTTGGTTTTCCCGAACAAGATGGGTGGAGTTTGTATGCACAACCCGTACGCCCTTAATCAACATTAACGACATTAGAAGCGGCGGCTGTTTTCAAAAAGGCCCGTTCTTCCTCCACGACAATATCCTAGACCAGTGCTCGCAAATTCATTTCAGCAAGGCAGCCCAGCCTACGTAATATCCTTCATAAGGAGTTCTGTATTTTGGGGGGCTAGCTAATGTTTACGTTTTGGATATTGAGAGTGTGCATGCAATTTATAATTTTCGGAGTGTGTAATTTTTAAAAAATACAAAAAAGCCGTCAGACCATCGTAAACACCGGTCTTAGCTTAAAAAGAGAGAATATAAATTAACAACCAATCGTAAATGAAAAAAAAGAACGTGTGCTAAAGAATTCAATCGGCTGCAAAACAGGTGCCCCAGGCAATAAACAAAAAAATATAAATGTAGAATTTCTAAAAATACCTGGTAAAGATCAAACGTGGCATCAATCAATAAATAAATTCACTGATCCAGATTGTTGTTCATATCCCACGTTAAGCGAAAATAAAAATATAACGGCTCTTACAAAAAGGCAAGAACCGGATAATTTTGTCGCCGAAAAGTTTGCAAACCGAAATGTCCGCACACCGAATTGTCCGCACACAGAAATGTCCGAGCACCGAAGCGCCCGTACACCGATATGTCCGTACACCGATATGTCCGTACACCGGAATGTCCGCACACCAAAATTTCCGCACAGAGACATCCTGCACCGAAATGTCCTAGCGCCGTCTGGAGTTTGTCCGGTGCTCACTGAAAAAATTCGCCTTGGAGATTTTCTTTTGATTATTAATATCTCCAGATAGTATGCTGCCGGCGGTGTTAATATCCGTATAATAAACGTAGTTCGATGTCAGTTTTAAATTTCTCACTTATTTTCGCCCCAGGAATATCCGAAACTATATTTTAATTTAAAAACCTAATTGTAACGTTAACTTAACGACACGTTCCAATTTTCGAAGTGCAACTGGAACGCGTTCCTTTCGCAATAAAGAAACTTGTAACGGGAAATCGTTTCAAAATTGGGAAGGAACGAGGAACCTGCTTTCGTTCCTATTTTACAGGAACGTGTACAACATTGCTCTAATGTGAAGGTAGTCTTGCACACCCCACGTGCGGGAGAAATAGTGCTCTTAAAATTTCATATTGCGGTTTTGCTGCATTTAAAGCAATCTCGGAGATTGGTTTGAGATTGGTTAGATTGGTTTTCAGGAATTTGGCAATAGAAAGCTTAGTTGCTTTAAAGTTGTACTGTTTACAGGACTGGATCACTTTCCAGGTTCCGTTGAAGTAGCAATTTTATTTAAACTGTTTCTATTTATTTTCTTTACTGCTTGTAGCAGTAAACTTAATATAGGTCAAGGAACTACCGTATATACTCGAATTTCCGCCAGCCTCGATTGTAAACTGACCCACGAAATTTGGAAGCTCATAAAATAGGGCAAAGTTACCTTGAATGTAAGCAGAATGAAAAAAAATTGCCCCCACCTCCCCGAAGGGAATCGTGAGGAAGTGCGAATGCATTTCTTGCGCCGAGAGTACACGGCGTAGTAATTCTGCCATCGCCTTGAGAGGCGCAGTACCGGCGAGGGGGAGCTGTCAGGCGAGGGGAGAGGCGCGCGCCGAGGGTGAGTGCAAACCTAACGGGGGGAGAGGCGCGCCAGCTGCAGAGCATGTGACGTCACGGCGCGAGGAGAGGGGGAGCAGACGCAAAGGCGCCAGCGCGCGGTCACGTGGGAGTGTGACGTCACGGCGCGAGGAGCGGTGCGGGAGCCGGCGCGGGCGCGCGCAGCCACGGCGCGGGAGGCGGAGCGCGCGCGGGTCACGTGGGGTGTGACGTCGCTGCGCCGTTGCTACAGACGCTCCTCTCCGCTCCTCGCGCCGTTGCTAGGGGAGAGGAGGAGGAGCAATGCGGACGGCGGATTCAGGGTCGCTTATAAAGTGCATCGCACTTAAATTATTCATTAATTCACAGTATGGTGCCTTACAGTCTAATGGTTCCTGGGAATCGCAATGTGATCACACGGGGGAGTTTACGTTAACTCACTGGCGAATGCCAACGGATTTTAACTTTACCCCCCTCATAGCATCACCCCGTGCATTCGCACTTAACCATGTTCACCCTCGGGGAAATGCCTGGGAGTTTTATTACTGATGATGATGATTGAAGTGTAATTAATGATTTAAAGTGTTGTTTGTCATGATGCATTTTGTACACACACACACACACACATTTATATACGAAGTATTATTTATTTACACCTCACGATTTCCGTACGGTGCATTAAATGCACACATCGCGAGCGGGCGGAAGGTTCGGGGTCGCTTATAAAGTGCATTCGCACTTGCCCCCACCTCCCCGGCGGACGATTCAAGCTCGCTTAAGAAGTGCATTCGCACTTATTCCTGGCCAATCTCCCACGTGGGTATGTGCCATGTCAGCGGCCAGGCAGCGCGCGCCCATCTCCCCCCGTTGCTAAGGAAGACGAAAAGCGCGCGCACCCGCAGCTGTTGCTATGCGGACGGCGGAAGGTTCGGGGTCGCTTATAAAGTGCATTCGCACTTAAAAAAGGCTCTGGAGTTGTGACTAAGGCATGCGCTTTATCGCGCTTGCGACACTCGTCGTAGCATGATCAATGCTAACTCGTCGACGTCGTCTTTGTCGTCAGCGATGTCGTTTTTGAATGCGAATGCATTTCTTAGTCGGGGGTTGTCGTGCGTTGGCCGGCGTGCGCCTAGCAACAGCTGTGGCGCGCCTAGCAACCGGAGCATATGGTAGCTCGGGCGGGAGTAGCGGAGGGCAAGGGGAGAGAAGGAGCGCTCTCGGCGTGTGAGGGCGCTCGCATCGCGGAGCTCGGGCGGAGTAGCGGAGAGTGAGTGGAGAGGAGGAGTGCGCTCGGGCTTGTGAGGGCGCTCGCATAGCGGAGCTCGGCGGAGAGAGCTCGCGCGCGGGGCGGCCGTGTTGCGCGGGTCTCTCTCTCCTCTCCACGTACCCTCTCTCTGCTCGCTGCGCTCGGAAAAATATATATAAATGCAGTGGAGCGAGCGCCTCTCTCCGTGACTGCTTGCCGCAGCGCACTCATCGGTGACCCCAATGCATTCGCATTTCCGCACGATCCCCTTCGGGGAGGTGGGGGGAGTTTTTTTTGCTAGGCTTTTCCCAGAGCGCACTGCCCTCAATTCCGTCCAGCGCATTCGAGACGCTGCAGTAATGGAAGGCCGTTACAATTAGCTCGGCCGGAATTTCGCTCCATTATGCATTGACCCTAGTTTGCTACTTGGCTGAGTGAAGCGTGCCTGATGCGCCTGGTAGGTGTGAGTTGGTGGTCTTGCAATGTCAACCAATCATTGTAATGGTTCCGCAGCCTGTCACTAAATGGCTTGTTGATGGCCACGTCGAGCGGTTGTAGCTGGCTCACCATACTGCCGGGTATTACCGCAATGACTGCCCCACCTTCGGAAAGCATGGACTTACCCACATCCGTCAAGTAACCATGGTAGGAGTGACTACTAGGAGTTACCAAGAGTGACTCCCTAAACAGCTGAGCCCACGGTATTGCCAGTCTCCACGAAATCTTTGATGAGGGCACAACTCTTCAACCCATTTTTGTGGTCTCGCTCGACAGCGTTTTCACGATAAACCTCCCCGGTTGGAAGGCTTTGCCTTAAAATAACGTGGGCGGCAGCTTTCCCGCACCTGCTGTGCAACATGACGTCATGCTGGTGCACGGCTTCTCGTAGTCCGCAGTTTTCACTTTCACTTGTTTAGCGCCGTTCTCATTCATTTGAAGGCCACAGCCATGCCAAAATACACTGTGGTCTGATCGGGGTTACTGATGTCTCCCACGTTTTTTTGAGCTGCTTCTTGACAACATGTGATTGCAACACGACTAGCCTCTCCTTAATGTCAGAGGCTATATTTCGTCCCACAGAAATACACCATTTCGCTCATACCTTCGGCTCGCTTTCGTAGGCTGTGCTTACTTTAATGCATGCCTGCTTCTGCTTACGAAGACTCGGAGCTCGAGCACCTCCGGTACTCATGGAAGTGCAGCATAAGCCAGTCGCGAGCTTGCGAAGTCACCCTCACTAGCTTTGAGTATCGCGCGCCGAATTTAAATTATTACTTGCACCGCTCTAATTTGGCCCTGTCACCGCTATGCGCTTTCTACAGAGAACCAGAGACTATCCACTTTTTCTTCTGCTCCTGCCGACAGTTCTCTTGTATAAGACGAAGATAAGTAGAAAGCACATGCAGCCGGCTAAGCCTCCCGCTGTCGGCAACACTGATTTTGTCACTCGGGGCGAAGTAACTGAGATTCTGCCACGGGGATCTTTGCCATACGTTGCACTCATTCATCATAGAATCAGGCCGTATGCCGTGTTAAACATCATTTGGCCCTGCTGGATTCTCCTGTCATGTATATGAGAGCCTAGCTCACTACTTGGTCTGTACCACATTCTTTCTCCGTGTTTCTTACTTCCAATTTCCATTCAACGGTGTTGGTTTTTACGTTTTCTATTTCTTTCTCTAATCTCATTACTTTTATTTCTGTAGTCATCTGCTGGTAATCCATTCTAACATTTATATATTTTTCTTTTCCTGCGAAAATTACATAATTTCTTTCGCTAAGGAACCAATTTCCTGTCCAATCCCCCTGACTGGGTACGAGCCATTTCACTGGTACCACCACCACCATTTATTATGAAGGATGCTTGTAGTCCTGGGAAGCGGCACTGTCCAGCTCGGACCTCTCCAGTCAGCGAGAACTGCTGGAAAGAGCCAAGCTAGGGGCTTTCGCCACTGGAGTCCTGGAAATAGGATTCCACCCTTGACTCCACCCCCTCCTCTCCTACCTTTGTGAATAAAGTTTACCACCACCACCACCTTCTTTAAGGGCGGAGCCCACCAGGGGCTGGGGCTGTTGGTGTCTCCTGTGGTCGACGTTGCAATCATCCTTAGTCTCATTCAGTCACGGTAATAAAACACCGGCAAACTCGTTACGCCTCGCGCTAGAACGTAACTCGTACGAAAAAATTCCCCGCATTTCCCCGAGGGGAAGAATGTGAAAGTGCGAATGCACGAGTTGAATTTGCGCGGTTCGGTAATGTTCGCGAAAGAGAGGATCACACACACACACACACAACTACAAAGAAAGAAAGAATGCACTTATTCACAGACACCTATTTGTGTTGTCGTTGTACTTGATTGCTTAGAGCGGATCCCAGCTTTGAAATTTCGTGTCAGTACTCTTTAAGCAGGTTGCATTAGCCCTTCTCACGCCCGATTCTTGGCCAATCCCCCACGTGGTATGTGCCATGTCAGCGGCCAGGCAGCGCGCGCCCATCTCCCCCCGTTGCCAAGGAAGACGAGGAGATTCCTGGCCAGTCCCCCACGTGGGTATGTGCCATGTCAGCGGCCAGGCTGGCCGCGCCCATCTCCACGTGCACGGACATCGGTGGACGTCAGGTTCAGGGTCGCTTAAGAAGTGCATTGCACTTAAAAAACCCCGGGAGACTTGTTTACGGCCCGCGCTTGAACGCTCCGTAAACGAGTAATAAACAACAACCGGGACAATCGTTTACTCCTCAAGGGAAAAAATAGTCGCGCTTCAAAGACAAGAAACTTTTACAGCAAAGCTCTATACCTCTACCTCCTAACGGTTCCATCTCGTTGGCAAAAACGCCAAAAGCTCCAAGAATGCACGCATACACTGCATGCTTCGCCCTCCCCAGGTTTCATGTTAGTTTGAGATGCCATGGGATGTTAAATCTCTCCGCCGGGTATGCGCGGTCTATCATAATCTTCATGAAAGCGCCCCTGTCATTACCGTTATCGTCCCCGCTAACGGCAACCATGGCCCAGGTGTCCTTGCGTTGTTCTTTCCGCTATATTTTGGAATGAACATGACGTTGTCAGTGAAATCATTCGCTGTCTTTCTGAAACTGAGTTTATGTTCACTGCATTGCTATCTTACGCAAGTCTGCCTCTTGCGAAACCGAGATCACTGCTAGGAATGCGAGTGGTTGCGAGCGCCCTAATTTACGTGGGTGTTCGAGTGTGGTAGTGTGTATGTTTGTGACCGAATTCAAAAGTTATGTACGACACCGTCTTGTTTACATTGTTTACATACAAAGCAACTGCGAGGGAAAGATGCCCAGCTGCTCCAGTGAAAGTTCGAAATAGAACTATATTTTCATGCGGAGTTTGGGCAAAGGGCAAGAACTGTTCAAATTTAAACAAACGGGAATTACGAGGCATGCCAGACACTTGTGAGCAGGACGGTGCTTCAGAAAGAAAATCCTTGATTGGCTGTTTGGCTCCCCGATGCCTGTAAAAACTAAACTGGAAACCTGCTTTTAGAAGGCGCCTTTGCATGTGTCCTTTGGTATGACGTGTTAAAAGCCTAATAGCCGATTCTTCATTGTCAAATCACGTTGTTGAAAAGCCAAGCACCAAGACAATGCGCGATAACCATGAGAATAATCCCGAAGTTGAGAAACGCATTTGGCGGAATCAGCACTGCCCGCTGTTGTGCACCGTCAAATGTCTGCGTAAATTGGCTTCGTCCACACTCGCTGCGACTCGCATCAGTCTGCGTTGAGGAAGCACGCGTATCTGGCTTAGTGCAAGCTTCTTTTTTCAGTGCACCAAGAAAGCTCAGATTCACCTTCGGCCTGTAGTGGAAGCGGAGTCGTGGCCTGCACTTTTTTACACCAATCAGATGCTTCGCTGGCGGTTCCCCAGCATGCGTGTCCTCCCAGCGCCTGAGTCGGTGTATTCGGGCGAACCTGCTGTAACGTTGGTCAGGCAAAATTGCATTGAAGTCTCCAAATGTGCTCAGCTTCCGAGCACTTGTTCCACTTAATTCAAATTTTGACTCAATGCCACCAAGGGTGTGCTTTTTGATTGTGCCACCGACACATAATTTCGCCCGGAAGTCACGCGCGTTTAGTGCCACTTCATAAGGTTCTTCTGCGAAGTCGAGTTTTGGGCCTGAGGCGATGGCTGCTGGACATGGTTGGGCAGAGTTGGCTTCGGTGGGTTTACTGCCAAACAGGCTCACTGCCTTGCCATTTACTTTGTATCTTATAACACCATATTTGCTGGAGCTCTTGGTCCGGGACACCGGTAAGACAGTGAATACCGGTACGCTGTTGGGATCGCCGATAGATGTTCTTCCATCTCTATAAATAACGCTTGCAGGGCCTTCAGGATAAGGGCTAACGACCATTTCCTTGGTAGTTAGGCTGCCATCTGACAACACTGACTGCCATGAATTACCGCCATGGATTATATCAGGCATTTTCACACATGAAGCCAGCTGTTGGGGATCAAACCCATCACAAAAGGAAGGGCGTCGGGAATCCCTGCAGGTTCGCGTGTTCAAGCTTTTCTCAAATCTCTTACGTTTATCAAAAT
Source organism: Haemaphysalis longicornis (assembly GCA_013339765.2). Taxonomy (NCBI): domain Eukaryota; kingdom Metazoa; phylum Arthropoda; class Arachnida; order Ixodida; family Ixodidae; genus Haemaphysalis; species Haemaphysalis longicornis. The sequence continues at coordinate 96,656,748 of CM023453.1, read as the reverse complement.
CTGTCGGCTCTGAAGTTGCAATTTTTTCGGTGGTTGTCACTTCTGCTGTTGTGGTGCCTTCCAGATGTTCTCCTGTGCCTTCATTTTTCAGGTCAGGCTGGTCGAATGCGGCTAGTGGTGTACGCACGGTTATGGGCATCTGATAATCTTGTAAGGCGGCTTGGAGATTCTGTTTCAGTTGAATATACTTGGCTGTTCCTTTGGAAGACACTGTGGGTTGCAACTCAGCTACATAACTGGCGGTGTCTTCACTAAAGTTGGTCTCGTCACCGTCGAGCAGTGCTACCCACTCTTCATCTATGGCTGATTCAGTGAGAAATTCTTGTGAGGCAGAAGGTGTACGACTGCGGCGAGATAAGTTCATTGGTGCAGTTTGAGTAACATTGATGAAGTCTCCAGTCACTTTGCAGCAATTATGCGACACTTCTGTTTTCTCATTCATCTCGCAGCCTCCCAAGACCGGAGAAGTAGGGCTTGTTGAAGTGTTTTCGGGTTTCGTAACTTCCGGTTCTTGTTTGCTGCTCTTTTTAGTCTCTACGTTCTTGTCGCTCTCTTTGCTGGGAACCATTAATTGATATTTCTTTTGTCGGCATTCTGGCCATGCAGGCAAGCGGGACGTCCTAATTACTTTGCTCCCTCGTGGTGCAGCCTCCTTCAACACGTTGTCTGTGCTTTCTCTGGGACCACAAGAAACGGTATGGCTGCTGCTTGCTTTAGCAGAGATCTCATTACGGGATGTCTGTTTCTGGACTTCGCAATTTTTCCGGTCTCGTTCCGTGATCTTCCTGGCTTGAGCAATACGTGGGTATGCCTGCGCTATCTCCCGAACAGTTTCATTCTCAACCAAGGTAACGCAATTGGCACTTTCTGCGAGAAGGTTCGGAACGTCAGCGGAAACTTCTCTAAGAGCCCCAATTGTAGTGCTTCGTTTCTGCAGCCTTGAACGCTGCTCGATACCTCGTGGAGAACATTGAGAGGATAACTTTGTCAACTTTGAAGAGAGGTCTTCGAAGGAAGCAGTCACTAGGGCAGCGATGGCATCGTCATCCGCAGTATCCGACCCAGCGGATTGTACAGTTAAGGCAGGCACTGATTCGACGGACGACATACACCACGGGTTTTCAATCACCAGGTCTCTTTTGCAGCTGCCCTTGCCAGTTACCAGCCGATGAACAACGGACGACACACCTGACGCAAAAGAGGTTCCCGATACAATGGAGCGTTGGGAAGGAGAGGCAGTAGATTTGGACGGGAATTTGCGCTTGAAGTAGTAGTGAAAGACTTGCTTGATCTTCTTTTTGGACTTGTTGGGAGAGTCTTCGGCGCTGCTGCAGGCTGCTATCGGCTCTGTCAAGGGTTCTTTGTTTTCAGTTGGGGAGGCCTCCTTGCTCGAGTCAGCAGGCATGGGGCTACTGCAGATGGACGGGATGCGTCGCTCATGAGATGGATGGCGTTTCCGGTCGTCCATGATCCAGCATTGCCTACTCTACAACCGGAATGATGCGATTAAAAGGGAACATAAGGCCTGATGGACGAACGCTCCTCCGGGAGCCTGAACGCGGTGGTGGCATCTTCTTCCTTTTCGTCATTAGGGCTTTGTTCTAATCGGCCAAACGTGACACAACCAGCAATATCGCTAATCTGTTGGTGTCTCCTGTGACTCCTTATTAGATGCATCAATTGATAAAACAATATACCTTTGTACCTACCCATAATAATAACTTATTATATTTCTTGCGCCCTCTACGCAGAGTTTGTGGGAATCCTCATAATACGAAGCCACGTAATGAGGTTTGTACAACAGCAGGGGCACAGCGTAGCTTAGGTAAACAACTTTTCCCGGTACTCAAGCATGCTTAGCAGCTTTGAGGAAGACAGTCCGGCGATATTTCTCAATGACGTCTTCGGTGCGACATTGTTTGTGAGTCTCTTTCTTTACTTTTTTTTCTGGTCTCTTGGCACAAAGTTTTTTGGTGTTCTTCTGTTCTGCTACACCACGTTTTTTTTTTTACTTTTTTGTTCAGGCGTGACATAACTACGCAAACGCACTGGCAAACCCCACAGCTTTCCTAGACTGATGCTCTTGGGCTCCTGGCATAGCTGTTCCAGTCATATTTCATGAATTCTACGATTGCAATTCCTATATTTTGGATTTTTGTGAAGTCGGCAAATTAGCCGCTCAAACTTTGCGATCGCTGGCTAATCCTCAAGTGGGTATGTTTAAAAAAATTTAAGCGCAACCAACCACATCGAGCTTGGTTATACCGCTTGAAACAATGGTATTCAAATCTGTTATGCCAGTGGTTCTACAGGAGTGATAGTATTATATCGCATAACCAACATATACGCCTTATTTCTTCAGTTCGTCAAAAATGCCCGCTATCGCCCCTCCTGTTTTCCTTATACTTTGCATCATTATGTATATGCATCATAGAGAACAATATAGTTAATGGGTTTACGATATCAAGGTTCTGGGTAAGAAGTCTCGCGCATGTCGATTAGGTTACTTTTTTTGGTACTGAGAAGGCAGCATGGAGAGTGCTCTTGCAATCACACAAGTATTTCGAGAGGTTTCAGGTGCGAATCTGACGTTTGAGGAAACCGGTGTTACTTGGTTGTGAAAATACGATACGCCAACTGATTATTTCCCAGCAATCCATGGGGATAGTGACATGACGCATTTACGTCTTCCTTGTTGAGAAATAACGATGCGGAAACGGGGGCTACAGTAGAAAGAGAGGAAGAAGAGGAACGGAGGCGCTCACTGTCTCGCTAGTCGAGACAGTGAGCGTATATCGGAGCGTATACCATAACCATATCGGAAGCCACAAGCTGGTCTTCTTTGGCTACATTCCTCTCTCAGGGTTTCGCAATTATAAGTGGCATTGGTCGGGGGAGGCTGCCATGGCGCAGCCCCAAACGCAGGACTGGCGTGTACTGCAGCTGTCCATATTTTCTCGTGCTCGGGCGTGCAACACGTTTCTTGTAACCCGTATTCTTCATGCTCTGCAGACGCTACAACGTTCTCGCCTCAAGTTACAGGCATTTCAGCGGATTTTCGCAACGCTCATTTAGTGTTCACGTAGTGAGCCAACGCGTCGCTATAATATTTTTCTTCCGGTTTTGTGAGAGAGAATTCAGTTTGTTCACGTTTCTGTTGGGCAGCTTCTTTCTTGCTTATTCTACTTTGGTTATGTTCCACATCCGTTTTCGAAAGCTTTATGGCAGCATGTCTTACTCATTTTCTCCCTTATAGTGTTGTAACTTCAATGTTTGCGGGAGGAGCCCAGAGTCCATAGGGATTTCTCAAGCAAGTGATTAACGCGTTCCAATTTCCGGAGGCTTGTTTTAGCCTTCATTGCATATTTATTGCTTGGCGCGATTATATTTCTGCTGCCTTTGTTTATAGTCTTATTCCTGACTCGGTATATCGTGTTCTCTCCGTCCAGTGCTCCTAATACGTCATCAAAAGCGCGTGTAAATTGTGTATTCCGCCGTGCGGCTAATTTTTTAAAACTACGAACTGTTACGCCTAGTGTAAAAATACAAGACCGCCGTCTTTTTCCGCTTGGTGGACAAACTTGCGCACCTTTTCAGGACCATAGACAATTGATCCCGGTTTTGGAAACCGTAGTAATGCTGTCTTTTCCGCGGACTTTTCGGAGCGACAAAGAAAGCAGAGTCAGTGTTCTCTAGAATATTTGTGTGAAACCTCTGTATCAAAGAACGGGGGTTTTGCGCGAATACCTCGTAGAAATTGAACAAGGCAACACTGGTTAGCATATTCAATAGTGATAATTTTTAGGTCATGAATGTACAGGGAAGTAGGTGAAGAAGCCAGGCACCTGCTTCGAGGTGTGCGAGAAAACCGTAACGCAATGCTGTGTACAACCCTTATTTGGGCCTTTACAAGTCGAGGGGAGGAACGAATACAGTCCCTGTTGCAGGGTACTTTATCCAGCTTAAGGTCAATCGACCTCGGCGTTGTGCTTCATTACCCCAATTTTGAATAATTTTTTTTATTGGAATGATCTCCCTTTTCATTTCAACCACACGGTTGCCATGACAAATTTCACCCATAGGTTATAGGACAGCTTCTGTATACGAGCCATGATTGCAATCTTGAACAAGTGTGAGGGTAAACATGTGCGGTGCTTCTTACGTTATGACAGAGAGTATTTATCTCGTCTTTTAATGCAAAATCAGTAACAAGGCGATTTTAATAAAGTAATAAAGAAATCGTAATTCGTATGAACCATCCCCGTAATGAAGAATGATGGTAATAACGCTTACGAATACGACCCGAGCTTCCTTGATCAGTGAACAAATTCCAGAAAATGGTATCACAGTTCAGAAAAAAATGAGTAGACTTCGGCTGGCCTTGTAGTGAGAAGATATGACAACCACTGGGCCCACGGTGTAACAGGGTGCATACCGACAGATGGGTCCAGAAGAAGAGGAAGGTGAGAAACATGATGGAGGGTTGAAATTAGGAAATTTGGGGTGGAGAGTTGACTCGAGCAGCCTAGGCAAAGGAGTGGTTGAAGGTAATGGGTGAGGCTTCTTTCTGCAGTGGGCTTATGTAGGCTGTTGTTGTTGTAATGATGATGATGACGATGGTGATTATGAATGTGATTATGACGTTGACATACATCACATACTAACACCAATCTGGTAAGGTACTTTAAGGAGTACCTTTAAGGTACTCTAAGGTACTTTAAGGAGTAACTTTAAGGTACTCTAAGGTACTTTAAGGAGTAACTTTAAGGAGACCGCCACTATTTGTGAGCGGCTTCCAGAGGTGTAGTTTTGAAAAAAAGCACACCCATTCAAGTTTGGCAAGTTTCTTCAAGTTTCGAGTTCCCTGAATGAGATTTAGTGCGTCTGGCTGTTCGTGTGTCTTCTACTGCGGAGGTTTGATGCGCGCACCTTTCGGTCTTTTTACGGACCGCCGTAAGATTTTCGTGCTCGACGTCAGTCACTGTATACTCCTTGTGCATGCTCGCGGTTTTGCTGCACAACCTCCGTGTTTTTGCGATGCCGTTATTAGCGTCGTCGTGAGAAGACGCTAATAATGACGTCGTATGACCTCATCATGTGACAGCGCTGCTGTGGTGACGTTAAACCAGTTGCCAAAGATGGAACTCAAAGTTTGTGCATTTAGGTAAAGCAAGGCCACATTATAAAAAAATGGTACAACACAGAAACACAAAAGAAAATTCTACGGGAACTAAGCAGTCCTTCCGAAGGGGAGACAGCAAAAGCATTAGTATTTAAATGTGGAACTATCGTATTGGTAGTGTTCGAGTCGCCATGCTACCCATCTGTTTTTGATCTCCACGGTTCATGGTCCCTTGCTGCATACACGACGTAGTTGAAATTTATACAACACGTGTCGGGTGGAGCGTAGCGCTCTGCGTCATTGCACGGTAAAAAAGGGTGCCTAAATCGCCACGTCTTAAGTATACGCACGTGTCTTATAGTTACCGCAAACGCACTTTTTCTTACATATTTAGTTCTTTTATGACTGTGCGCCTTAGTTAATGGTCCTTGTTCGTTCTTCATACACACTATTACAGGAAACGGGCTTTGCTACTCCCCGAATTTCTACATGTGTAAAACAGACACGCATTTTTTTCCTGTAGTACCGACTACATGTGTCTCAAAATGTGTTTCATTTGTAGGTCACATCACTTTCTCTGCTTTTGGCTTTGGTCAGCTGAAATCATTATGCGGGAGTGAACCTTAGACACCCTTACCGATCGTTCCGCATTTCCAAGGAGCCTGATTAGAAGTCCACCTTACCCATACCCCCAATTTTTAAGTGAGTTTATTACTTTGTTTATACCAGCTCTTCTAAGACATGATAAGTCATTTTGAGCGTAGCGCGGTGAAATATTTTGCCATATTTATTAATCCACAGACCACAAATTCTGTCAACTTTTCTACGTGATACAATAGGAGCTGCTGGTGAAGAGGTGATAGTAGAGTTACCGCATTGTTGTCCCTTTACACGGCCTAACCTTTTGTCGATTACCGCTTAATCTTTTTTTAACTCCACTGCCTGAAGAAAAAGGATTACGCCGCTGAAAATGGCCGCGATGATCAAAATACGGTGACTGCTAGCTCGCGTTAAACATATTTTGTTAAATAGACGCCTTATTCTACGACATTCTCAAATTGGAAAAGGTATTGATTATTTCGTTGAAAGGTGCACAAAAGTAATGGTGTACCGTACTGTGGGCCCGGTTACCTCGGGCATCAAAGCGTTGCCTCAGATCTCCAACAAAAAATCTCGGCTTCACTTACGTCATGGCCACGGAGAGGAACGTCTGAATATTTGTTACCCTCCAGAAGTGGCGGCGAAGTGGCTAAGGCATTGGTTCTGAAAAAAGGGGATGGAGGTTCGATCAGGACCGTCGTAGCTGCTTTTCAAATGGAAGAAAAAATCGAAAACGTGCATGTCAAAATTTTCGAGGACGTTTGTTTTTTGTAGTCCGAAATTATTTCGTAGCACCCCACTGCTTCTCGTGTCATACCCCACCTGTAACTCCTGGCGCGTTAAACGGCAAAATGTAAAATTGATAATTCTTTATTAATTACCGATGATGATTAGACAAAGAAATATACACATTTATGCTTGTTCCAGCACAGTACAAGAGCAATTAATTCTTCAAGTTATATGTTAAGGTATCGTAGAAAAAAACATTGGGTGGACGGATGTCCGCTATGTTCACTGCAAATGTCCTGGCAAAACAATAGACGGGCGCTTCCCCTGCCAGGTATCCCGTGGTTCCTATGATTCCGTCTAACCTGTCAGGCTCCTCCCGTCTGAAATAAAAGTTTGATCAATTCGATTCTATTTTCCTGTGCTCCTACTTCCTTACATTGCCATGTGTTGGGGGATTACGTCTTTTTTTTTCCCTTTAATTTACGGCAAGTGATGAAATAGTTCTTAACGTTGGGTTTTTGTTGGCCTTCTTCGACACCTTTCTTAAAACGCAGTTTTTTAATTGGAATCGTTAAAATCAATCGAAGCTTTATTTATTAGATGAATGCCGGAACGCTCGTTACTGGGCTGATAATTTCCACAAACCTGACTCAAGTGTGTTTGCGCGGAAAAAAGTGGACACGTACTTGCCATGCCGAAAGTTTAAGTACCGTAAACCCTCGTTATAACAAAGACAGCGGGACGGCGAAAAATTTCGTTATAAGCGGTAGTGTGCTATAAGCGACCACTAAAGAAAACTAAGGTACTTGAGCCTTAATTCCGCCACAACTGCAAGGAGAGAGAGAGAGAGAGAGAGAGAGAGAGAGAGAGAGAGAAAGCTCTTTATTAAAGAAGAAAGCCGAGAGGTTTGCCAGAATCTCTACACTGACATGCTCTTCGGAGGGCGAATGGGTAAGGGAGGGTACAAAATGCTTTATAGATAACATGGCGCAAGAACAAGGAGATTAGAAGTGAGAAAAAAAGCACACATCCTAGAGTTTGTGCGAACCAGTCCGATGAACATCAAGATCTCCGTAGTATTCCGTAAAGCAAAACTATATTCAGGAGAAAACGATACATTGAGCTTCAGCTGTTTCATGTTGTTGCCGGGCGCGAGCAACTCCCTCTGCAATTTGACCAAGCAGTGTCTGGCGTGCCCTTGCACAACTGCAGAGCTAATGGGGAGGGGAAGGCAGTGGCCACTTTTATGGTGGAGGCGGTAAGAGGGGGGGGGGCGTCACGAAATGCTACGAGAGTTTCGGGCGAGACAGCGCCGCCAATAATTTCCACGGCTCGAATCTGAGGTTGTGTTGGTTGAGCTCAAAAACAATTAACCGCTCATTGTGGGTACACAGGACAATCATGAAAACTGACCGGTTCTGCACTAGGGCTTTGCATGATTACTGCACATTTTTGTTCTCGAGCTGTGCAGGAGTGAAGTTTGCAAAACGAGTTTTTGGTACCACGCTTTGGATAACACTTCTAATTGCACGCTTGGAGTTTCAGTGTTCGCGCACAGTCGCATCCACGCCATCGACAAATGCTAGGAACAAAATTCAATCACCCTGTCAAGCCCTTAGACCGCTTGTCTTAAGTCGGATGGCACAAATCGAGCATGACCAGCTCGACAAAATCGCCGGGGAAACACCAGCTTGTTAACCCATTTTATTGACCAGCTGACTCGCCGCTGGGTCGCCACCCCTCGGCGACGCCTCCGCTCGCCACTTCGTTCTAACAGGGTCCAGCTCTTTGTGCGCTTCGATTAATGCGGCCTAAAAGGCAGGAGTTTCGGTTGGGACCAGACAAAATTTTGAATAAAGCCATATTTTGAGTAAAGTGAGTTCGTTGTAACGAAAGGTTACTGTAGTGTGGAACGCTTTTGCCCAGTGTTTATTTCAGGTTCAAGAACGGCATCCCTTGCTCCAAGAGGCTGGATCGAGCGACAGACAGACAGACAGACAGACAGACAGACAGACAGATAGACAGAGAGACAAGAAAATTTTCCGGTTAGGTAAACCAAAACTCCCAAATCTGAAGCTGTCTGCGGGCACTAACCAACTGAAACGCCACGCTGAGGGCATGCAAATAACGCCCAGGTGGAACGTTAATATTAGAGGTAGGAGTGCAACAGAGCCGCTTGCTGCAAACCTAGCCATAGCTGTTGCACTAAGATGGCCGCCTACACCGAATAATCATCCCGGGTTAAATCGCCAGTGGAGCGAAGAACTCTGGTGGGAATCATATCATAGTACGCTAACACCACAGCAACATATTTTAAAACTTGTCTGAGCAGTCCCCGCATGTTAAACACTGTGCAACCGAAGTTTTATGCGTGGCAAGATCCCCTTAACAAAATCGGCTACCCCTCTATCTCACGACAACAATGGGATAACCCGAAGCCTTAGTCGGTAAGTTTGTCCTTTGATGACTGAGTTCTATCATTTCCTTCGCTCGCATTTAGTGCTGGTACGGTGGGTTCGACTCGGCTACACACTCTAAAGCTTCACTTTTTCTCATCATTGTCGTTATACTGAGGGGTGGACGATTTTTGCTAAGCAAATTGATGAAATGAAGACACGTTCCTTAAGTCAGGCAATCTAGACTTTATTTTTATCTCTTAGAAATTAAATACTTCACGCCGTACTGCCATGTGCTCCTTGTAATGAACACTCAGAGGCTCTGCCATCGTGACGTGACAGAGTGTGTTTGCAAACGTCAGATCTATGCAGGAATAGTTTTTGGTGGTGGATCAAAGTGGGGTCTTAACGCAATGAGTATTGGTCAAGCATGAATCTCAGCCTTTCTTTTCTAGATGGCGTAGTTACGTCAACGGTGCAGTCTCCGCAGGGCGAGATCGGAGTCTCTTCTATCGGTACTGGTAGTGTCTGCATTACCTCGGCCAGGAAACACTGAAAGTCTCTCTGGGACGTGTTCTCTCTTTTGCGTACCCTTACGATGAGCTAGCCAAGTTGGCACGACGACTGCACACGCATTCTTCTTGAGATTGAGCGCTTCGGAGACGTACGTGGTCACGAAGGTGTCGGCCATGTATGCCACTTTTATCGCAGACAGCCCCTCTGTCCGCGCTGCAATGTAGGCCGGATGATGTGGTTGTCGATCGTACCACAGTATACCGCACTCTTGGCAAGGTGTTCGAAAGTCTTGTTCGGGAAACTCGAGGGGGAAAAGACTTGTGGCTCCTGCAAAGGTTTTCATCGGGTCTCTCTTCGCCGAGGATGACGACGATGACGATTCTGAATTCTAGCTGGTGCTGGGCTTCGCATTGTTCTAAAGCACATGAACGAGGTACATTTGCCTTGGATCCCTGGCATTTGGGCATGAGGGGCAGCGAGATTGGGGACCATTCAGCTAATATCGCTGTCACAGGTCGCGTTCAATTCGGCAAACCTAATCTGGCTCTTTTTGCATCTTCAAGATTAGGACGATGTTGGTATTTAGTCGCTGCACGTTCCGATGCACTCCTACCCTTAGAAGAGTATCAATATTTAAATTTAGGTTGTAACGTTTGTGTTTGTGGTTCTCGGCAATGCGAAGGGACCTGTACGGAACTGCGCTAAGAATGTCAAGCCTAGATATCTATCTGTATAGAACAGGGCCTTCACCTACCAAACTATGTGTGCGGTGCCGGGTCCCTGAAAGAGTCGAACATTTTGTTTCGCCTGTAACCTCTTCTCGGCCACTAGACAAGTGCTTTTGAAATACCCTATTAAGCGCTTGGGGCTGATTCTATTTTTTCACTTACATTGTCTATTAGGGAGCAAATTTGTGGTCTGCAAAAAGAGGTATATAAAATTGCATTCAAGCTTTTCTTTCTGGCGTTTAAATCATAGGGAACTTTCGTTTTATGGCCTCTGTCTTTCCGGAGATAAACTAGTATTTTAAAGACCTCATGAATTAAAGTAAGGTATTTAGCCCTGGCCAATCGCCTATTGTGGGCACGTGCTAAAACCTTTGAAGGCATCATCATCATCCTTCGATGGCTCAGCGTTGCGTCTCTTAGGGCCAAGCTGCCGAAGCTCATTATACCATTGGCGAACCTCCGGCTTTTCAAGACATCACTTGGCATCAGTCCTTTCGGTGAGACGAAGCTACGGGTCATCCCGACCAGCCAGGGCGCGCTCGAGTTCCCGGTCACGCTGACGTTGCTTAAAAGCAGCCTGCCCCCGCTCTGAACGAACCAGACGCGGGCTGCCTATAACGGTAGCCAATCCCCCACTGCGAATATGTGCTACTCTGAAGGCACGCAATATTTGGTTGGAATTTACCAACCATTTACGGCGGACGTAGGAAACGGAGGGGAGCAATATTTCTGTAACTGAGTCGCATCAAAATAAGACGTACAGTAATTCTACGGAGAATGATTTATTGGGAGTCAGGCATCTACCGCGAGCACGGTTTTGCCACTCAGTCTCCTTCAGCTTCTCCGAAGGGGGTAAGAATGGCGCTATGTGTAATTTTCCACCTCGTGTTTTTCTCGAGTTGATATGTGTAAAAATTTGAGAAACTTGAATAAAGCCCAAGTGAAGGTGCAAATCTTTGGCTGCACTTTGCTGAAACTATGTTGTTAGTATAAAAGAAGCATCTCCTGACTACAACAAATAGCGCAGGTCAGTGGCAATAAAAGTTAGAAGGTTGTGGATTCAGTTGCTTGTGGAGACCACATATGAAGTTGGACTAAAAATTTCATTTCCTTTCCGGCCTGTCCTCCTCCACAGCGTTAGAAATTACAGTCGCTCCTATCTTTTGATCAACGGCTTGGGAATGCACTTGTTTCACAGAAAATATAACTGCATCACCGGATAACAAAACGTTTGAATATAAAATATTTCTCGCTTATGTGCCTTAGTAAAAAAGGGCTTTCTAAACAAAACATTGCGCTATCGGAAGAGCCTGTACTTCAACGGTCAAGAGCTCTCACGCCAGAAAGACTCAACTCTTTCACAAAGTAAATATAGTACTTAACTTTACAGCTAGTTGCATTACGTAGTACATATAATCTGCACTGTAACAACAAAACTTCAACACAACGGGATCCCGTCCCGCTTGGTGCATATACACGCAAGTATCAGTTGCGAATTGTTCGAAGCAATAAGAATCCTGCAAAGACGTTTTGTATAAAGTTCGTTCCCTAAGGCGTTACCTAAATATTGATAGTAGAGTTAAATTGCAAATTAACTATAAATAAAAATTTAAAAACGTGATACAGTCAAAATCTTTCAATTTACGGCGGACGTAGGAACGCGGGAGCATTTCTTGCGCACGAACAGAATTTTAGGGTGGCTTTCTACTAGTCCATGTTGTTGACAGCCATCCTTTATTATTTTTATTTCTCTAATTTTTTCCATACCTTCCCACTTTCTAATTCTGCGCCAACCAGGCAACCTGTACCACATTGTAAGGGAGCGGCAGATATCCACACCCTCAAACTTAAACGCAACTCTACCTACGAGCAATGGGTGAAGCTCCTGAACAGCTCCGATCTTTCAGACCAGCGACTCTTTGAGGAGAGGGCACAGATGACCATCACGGTCTAAGGCAGCCCGGACTAACTACGACTCCAACAGGGCGGGGGCCCCAATATTAGCAACTGCACTGGGACCAATAAAGTATATTCATTATCATCATCCAATGTTTAGGGTTAAATGCAGTTTGGTATCGAAAGCCATAGGGAGCATTCGCTAGTTATTTTTGACAAATTATTGGTGTCAAATTTTTATAAATCACAATTGCCCGAGTGTAGTGTTGTAAACGTGAAGTAACAGGTAAGGTAAAACAAAATAAAGCAAAAAAAACATATTTTAGGTACCACAAAGCCGTAGAATTAGACCGACATTCCTGGCCACACACTTCCAAACACTGCGTTGTAAAAACATTTTCCTGACATCAGAGGGTTGAGGGCTGTCACGTTGTAGTATTTTTTCTGCATCCTAATGTAACCTACAGCGCCACTTTATTAATAAGCGAGAAAACAGCTTCAAATCCGTCCAATCAGGCCAATATTCCTGACCGCACACTCCCGCAGACTACGTTGCAAAAAGATTTTCCTGGCGGAAGACGGTTAAATGATTTCGGCATTGCAGTTTTTTCTGCAGCTAAATTGTAACGAACACTGTCGCTTTATGATTAAGAAACATAACATAGCTTGTGCGGCTGTCGTTTAAGAATTTCAACCTCAAAAATAACACAGAACGTTTTATGACAGCCCGTCATTTCAATAATATATATGTGATTCCTGACTCAGCTCTACTCTCACACAGGTTGAACTACCCTCAAATATTTGTCCCACCATCATTTCTGTCTTTGCCGGAATGAAAAAACAATACTAAGCCAAGAAACTGTAAATTTCAGTGGAGGGGGTGGTCGAAAAAAATGCAGATAGTGTGTACCGAGACAAAAAAATTGTAATGCCGTTCTACAGTATTCCAACCCTGGCATAAAATATCTTTTTAAAAAAAGTTTGTGCAACCAACAACAAATATTGGAACAATCGCTTTACTCCTTTACTCCTCCTTAGCATGCAGTACATGCTCAACCTCGCCAAAGCTAAGCCGAATTGGTATGTATAAAATAATAGATGAAGATCTGTCCATCAATAAACTCACCCTTTCTCATTCAGTGTTTATGTTGATCCAAACCTAATTTCATTACAGAATGTGTAAATTAGGGCATGTAAATAGTGATGTTGATATTTTTATTGCACATGCCCAAATATTTTCCCAGATGTGATTAGTTGCTACTGGCTGCATGAGGATATAGGTACAACAAAGAATCAAGAATTGAAAATAATCTGGAACAACAAAAACTACGAAACTGCGTTGGGACGCGGAATTTTCGTACCACAATAAATGTTTCTACGCACCTGCACATACACCCATTATTTTGTATTCAACACGCCAGGACCAATTACAGCTCCCACAAATTCCTGTTCATAGCGAGGAAAAAATGTCCCTTTGGAGCAGTCAGTCTTGGGAAAGAGTCTTTATTCCAGCACCCCTTGAGACCGTCCGGCTTGTTGGGCTCTCTTCAGTAGCCAATGCTCGTCGTCAGGGTCCTAGCTGGACAGTGCTCTCTCCCAGTGCTCAGGGGAGAGAAAGGGCGAAGGGGGTAGGTTGGGATTCTTATAACAGCCCATACAGTATGGTAAAGCGTGCCCAGGGCCTCTTTAGAAGTAGCATTGTGAAGAGCACTTAAATTAAGCGTATTTGGTAGAAGCAAAATATTTAGGCAGACACTTAATGAACGACTTCAGTCGAAGTTAAAACGGAAAAAAGACTTATTTTAATTTTTTGGAAGTTTAACTTTTATTTCTATCGGGAATGTTAGGAAGTAATCAGGGAAATTATATTGGCTTAAAATAACTCTTACTTGTAAATGCTGAGGCGATTATAAGGGCAGTCGAGTTGTCTTTGTTGATTTGCCTTTTTGTCTTAGGGCAGAAATTTATTTTGCTAATAAAGCTAACAATAGGAAATGCAGGCATAAGTAGTGTTTTAGAGAAAAACATGTCCACCATAAATGTATGTTTTCTCCTACAAGATAGTTCATCGTGATTTGAAGACCCCATTATGAGGATGGCTTCTTTCAAAAGACTTTGATGTAGCTCTTCCGCGGCATTGCCAGCCGTTTTCGAGAAGGGACCTTATTCGGCCTACTCTTCACCACTAACCTCAAACAATCAAAAAAGATATAAACGCTGAATATCTTGGTGGAGACATCTAATCATGGCTGAATATGAACAAACGTAAGGCAGAGGACCTCTTTTACTAAAGCTGTAGCTTTCTCCAAAACCCCCAGTATGCACACATACCGCACAGATCTAAAATATACAGTGTAAATTGTAAAGATATCACCAAACAATCATTGCCCTAGAACTCGGTGAAAAAAGCATAACGAGAAAAAACAGGCACAGGGAAAGCTTGGCTTGAAACAAACACTCATTTGTTTTTATTTCGGGATTGAGGACAATTCGTCGCTTATGAGGTGAAATGAACTTGGAATGACGGGTTTAATTCTAGCCGACCAACGTAAGTTAGTCTTATCCCTCGCTACATAGTCATGGCATCGTACTATCAGTGCAACAAAGCTGCCAAAAGCGCTTGACCACGCAGGTCAACCTTGAGGTCGTATCGGGCACTCACACGTCCAGGATCAAATCTCCCATCACCGCAACAGGCACGCTCTCACAGAGCGCCGAAAACCTCGCTTTGCGTGCCCTCCCCCCTGATTCCGCCTAACAGCCTGTCCACGCGTAAGGGGTCAACATTTGTGTGTTCGTACTTAGACATGAAATACATCGCCAAAAATTCAAGACCCTAAAGATGCGAGGGGAAAACGCCGGGGAAAACGGCAATCCAGGAGCCCTTGAAGCAAAACACACACAAAAGTATCTCTTGGGTGCAAAAAATAACGTCCTACGCCGATTTCCAAAACTCAGGATGTCTGGACAACGAGATATGTACAGCGTCGCTGTGAAACACTAACGCCACCTGTTTTACTAAAACTAATGTTCCAAAACTTGCTGTGATCTTGCAGTGAGAAAGCTTCCTGCTTAGCGCTGCGTAAAAATTTATAATGATATCTTGGTGAGAACGCGAATTTATTCCGAGTAACGGCTCATACTCTCGGGAGCTACACCTTCCCAAACATCTATACAGCAATTTGAAACGGTGTAGAGCTATTGAGGCCATACGACAACCCTATCGACCCTGCAAGAGTGGTTCAAGGCTTGTTAATCTTTTAGACTTTGCAAGTGTGGCGTGTTGGTTCAGTAGCACACTTTGTTTCTCGTCCTTTTGCTTATCAATATACCCGTGTGTGCTGTCGTAATGTGGGAAGCCTCCCGAAGGGAATACTTTCAATTTGTTCGTGCTACAACTCGGTTATAAGTGATAATATGCTTCTAGCATATTTTATCTGTTGTGTGTCAGAATAGAGCATTACGACTACACCGAGCGACTGGTATATAACGACGCGAGCACAGTGGCACGCCGGTCCGCCACTCACACCGGATTCTGGTCAGTGGTCACGTCGTTTAGTGAAAAAAACAGCGCTTACTGGCTTGCGAAATAAATCCTGTTTGTAGCTGCCATTATTCAGGAAAAGGTGTGTTTTACCCTCTCCAAGAAAAGAAAGGGCTAACTGTAATTTTAGTTTATATTCGCACTGGCTTTCAGGAAAATAATTTGTAGTCGTGCAGAAAAACGCGATGACAGGCCCCCGAGGTTTTCAATGTGAAGTTATTATTTGTGTCGTTAATAACAAAAAGCTAATTTGAGGCACTGAATACAAACATATGACGTTTAGTACATTCACCGTGAAAAATTCCTTCAAAAACTCATTCAATAGGAATGGACAAGGGATTGACATACTATCCCTTTAACCGCAGATGACACACCTGGGCTATTTCAAAGATTGGGGGGGGGGGGCTATGGAATAAGTAAAACCATCTAAATCTTTCACCCGGAACAAAACCTTTACTACCAAAGTCGGTTTTTTTTCCCTCTAACCGAAGAGCTGCTGCCCACGCTTTTAATCGAACTCACAGTATCTTGCTCTGCAGCACATTGCTTCTTTCTGAGTCTTTGCGATGGCCGAATGTCGTGATTACATCAGGAAGTACTGATATTGTGACGCGACGGCAGCACAGAAGGCATGAGCCAAGAAGGATGAGACGGTGATTTAATATGTGGTCATGACTGCACGCAGTCCTGCGGTTGTACCTTTTGGTTCGTCGTCTTATTCTTAGTCCAATCAGCATACCGCAGTGCTCCACTCACGGCTTCTCTCTTCTCGTAACAATAACTTTTGGAGGTACAAACTGCTTGAATAAATTTGTGTTTTCACAAGGTTATCAGTAACAGCTACACTCGGGAGCATATCACGAATACGATTTGCTAATAACAATGGAGGACTGTGTTTTCCTAAGCTGTTTTGGTCGCTTCGCGCAAAGGCTTCACAGGCAATTCAAGTTCTTCTGGTGTTTCGTCGGTAAACAGGACTGGACAGAGTTCTGTAAAACCAACATTCTCTTTTTGACTGAGAATTTTCTGCGCATAATCTGACATGTGGCATTTTGGTTATTCGTGTCTCTTTGTTTTTTCTTCTCATGACCTGGTGTATCAACTCAACACAATAGCTATGCTAACATCGGCGTTTTAAGTGCGAATGCACTTCTTAAGCGACCCTGAACCTGCGTCCACCGGCGATGTCCGCGCACGTGGAGATGGCGCGCGCAGCCCGGCCGCTGACATGGCACATACCCACGTGGGGGATTGGCCAGGAATCTCCTCGTCTTCCTTGGCAACGGGGGGAGATGGGCGCGCGCTGCCTGGCCGCTGACATGGCACATACCCACGTGGGGGATTGGCCAAGAATCGGGCGTGAGAAGGGCTAATGCACCTCTTAAAGGAGTATTGACACGAAATTTCAAAGCTGAGATCCGCTCTAGCAATCAAGTACAACGACAACACAAATAGGTGTCTGTGCATAAATGCATCTTTCTTTCTCTGTAGTTGTGTGTGTTTGTGTGTGATCTCTCTTTCGCGAACATTACCGAACCGCGCAAATTCAACCTCGTGCATTCGCACTTTCACATTCTTCACCTCGGGAAATGCGGGGAATTTTTTATTAACTTGCTTCTCAATCTCCTTTTCTTGTCCCCCTTCATCTAATCTTTAAATTTAACATTCTACTTTCGTAAATACCCATGAAAAGTTTACATCGAAACCAGAATTTGCGGCTCCAATTTTATTAAAATTTCCAAAGTTCCTAACAACCCCTGTGAATAAATGGTTTAAGTGGTTTTTCTTGCATCGTCGGTGATACCCGTCTTTGGCTCATTGTTCAGAAAGCAAATAAAACTGCACTTTAGCCATTGCTGTCATTTGAGGTTGATAATTGTAGATCGGAAGGAGTATTATTTTTGTTAACATCACTATACATTGCATACCTGCACAGCATGACATTATACCTAATAAATAAAAAATGAGGGAACAGAATACCACAGCCCTGCTATCGTTGGCTCACCTTGGACCCCCGTACAAAAATACCACCCTCATTGTGAACCTGTGGTCTCAACACAATGCCAAGATTCCAATAATATTTGTTGATTTGATATTGTTTATATTTTAGAGGCAATTCTATGTCAACTCGCAGGGATACATGAACAATGCAGAAAAAAATACGAACGTTCTATCGCCTATCTCTTTGTTTAGGAACCCCTCACATAGGCAGTTATGACATTCCTCATTAGCTCAGGTCGCACGGTAATTGGGTCTCAGATGCGAATCAGGACCTACGTGACAACATTTGTTGTATTTCTGACGGAATACTTGTATAAAAATAAAATTTCAAGGTTTGCTGGTCCAGCTTGCCCCAAGCAAGCAATTCATTTGGAAGCTTGTCATTTCTCGTCAAAGCGATCAGACGGCATCAGTTCAGCTACGTCACGTGGGTGTGGAAATGGTGAATAAAAGCGTACCAGACTGGGATCTTGCTTTGTAGCGTCTAGGGACCACGAGCTGCCATATACAAAGGGTACGTCAGTGACTGTAAGTTTTGACTATCAAATTTGACCATCAAAAACGCTTTCAACACAAATGTTAAAATGAACGTTTTACGCATATATACCTAACTTTACTTTGTCTTTAAAGCAAATTCATGGGAAAACTAATGTGCGGGTGGGTGGGAGGGCGCCATGATACCATGTTTAAGGCAGCTTGATATCTATCATTGCACTAACACATTTTCTCGTTTTTTACAGCCGTTAAAATGTTCATTACTTGTATTTTCTCCCAAGTGCAATGAAAGTGTAATTACCTATAGCCTCCTGAAGTGGACAACCATTACGTCAAACACCCCGTACCGGCGCTGATTATGCTGAATTTAATGCAGTTCTTTGGAAAAAGCATTGTCTGTGTGCATCTCACACTATAATAACTGTGGGGCCAACTCAAGCCGACTACAACATTGAGGTAATCAAGTTCAGAAGTTTTGGTTATATTTATCATTCTTTCCGCAATCATTTTTCTTAAGCATAGCTGTTCACAAGCTCTAAGTTCGTCGTTGAAAAAAAAATACAAAAAATATGCCAAACGCTTTTGAGGGCGTTTGCTTTCTTTCAGTCTCCTGTCTGGCGATGGTTTGCTCGGTTATAACTACGACGGCAGCGCCGCTCAGACCAGGAACAGGCGCCATAGCGCTGCGCCCTAAACAAAAATGCACTCTAGGGCTTTCTTCACCTGTTACTGCGCATGTAGAAAAAACTTCAGCGCTAACGCTGAACATAAACAGTCCCCCAACTGGGGATGAGTTAGCGTGACAACCGCATTTCCCAGAAGCGAGTATGGATAACAAGAGACATGGCTACGACTCTACCAATCCTTCCCGAGACGACTTGCAGATCACGCCACTAGTGCCGCAACTCTATGAAGAAATTCTCGTGGAAGTCGATAATGTTCAGGATGACTTTGCACCCACCAGTCGCTGAAAAAAAGACGAGGACCTCTTCGATGCACATGACGAGGATTACTATTCCCGCAACTACGCAAATAAACGATGATACTGTAACTAAGTAAGTGTCGGGAATTGCTCACCTACAACAGCTTCGCATTCAGCTCTTGCGCTTGAGCGCAGGCTTTCCTGAATGTTATATCGCAGCAAAAAATAATAATATTTGGCCTCTAACGCTTGGCTCTCATGTTGGTTCTGTTTTTTTTTTCGAATAAGAAATTTTGAATTGAAAACCCTTGTCGGTCGCTGGTAGTGGTTACTAGCAGCTCTTATAAAATTCATTGTTGCTGTTTTTTCTTACAATAAAATATAATTTGAGATTGTTCTTTATTCTTGTTAAGATGGAAACTGTTAAATTTTAGGTACTTCAAAATTTTGATATCATCGGTTGAATAAGACTACTTCGACACATACTTAACATTTGTAACACAAACAGCTCCATCCTAAAATAAATTCAGTGCTAACAACATGCCGACTTTTCAGTATATTGGGCATATTGCAGATTCCACACCTCTTTGTTATGAAGTCCACGGTGATTTTGTTTGGACTCGTTATTTGCTGCCTCCTCATTGCCACAGGTGAGAATCGTGACTGCTGACTTCGCTTATTTTTTATATTTCGAACGCCAATAGGGAGATATTAGCGTGAATGCGTACTTTCTCAGTCACTCAGTTGAAGCGCAAAAAGACAAGTCCTGGAAATTGCGGAGCACGGGATTGCATTTACCGCCGTACAAAAATGTAACATAACCTCACTGAATCAACCAGTACGATGAAAATTGTCATATCGGCAAGAACTCCTTTTATGCGTTCACTGAGCTTTCTTCAGATGATATGGCCAAAATGGAGAAAGTTTATTTGTGAATGCATTGACACCTAAGCGATTTTTATTAGCTGTGGATGCAAAACCATCAATCTTCAATCGAACTCGGCTGAGTTCTTGTTCTAGTTTCACGCTGCCAGGAATTGATTTTGAAATGCGCTACGGAGGGTCGGCAAAGTGATGGCGTGAGTGGCAATCTTTCGCAACCATGACCAATTTTGTGGCCACCGACGATGTACATTCATAACGCAAATGAAATGAGAACACAAAAAGTTGAACCACCACACACACATAGCGGCATTTCTTTTCACCCAAGCCTTATTTTCCCTTAGATCAATTACGGCAATAACGCTGAGAAATGTGGCTTCCTAATATACTAGTAGTGCGCTGATTTTGGAACTCCATGAACAGTTTTTCAATTCTGCGTGTTCTTGTTCATATTTTCTTGTTGGCTTGTCACTTGTGCGTGACTGTACGTAGTTGAGATATTTAGAAATACGGTAAGCATTGCTGCGCTGATACGCCTCGCTACCCGGTGACATTCGCTGGCTCCTGGGTGAGCAGGGCATGCGTTTGCTGTGTGCCTATGTAACACTGTCCAATTATCGGGGCTCCTACGAAATAAAAATGAGCTGTGTAAGTAGTGTGCGCTCCCGCTGGTTGGATTTAATATTACCTGAGCATACCTACGTGGACCTCAGGATGGGCCCGTGAAAGCAGAACTCTTCATACGCAATGCTCCGCATAGCTGTTGATGAACCTGGACCTATCAAGCGTCACGTTATATTTCTTGCAGAGCGAAATTCGGCACTTCTTTGACCAATATACCTCTGCGACTCTACGTGAACAGGGACCCTAACAACTTACAAAGCATCACGAAACTCCTTGCACGCCCGTTAACGTCGTCAGAGCTCAAAGTGTTTTATGTTAGGGGTAATGTCAGCAAAATGCCAGGAAAGCGGGTGCGAATAATGTGCGAGTATTTGCTGCGCGTTTGAGAACATACAATGCTTAGGAGCAATTTTGTGCTGCAGATTGCGAACACAGGGTTTTTTATCGTCATTTAGAGCTTTAGCATAATAGAATACCTATTTCGCTGTTTCAGCGAACTGCCATTGAAGTTATATTCGCGCTGACTCTCATAAAGCTTAACTCTCAAAATGTGTCCTATACGTCGTGGATGTGTCGGTGCCGCAATCGCTCTTAACGGGTTTTCGCGCGTTATTTGTCTATTTTAGGCACGGTGGTCCAAGGCGCTCCTACACCTGAAGCTAGAGCGGAGGGCCGCTCTGAGGGAGTCAAGGCAGATGAAGAAGCTACACAAAGAGACACGTCCTGCATGCCGAACTGCAACTACTGTCTGCAGCCGGGATAAACAAGGCCTTATCATTGAATGGCCCACTCAGGAACGTCCGCATGACGGACGCCCTGCAGTAATAACAACCAAAAACTTTCACAGACAGCCTCAATTTCACCAGTTGTTTACCCATACGATACAACGAAGGATTCACAAAAAAGCACCGTCCACTGGCAATGTAATACCAGTTTTGTTGCTATACGATGGAATGCCATGCGCCTTGTCACTGTGAGGGAAATGGCATTGGAAAGTGCAGTTATGTGCAGTTTATGTACATCGACTTACAACGCTACTTATTCGCATTGGACGAGATGTAGGATACAGGATCACTTCTTTTTTTAAGCCGTTCAACCTGCACTAATGCATAGAGACGAATTTATGGATCGCTGAATAATACCCAAAAGGCGACTGCTGTCGGAATTGTTTAGGCTTTTTCCCCGTTCTTTATCGCTTAATGAGTGCTACAGGAATTCCAGGTAATTAGCCAGTTTTCTACTAGAAATACTTGCAAGGAAATCTGCGTCACCCATGTTGTTCAAGTTCATATAGGTTACAGAATCTCTGCAACTTATACATTTTTAACTCAATCACATTTCCGCACATGGCTCCTGCGGCCTTGCTATGGGCGTCGTGCACTGGAGTTTCAAGTAAACAAGTGGCGCCACTTGGTAGCGGCGGCAGAGTTTTTGCCCCAGAATAAACATGTAGGGGAGATTTCCAACGGGGCTCAATTACAACGCCAATTAGGACATTAGTAAACAATACTTCACTGTGTTTTGTTACGATCGCAGTTGCTAATTCAATATATTTACTCTTCTTACCACTTGTGCGGTAATTCATGCTAAACCCTTTTACAAAGGGCCATTCTAATACAATCAGACGGCAGTACACGGATGAGCTGCTGGCGACGCCTACATGCAAAAAGACATGGTACCCGAGGAGAAAATAAAGAACATAACCATAATTGCATTTTTTCCATCCGACCGCTACTTAGCGTGCTAACGCTGCGAAAAATTGCCATGCCGACAAAAGAAAAAGATAGTCTTAAAACTAAAACTAAATTTTTTTAGAAGTGTCTTATCACTCTCCTTCTAGTCTGCCTTACTATAAGCGCAGAAGTTGTACGTTTCAATGACCTTACAATTATGCGCATATAGGTAGGCAGCCGATGAGGTTACTTGTTCTTGCATGATGGTAGAATGCAATATCAAATGTCAATCACACAACCCGTGGGACGGGTGCAGAGGCTATATTTCTGAACGTTTGACAGCCCGCTTGAGTTGGGATTGGGTTAGGCGACCTTGTATGTCATGTATTGGAATTCTATCAAGTTTAAATTGCTAGACAGGGTGAGCATGTTTTCATGGGGGGAGTTCCAAACATGACAGCTGATAAAAGTGTGCGACGGATGGAAATTGCGACCCTCAAAAATTGGCCACTCTTGTTATTGGTTTCCTAATATGTCACCGTAAAGATGAACCTGTGACCCCATCGACGTTTATTTTCTAGCGAGTAATTTTAATTGGCAGAAAGATTTCTGTATATCTTTTTTCAGAGCCTTTCAGCCCTCATTTTTAGATTACCCAGCAAAAACGCATACACAGGTTTGTTCTTTTATCTCTCCGAACATACCTACATAGAGGGGCGGTCAAGGTAATCTTCTATAGGTGGCCTCGATTGGTAATGACGTCCGGGTCAGCTGTCTAGACGTTTGAGAAATACTCACCTGTCTTTTTCAACGCATGCTTTTGATACTACCGCTTTTAATGACCTTTCGTCTAAGTTGACCCGATTATAGCCATAGATTTGGAGCCTTTGCGTCAATAACGTTGGCCATGACACGTAATAAAAAAAAGGTGAATAAAAGGGAACCGAAATTGCCCTCGCTTAACAGAATCTACTGGAAGCCCGCTTCAGGCAACCAAACTGTGAGTTAATAAGTGTAGAATATAAGAAAGCGCATATTTTCCAATTCGTCGGTTCCTTTCGTTAAAACATTTTTTTACCGCATACCGTTTGTATATTGTCCCTTATTTGTGAAACAACTAATCACGGAAATGCACTGTTAAAGGGTGTTTTCTTTTCACTGCATTTACCTTGTTATAATAAAATATTGCAGGATATTGACTCAAATGCCTTCACCTAACACCGTCTTATGGCAGTGCTTTTTGCGAAAAGCTGAAATGTAATTAGGAATAAAAAAGATGCTTGCGCAAAGGAAGCCAGACGAAGACCGAGAACACAAAAATAGCGACAGCTAATACTTTTAGAAGTAGTTTTTGTGCCTCAGCAAAAAATAGTTTTGTGGAAAGCAAGCAAAAGAAATGACAAGAGTAAAGACCACCATGTCAGCCCATTCAACGTTCACAAATTCAGAAGATGCGACTGGTTTGTTCTTGTTCTTCATTTGCGATGAAAGCCATGGGCACACGGTTTTTTCAAATATTTCTCGCTGTGGCGCAAGTAAAAGTATTTGTTTCACGATAGCTAGTAGTGTCTCTTCCTCATGTTGGTTGTCCTTTCTGTAACCAAATATATTTAGTTAAGTAAGCTGTTTTGTACACTGACAATCCCACTTACGTAAGTCAGAAAATTATCACGTTTGCAACATAAAAATTGCATTTCCCCGAGGGGAAGAATGTGAAAGTGCGAATGCACGAGTTGAATTTGCGCGGTTCGGTAATGTTCGCGAAAGAGAGATCACACACACAACTACAACAAGAAGGAAAGATGCATTTATTCACAGACACCTATTTGTGTTGTCGTTGTACTGATTGCTAGAGCGGATCTCAGCTTTGAAATTTCGTGTCAGTACTTCTTTCAGGCAGGTGCATTAGGCCCTTCTCACGCCCGATTCTTGGCCAATCCCCCCCGTGGGTATGTGCCATGTCAGCGGCCAGGCAGCGCGCGCCCATCTCCCCCCGTTGCCAAGGAAGACGAGGAGATCCTGGCCAATCCCCCAAGTGGGTATGTGCCATGTCAGCGGCCAGGCTGCGCGCGCCCATCTCCACGTGCGCGGACATCGCCGGTTACGCAGGTTCAGGGTTCGCTTAAGAAGTGCATTGCACTTAATATTAATATTTATTTCATTGCGCGAAGAAAAACGGTTGTCGTACGCTTTACACTTACAACAAGCCAATGGTTGAACCTTTTTCGCGTTCTACAGTGTCCTAATAAAGGGCTTATTGGTTGCGTAACAATAATTTCAACATAACTGTGCCTTTTCCTCGTAAGCCTACGGGGCGACGCGCGGAAATCACATTTTTATGTTTCGCAGAGTGGACACAATTTAATCATGAATGGCAAGTTGGTTTTCTTGGGATTGGCCCTTTGCTGCCTTCTGATGGTGTCAGGTAAGCAATTTTATGAAAAATTAACGTACGCCTGCAACCTCTCGACGAACAGAGTCAGTACGGAGATAAACGTTTCATTTGAACCGATAATAATATACTAACATCGGCGGCATCTTGGACCTTAAGTGCTTGCAATGGTGAAGGCTTGGTCGAGTTGGTTCAAGAGAGAATGCATGCTTGCCCAGTATTTCACCTTGCAAATTTCTGACTTCAGAAAACCCCGGACACCTTGTAAGTACATGAGCGTTTCTATGAACAGGGCGAAACGTGCTAATGATTTATTGCATTTATTTTTCCAACTTACATTGCTGTATATTACCAACAACTGTTGTTTTGCTGCTTCAGTGAATTTGAAGGTTACCATGTCTTTATAGACTTTAGCTAGGCCCAATTCTCTGAAACTGTTTCACTTGTTCTTTGATTTTTTTAGGCCTGACGGTCGAGGGAGCTCCTGCTCTTGAATATGGAAGCGATTTGCTAATCGCACGATCGCCGAAGAAGCCTCCCCCCGCGGAAGAAGCCCGCATCAGCGACGCCTGCTTGAAGTCACTGTGCGGCTAGTCTCTCCAGCAGGAGGAAACAAGTAGTCAGCATTCAGGGGCGTATTCTGGAATGTCCACTTGAAATCACTGCTGCAAAAATAAAAAGCCCTGCTTACTGTCGCAGCTGTAAAGTCTACTTTGTTTTACGCGCCCTTAAGGGGCGGAGGTTTTTATCCAGCACTGCTCGTCAAATCCCATCAAATACACCGCAAAACCGGGTGGCTAGTTGTGCAAAAAACAAAGCAATATTTTGTAGTTCTGTGGCTCAAAGCCCCGAAGAAATTTTGTCTCTTTCATACGTATGCTTGATACGCAGGAGAATTAACATGGGTACTACATGAGAGGCTACAAGAAGCCGTGAAGAAATAAAAAGTTATCAGTGCTGAGCAGGCTCCGAGCACTGTTTAACAAAAAAAAAAAACAGCGGATAAAAGAGGAATTTGACCCGCGCTCACCCTACAAAAATTTAACGCTTGGGCTAGGAAATTTCCACACAACATTTTCCACCTAATGAGTGTTCGGTTTTTGCCTACACCGGCAAACTTTCAGAGCGAACCCTCTGTTCCCATGCTATTTAGTCAGCAGATTCTATATCAGGTGAAGTAATTGTCGGCTGAGCGGCAGCAATGGGGAGTGCCTTAGTGCCTCTTGCGTCATTAAACGTGTCCGCGAGACGGATATCATGTTCACGGGCACAGAAGCCCGCGAAATGGCATCGCGGGAAGATAGAGGGAAAAAAATAGACAGCCCCATTCTTTATTATCATTGCACTGACCATGCAGTTAAACCTCGAAAGGAATAAAAAAATATTCCTTGAAACAATTTATGGCAGCCGTTCAGACGGACTTGTGATATCGTAGATGGGAAAGTTCTGTGCAGGAAAGGGCAAACTCACAGCATGGCCACTGTAGGGAGCTAAAATTTATGGATGCAGCATTTATCATTATCTAGCGTAATACAAGTAACGTAGCAGTGCAACATAACACAATTAACACAGGCAAGGAACCGCTAATTCAGACAATTTGGTGCGCCTCGATAGTCCCATAGAAAACCGGAAAATCTCCACTAACGTGAAACCTGGGCAGTGGCGACGCTTAAAGTGTATAAGTGTATTAAAAGATTGTAACTTTCTTTCTTGCCACACGGCGCGCCCTGTTGAGCGCCGGCGAAGCGCTGGTAGGAGGAGCAATCACGCACTTTCTAGGCGGTGGCGCCCTGTCCTGCGGTGAACCGAATTTAAGCAATTAAATGAGAGACAGACTGGACGTAAGTTGTCTTCGTGCACACGCCGCAGCATGCAAGAAGTATGCTTTACAGAAGAAACATGCCCTTCGAAAACAGATTTGAGACGGAATTTAAAACATTTATGTGAATAATGCAAATAAACCCTGAATATTTCTTTCCTGTAAATTAGCTTACACCGTGTTTTTATATTCCGAACCTGTTTTATGTATTACACACTTGCTTTTACCAGCGTGTGATGCATAATTTATGTTCACAACATGAAAAAACGTCAGCAGACCGCGACAGCCCGAGCCCCTAGGGTGCTTCGCCCCTAAAACCAATTCATTCCGCCACAATGCCACTGAGGCAATGCTGAAACAGCCCGGCTAGTTTGAAGTTGAAGAGAAGAGAATGCTGTACCTCAAATGCTAGGAAAAATAAATGCAAGCGGTTAAGCTTATAATCCCGAACGTCACCACGCCGAGCATGGGAGCCTTAGGTGTTCCCAGCGGTCACCGATGCCAATAAATCTCAATAGCTCAAAATGATTAGTTCCCATCCACTATGTGAAGAAGGATGACCTGCGAAGGAGGACGCTGTAAACGAAATGCGCTAAACAAAACACGTTTGTTTGTAATGTGCGATTGAGCCATCAGCACTTCGACAAAAAAAGGTTTGAATGACTCGAGATGCATTCTCGTGGACAAACATGGAGCTGTCTGTTTCCCTACCGCGTCATTGGCATGTTAGGGCCTGCGTAACAAACCAACCCGATCCGGTCGACCACGTAGGACACCACCGGAAAGTTCGTATTATTGCGGTGGTTCTACACGTTTAAACCTCCCGCCAGCACAAAGGACATGTCATCAGTGAGGGCATTAAACTAGCGGGTGCCGTTCCCCTTCCCTTTCCTCCACTCCAAAGTGGTGCCTGATAAACCGGCAACCAGTTATGTGCGCGTGCTTAGGGCTAAACGGCACAGCCAACATTGTCGCTCTGAAGGCCCCTCTAGCTTAACAAGAAATATTGGCCCACGTCGACGTTACTGTTAATCCGGGAGAGATTCGCAGCCATACTTCGAGCGGAGAACTTGCGGTGGAAACGGCGTCAGCCGCGACTTTCTGTTGTTTTCGCCCCCATTCGCGCTTTTGCTCCGGCAGACGCTCCTTCGACTCCTGCTGCTCTTCCTTCAGGCGAACCAGACGCGCCTGTCCATAGGGAGTTAAAACCTGGGAGGACTGGAGCTTTATTCTAGTGGACAAACCTGCGGCTCTGCGTTTCCGTTCCGCGTCGTAGGCGTCTAACTATCTGTGCAACACACCAACACATACCTAAACTGTTTGTCTATTGGAAGTCAAGTCAAGTCATCATCATCATCATCATCATCATCACCAGCCTATCTACGCCCACTGCAGGGCAAAGGCCTCTCCCATTATTCTCCAATTGCCTCGGTCCTGTGCCAACTGTGACCAATTTATCCCCGCAAACTTCTTTATCTCATCTGCCCATCTAACTTTCTGCCGCCCCCTGCAACGCTTGCCTTCTCTAGGGATCCACTATGTTACCCTTAATGACCAGCGGTTATCTTGCCTTCGCATTACATGCCCTGCCCACGTCCATTTCTTCTTCTTAATTTCTACTAATATGTCTTTAACACCAGTTTTCTCCCTGACCCACTCCGCTCTCTTCCTGTCCCTTAATGTTACACCTATCATTTTCCGCTCCATTGCCCGCTGAGTCGTTCTCAATTTAAGTTGAACCCTCTTAGTGAGCCTCCAAGTTTCTGCCCCGTAGGTGAGTACCGGTAAGATGCAGCTGTCATACACTTTCTTCTTCAGCGACAATGGTGGGCTGCTATTCATTATCTGAGAATGTCTGCCTTATGCACCCCACCCCATTCTGATCCTTCTAATTATCTCATTGGAAGTAATGTTGCTTTAAGCCGCGAGGCTTGTATGTTTAAATTTTTAAGTGCAATCAAGCTTTTACAGAAACCTTGATTTTACCACTTTACATCGTATTTACACGAGCCTTTTACGGTAGTGTACTCAAATTTAATATAGTACCTTGTGCCTGGCGCATTACAGCAAAATGTGGCTGCTGCGCAATAAAATTCAAATCCATCCAAATCAATCCAAATTTCCAGCAGCTACAACGAATATGTCACCGGTAGTGGCATGAAGACTAGTTCTGCATGCGCCCCCTCCCCCCCCCCCCCCCCCCAGCTTCCACCCCAAACCAGTGCAGGCATAAATCGGCAACCGGTGACGTACGCCTGATTAGGAGTGAAACACGCGGTCGAAAACATCACGCGGAAAGGTATTCAAGCTGAAGAATTGTGGGTGGACTTCGGTGTTCAAAAGCGGCCAAGTTGCTTCAGTACCACCTGATAAGGGCGCGACCACCGTAATCAGGCGATTGCACAACTTGTGAAAAAGTCATCGGTGGTGGAGAGGAGAATAACAGTTGTGAAAACGGTGTCGGTGGTGGCGAGGAGGAGCACTGCACCTCCGCTTAGTAAATCGGCTTAACAGAATGAAAACTGGGTGGGTTAGACATATACTGCTTCGCAGTAAAAATGCTTACGCCCCAAAAATAATTCCAGCTGCTTCGAGTGCAGCCTCAAAAGCTGAAATCAAACGCGCTGGATCCACTACTACTATTCAATCGCAAGGAAGAGCAGGCCCACGAGCGCTGACTTCCAAATATACGTCTTTGCAGAAGAAAAGGAACACTCCGGTGAGTGGTATCATTTTCAAGTTTACATGTCGTGCAAGCTAGACATTTATACAGTCATGAACAAATGAATGCCCCCACGAAAATATGCTCCAGAACCCTCATGTAACGCGATGTCTTTTAATGCTAGTCGAATCTACGAGTGGCTCATGGCGGTAACAAATTTGGAACATCTGTATTTTTGCTATACCGATAGCGTGCAATTACCTGCAATTTTCGGTGTTCTGATTAATATCTTTGTGGTCCCGTCATTTGTTTATCACTGTATGTTTGCTTACTGTGTGCTTTGTGTATCTCGTGGTTTTCAATAAACACATACTCTTTTTACTCCTGATGTAGTATCTCTTCCTCCGAATTTTCTCCGTTTAACATGGGTAACCGATGCTTTAGCTGGCGGGAATTGCGACGATAGGCAGAGTGATTTGCTTGCACAGCGTTTCAGAGTGAAGAAAAGGCAGTACTAGCAGTTTATGCTTACAATCACCGGTATCAGTGTTGAAGGCTCAGCTATATCTCTTAAGAATATAATCGTTGTTGGTGTCAACAGACCCCCTCGGAGTAACAAAACGCCTGTCTTTGATTTCTTGCAAAGACTTCCCTTTTCTCGACTCCACTAAGCTACACTTCATTTTAATGTGTCACCTAAACACAGACCTTTTATCGCATGCCGCTAACGCAAGGGAGTAGCAGATCCTTAATTCTTCGCATCCATGTTATAATTATCACTTTACCCACTAGAATAACTTGCAGCACGGTCACATTATTCCAAGTTTGTATCTCGATTTTTCAGCTCCTCAACGCTGAGTCTGGCGTAATATCTTCCTATATTAGGAACCACTTGCCGATATTAAAGATGATAGTCTATCTTGGGCGACGTGATCTGTCTATCTTTATGTCTGTCGGTCTGCCTGTCTGTCACTCCATTGAGCCAGCCCGACAAACTGAAACACATGCATAGGCAAGGCAAATTTAAACATCTAAGTCCGGTGGCAATGTTCATGCTAGTGAACATTGTTGAACAAGAACAAAACATACCGCACATACGAGGCAGAAAGTGAATACACACGGGATATCCGCAGTGCTCCTTTATGGATGCTAGATTTTTCAGATAGCACATAAAATACTTGTGTCCACCTTAGAAAACATTAAGAGCCCTTCCACCCCATGAAGAAGGAAGCACAGCGAAGCTGGCGCTTTGGTGGGATTTGCTTTGTTGGGATTTCGCTATAGTAGAGATTGGCCATGTTGAATTTGGCTATTTAAGTTCATTATTGTACGAAAAAAGAGACACATGCTCAAAGGTCCCGTTGTCACAGTTTATTTCATGACAATTGTAATAATTACCTTATGAATCACTGTGGTGGACGGCAAATGGTTGCACCTTCACTGCGTTCATAGCCGCGGCACACTGCAGAGCATCATCGGGGTCCGTCACTCGCACTCCTTTTTCGATCTCAGTGTTATCTTGCTCGTGCTCTTGTTTTTCTTGGGTGGGATCTTTTGGTATTGAACGGAGTAGGGCTTCGACGACATGCACGCCGTGATGTTTGTAGAGCTCACTGTTGACCAGAAAGTGAAGCCAAACCTTCAGGTTGGCCTTCTTCACTAGGCCACGTCGGTACGTAAGTTTGAACAGGAGCTGACGCTTAAGATGCACTTCTATAACCATATCATCGCTTATGTTACGTGGTAGGCTCTGTAGCGTCTCCTGGATTTCGATTGGCACGTTTATCACTTGTTTCTTGATGGCGTAAGTCCCCTCTTCTCCTTATTGAAGAACGTCAATCGGCGAATCGACATGAATGGGAGCCTAGGTGCCACAAGTCGCTCCTCCAAAATATTAAGTTTATTTAGGTGCCTCGGTATGGGCAGGTATACGTACCCGTTGATGGTGGCAAACCGGGGCACCGTAGCATTAAAGAGGGAATCACGACAAGTTCCGCATACCGGCTCTTGCTTGACGTCTTCGGAGGAGATGCACTGCCGCAACGCACCCGCGGCCACTTCACGCTACATGTTCCGCATCACGCACGCCGGCGATCATTGACACGTCTCCGGCGAACCACAAACGGCCACAAACAGCACATGTGGCGCCGAAAGGATTCTCGATGAATTCTCTCCGGAACCTCGAGGTCACACCGGGAATGCGTTCCGATGGTTTAGTGGTGCGGTGACATGCGTCACGCTTGTGCTTGGCTTCCCGTGCCCGATCATGCTCGGTGGCATTGGCTCGACGGCTCCGTTTGTTTTGACAATGTCGCTAGCGTCGGTGCTCGACGTGGGCGATGTCTTCTTCGGGAGGAGCCTGGTCGGTACTTGATGTTCTTGTTGGACTGGGAGCAGCGGCAACGACGCTTTCACGTTGGCGGCGTGCCCATTCTCGCTTCTGGGTCGCGTCGACACTCCTGATACTCCCTCTGCTCCTGTTCGGGGCGTACTACACGGGTACGACCCATGTGAAGTCGGCAGTCCAACTGAAAAGGACAGTGGCGTGATCTTCACGTCACAGACAAAAAACGCACAGGAATCGGGGGTAGACACAATTACGTTTTATTATAGCGCGGGTGTGTTAATCACCGCGCATGCTCTAGTGCTCCGTAAAGGTGACCTACAAAGATTATGTGTTGACAGCAGACGCGAACGCGCGTGCACGCGTCCTTACTGTTTCACCCTATCCCCCTCTCCTAACCCACCGCCCCCTTCGAACAACGCATTACTCAGCGAGGTTTCGCGATTTCGGGGGTTTCAGTGGGCCCCACAAGGTGGCGGTACGCTCTTTAGCGATTCTTGTCTACATCGCTCTCTGAGCCTGAGATAATCTGCTGGATCCTAGCCATTTACAGCTTCGCTGTAAAAGAAATTGACTCCCTCGCCTGCTGTAACCCACGCCACTACACCTTCTGGCGGCCTTTTATGAAATCACACCATGGCAACAGTTACGAAAGGTTCCACTAGATGGGCGCCACGTTCCGCTTGCAACGCACGTGAAGTAAGGAAATGTGGTTCTATAAACGTTGAAGCAGTGCGCCTCGATTCACGCGCGTCTGCGCCGTACGGCAGCGGTAGCATAGAGGCACCCATCCTGGAGCGGTAGAACGCGGTAATTTTAAGTTCCTTTAGGCAATCTTCTAGCGTGTTTATCTTGGAAGGAGTGCGACGGGAGAATAACGACATAGTAGGTGAGCGGAAAAGCGAAGACAGACATTCATTTGTCAAATGTCGACAAAAGACTATCGTCATCCGTCGACACTTGCAACGAAAGGAGCAGATACACGGCCATTTTTTTTTCTTCATACCTCTCAAATTAAATAACATTGCAGACTCTGCTACCCATATGATCAGAGATTTTATTTATTATGCTCGACGTTCGTAAATGAATCGAAGATACTAAATGCGAGCCTGTATAGAAGACATCGCGAGGCACTTCAGCATATTATGCTTTCATAGATATGTTCCTAACCGAACATAACAGCGCCTTCTCGCAAATAGAAAGGAAACAATATCGCTAAGATGTTTAAGAAGCCCAGTAAACCAATCACTTTACTTAAGGATAAAACAGAAGAATTAAATCTATCAGGGGTTTCTCAAGAGCAGAAATCTAACTCTTCTTGTTGAATATAAAATACATATAAAGAAACTCATCAAAGATCTAAAAAATTCGAAATCTGACTAGCATGTAAGATTTTTTTCAGCATTCCAAATGATAGTCGTAAACTTTGGCGAGAGGTGACCAACTTTATCAATAAAACCAAATTTATGCAACTTGATGAAAGAATCGTAGTAAATGGTAGACTAAATGGTCATGAGCTTTTAAAGGCCCTGAATTGACTACTTCATTAATGTTGCTTCTCCAGTTTCCGTCACGCAAACTCTGGTAAATAGCTCTCTAGGCCTAATCAT
This sequence comes from Haemaphysalis longicornis, assembly GCA_013339765.2. Lineage (NCBI taxonomy): Eukaryota > Metazoa > Arthropoda > Arachnida > Ixodida > Ixodidae > Haemaphysalis > Haemaphysalis longicornis. Next base: position 96,623,793 of record CM023453.1, on the reverse strand, counting down.
TGTTACATTGATTGTAGGGTTCAACGCTGCCGACGCCGTAGTGGAGTGTTTCTGAATAATTTTGTCATCTGGGGATCTTTCACGTGCACCGAAATCTCGCACACACGGGCGTTTTCGCTTTTCCCCTCCATCAGAAGAGCGGCTGCCGCGAACGAGAATCGAATCCGCTTCCTTAGGCTCAGCAGCACAATCTGGGCCTCACCACTCGTTTACTCAATTCTAGAGTACTCGTTCCCACAACTCCTCGAAAAAGCAGCTACATTTATCCTTTCTTTAAAAATTGACGAATCGGTGGGATATGATAATAAGTGATTCCGTTAAGATACGTCTGCGCCGTCATATGCGATGTCTTGTGACACATTGCGAATCTGATGCTGGCAACTGCTGCTTATCTAGAGAATCTAAAATTGCTCTCTTTAGAGCAAAAAAGAGTTTATTTTTAACGCTTTTGAAGAAAGAAAGGTATTTATTCGCATAGACGTAGATTGGACTAAAGCTTTCGTCTATTCGGATCCCTCACCCGCAGCGGTGGCTCAGTGGCTAAGCTTCTGTGCTGCTGAGCAGGAGGACGCGAGATCGATTCGCAGCTGCGGCGGCCTCTTTTATGATGGAGGCGAAAAGCAAAAACGCCCTGTGTACGAGATTTCAGTGCGGGTTAAAAATCCTCAGGAGGTTAAAATTAATCCGGAGCCCTCCACTAAGGCGCGCCTCATCGCCTGTGTTGCGTCGGCGCCTTAAACCCTTAAAAAAACTGTCAAATCTGAAGCTCTCTGCGGGCGCTAACCAACTGAAAGCCCACGCTAAAGGCGTGGAAATACGGCACAGGTGGAATACTGGTATTAATGGTCAGAGTACAACAAAGCCGATTGGTACAAACGGTTTCCCTAGCGGTTGCGCTACACAGGCCGGAGACACAGGAGAATCTTCCGGAGTTGAATCGACGGCGGAGCCAGGAGTCATGGTGGGAATCCTGGTACGTAAACACCACACCAATAAATCTTCAACCGCGCCTGACCAGTCATTGCATGTTCACCATTGCGTAAATCAAGGCGTATGTGTAACAGAGACCCCCTTTACAAATTCAACTACCCCTCTGGCTAACCAAAACTATGATAAAACGCGAAGTTATTGACTGTGAGTTAATTTGTTTCGTAGAGCGTGCAGTTGAAGATGACCCCTCTTGAGATTTGGTTGTTAGGAACTTGGTATGCTCTCACCGGCAATTTAGGTAGCGTGTTAAGCGGAATGGCCGACATGCGCAGTAGTCGTAGTGCCTGCACCTCATCGCTTGTTCTCACCAGATTGGTGTCGGACCGCCAGCATGTCTTGATATTGAAAAGTGGCAGCAGTTGCCTGTTTTGGGCGGCACCGCTTATTCTCCCTGTAGAGATCCGCGGGTGGTATCCTTGTCACGTCGACTTCCTGACGGGGCTCAAGGCGGATGACGTTTTCGCTGGGCGCGACACGAGCGTCGCTTGAACGTGACACTTCTCTTTTCTGTAGTTGTGAGGCTTGTGAGTATGGTAATGCCGAGCTTTTTCTTGGACCCTTTTAGCCAGTGTGTCCCAAGTCCTATCTAGGACATCCTCAGGGTCGGGATCTCGTGCTTCGGCGATGTATCCGCCTAACATAGTGGTTGCACCCACGGCAGTCCCCAAGTAGTTCGTCTGAAGTACCTGACTGGGCATAGAAAGGCAGGCCTCCCCGTCCACAGCTGGCTGCTCATGCTGTAAGGGGGGCCCACATTGCTGGGTCGATTCCGTTGCGGTCTGCCTCGATGTCGTGGCGGTGGAAGGCGGCAAGGTTACAACGCACAACTTCACCAGCCTCCGGTTCTTTTGTGATGCGGTCCATAGTCGCCCTCTCTCTTCTTGTTTCTTTTTGCGTGCAGTGACCTCTTCGGGTGAGCGAGTTTTGGATTTCCCCGTGTGGCTCAGAGCATCAGAGTCGCTTCGAGGCCGTCTCCAAATCCACGTCTTCGGTGGACGTAGCGCGTATACCTGTAGTTGGTGGAGTCGCGGAGGCCATCGTTGTTTAGGAGACGAGCGAACAACTCCCGTCGCCCGACGCACTTTGTGCTGCAGGTGCCTTACGGGTTAGGCCTAGATCCTGTTCGATGACGACAACGAGTCTGTAGCCATGATTGCAGCACACGGGACCCCAGTTTTTGGACAGAGTCCTCCGGGCGTCGGTAGCGATCCAGTTGAGGGCAGGCGTTAAACTAAAACAGCAGAAATCCGCACAAAACCACGAACTTCCACAGAGCTCAGAAAAACGTGACTTCTCAGAGTGAGCGCCACAAGCAGGAAGTCTATTGGGAATTGGAAAAAAATGGCAGAAACCCCAGGGAGCAAGAAAAATTACGCCCACCTCCCCTCGCGGGAACCCTGGTGTGATGCGACGCTAAGGGGGGTTCAAGCGCATGCGGAGAGCAACCGTCGACCGAAAGGCCGCCGGAGAGCGGCACACCGGTTATATGCGCAGCGCGCCCGAAGGAGAGGAGACCGCGGAAGAGAGAGTACTGCACATGCGCGGGCGCCAGTGGGTCTGCAGCGGCTATGACGCAACACAATCCAACACAATCCACATTAATCCATTCCAATCCAAATCCAATCCAATCTAAGCCAAGCCAAGCCAAGCCAAGCCAATCCATTCGAATCCAATCCAATGCCCCTCGCGAGAGAGGGGCATCGGATATGAGAGGGGGTAAGCGGCGAAGAGCGCAGCTCGCGCGGCGAGGAGAATGGGGGAGGGTCGGACGCCGACAACAACGCCGATGACGCTGCATGAACGAGGTGAGGGAATGAGATGCAGTCGCATCTAAAATGGCGAGCATTCATGAGCGCGTGCCATGCGGCGATCTCCTAGTCCCCGGCTCACACAGCGGCTCTAGGAAAAAAAATGAATTACAGCGCTGTCGTTAACGACTACTGCGCATGTAAAAAAATTGAGTAATAATTATAAAGGGGAAAAGACACCCTGCTTGTGAGATGTCATCGCGGCCTTCGCAATCTCTAGAAGCCATCATTAATAATTTTATTCATGGCTACGAGTGTGTCAGTCCTCCCGAGAATACTTGGAGATCACGTTACCGCTGCCTTCGAGTCGATGATGAAGAGCTCATGGTAGTCTGTAATGATGAGGTTGACTTTACATCCACCACTCTCCGCTAATAAGATGACGACCTTTTCGATGCAGATGGCGGCGATTACTAGCACCGCAACTATTCAGATAAACAATGATACCCGAAAGGCAATACTCATTACAAAAGCTTCGCCATTCAAATCTTGCGCGTGACGGCAGGCCTTTCTAAATTTTATATCGCGGCAAAATGAATAAATGTATCGGCACTGACATCTGTCGCTCTTGTTGGTTTCGTCTTTTCTGGAATAAGAAAAATATGAATTGCACACCCACTCGGTCGCAAGTAGTGCCTGCTAACAACTCCAAGTTTCAAGTTGAAAGCACTATGTGATTTCGAAATGTCAGTGCCGTTGTCTGGAGTTGACCGTGCTCACAGCGTTGTAAGAAATCTATCGAGAGCGGTGCACACTGTAGTTAGGGTGTGCCTTGATGCTCGCGCGCCATCGAGGCACTCTAACTGTAGTGACATCCGCGCGCCATCTGGGGAGAGCGCCACAAACTACAGTAGAAAAGAGCGTGACTTTAAATCTGTCGAGAGCGGTTAGGTGGCTAGGGCGGCGCTAGCGGCGCACACTGTAGTACTATCCGCGGCCATCTGGGGAGAGCGGCGCAAACTGCAGTAGGAAAGAGCGCGAATTTCAAAGGACACAAAATGCAACCTGCGTCCCTGTGCTTCGCACCTTCGGCATCGTTAACGGCATGGAGATTTGTGATTTTTTTTCCTAATTATAACATTTATGTTGCTATTTTGTTTTATTAGAACAAACTTACTGTGAGTATTGTTCTTCACTTTTAATAAGAGATAAACCGTGAATCGTTAGGTATTTCAAAAATTTTAATATTGGGTTGAATAGTATTACTTCGATGCAAAGGGAACATTTGTAACAAAAATAACTTTCTCCGAAAATGAATGGAGTTGTAACACCATGCCGACATTTTGTTTTGATGGTAGGTATTGTAGATTCCACGCCTTTTTAATACGAAGTGCACGGTGATTTTGCTTGGACTCGCTCTTTGCTGCCTGCTTAGTGCCAGAGGTAAGAATACTGACTGGTAACTTAGTTTATCTTTTATATTGCGAACGCCAATAGGCAAATATTAGCATGAATACTTATTTTCATTCTCACTCATTTGAAGCGCAAAGAGACAAGTCCTAAAAACAGGGGAGCACGAGGTTAAAATTACAGCCGTGCAGAAAGTGCAGCATAATCTCAAACGTCAACACTGAACCAACCAGTGCGAGGAAAACTTTTATATCCACAAGAACTCCTTTGATGCATTCACCAAGCTTTCCTCAAACAACATGGCCAAAATGCGGCAAGTTTTTTTTAGCTTTTTTATTGACATCTAAGCACTTCGTATGGCCTGTGGATGCAAACCATTAATTTGTAATCGAGATCCGGTGAGTTTTTGTTCTAATTTCGCGCTGCGACTGATTGCTTTAGGGATTCGCCGTGGAGGGTCGGCAAAGGGATGACGTCGACGGAAACCTTTCGCAACGACAGATTTGGCGTCCACGCGATAAATAGTCATGGACAAATAAAATGCTAACCCAAAAAGTCGAACCAGCACACACGAATTGCGCGATTTCCTCTCACCGATCTCTAATTGTCGTTTTTGATAATTAGGGTAAATAACGTTGGGATATGTGGCTTTCTTATTATACTAGTAGTGCGCTGTTATTGTAGCTCCGCGAGCAGTATACTTCAATTGTTCGTGTTCTCACTCTGTATTCTTCTTCGAAGTTTACTTTTCCGCGACTGTACATACTTGAGACATTTACATATACGGTAAGCACTGTTGCGCTGATAGGCCTCGCTCCCTGGTGACATTCGTCTGATCAGTAAGGAGGGCATATATTTGCTGTGTGCCTATGTAACGCTGTCGAAGTATCGGGGCTCCTAAGGAATAAAAAGGAATTGTCCAGTACACCTTCGGGGGTAATGTGCGTTCGCGCTTCTGGGTGTACTATTCCGTCAGCTTCCTACGTGGACCTCACGACGTGTCCATGAACGTAAAATTCTTAATACACAATTCTGCGCATACCTGTTGATGACGCTGGACCTATCAAGCGTATACGTTATATTTCTTGCCAGCGAAATTCGGCAGTGATTTGACCAATAAACATCTGCTAATCTCTGGGAACAGGGCACTAACCGCTCACAAAACAACGCTAAACTCCTTATAATCCCGTTAACGTCATTAAAGCTCAATGTGTCATGTTAGCGGTAATGTTACGAACATTGCAGGAAAACATGTGCGATCAATAAGCGGCTCTTTGCTGTACGTTTGAGAACATACGATACTTAGGAGCCAATTAATGCTGCATACTGCGGACACAGGATTTTTAATGGTCATGTTGTGCTTTCGCGTAAAAGAATACCTAATTCGCTGCTTCGGCAAACTGCCAATGTAGTCACATGTGCTCTGAATTTTATAAATCTGAACTCTTCAAATGTGTCTTCTTTAGTCGAGGACGAGTAGTTTGCGCATTCTCTGTTGACGGGATTTCGCTTGTTATTTGTGTATTTTAAGCACGTCGGCCGAAGGTGCTTCTGCAGCTGAAGCTAGAGCGGATCGCCGCCCTGACGAATCCGAGCCCGACGAGGAAGCCCCAGAAGGGGACCCGCCCTGCATGCCGTACTGCGACTACCGCCTTTAACCGGGATAAACAAGTCTCCATCAGTTAACGGTACTCTCAGGAACGCTTTCTTGGCGGACTTCATGCAGTAATAACAACCAAATATTCTCACAGACAGCCTCAATTTGACCTGTTGTTACTCATGCGATACGATGAAACATTTATGGCAGAGCACCCTCCAGAGACAGTATAATATCAGGTTTGTTTCTAAAAGATGGAATTCCATGCGCCGTTGTCACTGTGCTTGAAATTACATAGGAAAAGATAATTATGTGCAGTTCATGAACAGTATATTACAATGCTCCTTAGTGACATGGAAAAAGAGGCAGGAAAAGTTTACAGGATCAGTTTCGTTTTTTAGTTGCTTCAAACTGCACTGAAACCCAGAGACGTGTTTATGGATCGCTCAATTAAACCCAAGAGACGAATGCTGTCAGGATTGTTTGTGTTTTCTTAGTCCTCCGTCGCCTAATGAGTTTTAAAGAGCTCCCAGTTGAACAGCCGATTTTCTACTAGAAATACTTGCAAAGGAAACTGTGTCACCCTTGCGTATCGGTTCACACAGGTTACTCAGCAGTGTGCTAACTGATACATTTTTACCTAAATCACATATCCGCACATTTGTCCTGCGGCCTTGCTATACGCCTCTTGCACTGCAGTTTCATGTAAACACGCACGTGGCGCCATTTGCTGGCGGCGGCGGCGCTTTTTCCAAATAAGAAAATAAACATATACTACAGATTTCCTACGACGCGCAAATACAACGCCAACCGGGAAAATAGTAAACAAGACATCACTTTGTTTTGTCGCAACCACATTTGGTATGTGGACCTGAAACGACGACCACCTACCCCAATCACCACCTACGAACCATGGGCGGTGGCACTGGGATGCTCTGTCCGGGTGACGCAACAAGCCCTGACGGACAGAGCAGCCAAGGTCGCTGAGCGTCTGTGGCTGTTCGCCACCCGCCCTACCTAGGAATGCCCGACATGAATAAGTTCTTCCTATCAGTTTGGCCTAGACTTGTCACATTTAACCTAGGGGAAATTCGATCATGGGCAATCGCCCTTCGCCCGTATGTGGGGATTTGCTTGCTGCTTCTGACCCCTCATTTGTACAAGAAATGTATTGGCCTTGCTTTGTTTCGTAATTCCCATTTGGATGTGCGTGATGGGCATTGTGTGTGTCCGCATTGGTGTACAACAGCCACTGTGTACATTTCTAACTTCCCTGTTGGCAGTAGCTCTAAAAACGCAAGGAATGATAAATTTTCCTTCTAATTCTTGGTAATCATATATATCCATTATTTTCTTCAGGGTTACCACATAAATTTATTAGTCACGACCGTAATATTTGTTGCTGGCAAAAATATTGGTCAACGAGTATGGGGTGTGTGCATTGCATCACCAACGAAACCTTTTTTTGGAGAAAGGAGCGTGGCCGATTATGCCTCAACTGGTTAAAACCGCATAAGTGAAGCATCAATATTGAGGCCTCCCGCAGTTACCATCATATAAGTCTCTTCTGCATTTCGATGCAGAGCAAAGGGAGGAGGAAGAATAAGAACTGTTAATCTCAGGGAATGCTCTATGCCACTTTTTATGCAAAGAGAAATAGGGAGAGAGTGAGTCTCTGTGGTCGAATCAAGACAAAAAAGGGATGTGTTTTACGCAAGCTAGCAGCAGCAGCAGCATAAACAACAACACCTGCCTTGATATATCCACTGCAGGACAAAGGTCTCTCCCCTTGACCTCCACCAACTCATCCCGTGTTCTGCCCGAATGTATTTCTTGCTCCGAATTTTATTTTCATTATTTCTTTTGCCCGTCGAGTTATTGGCCTTCCCGTCCTTCTAGTCGCATCTCGGGGTATCTATTCTGCTACACTCCTGGTCCACCTGTTGGTGATTCATCTCACTACTTTACCAGCCTACGTCCACTTCTTCAATTTTCACTATAGGTTGTTGCATCCCGGTTTCGCAGGTATAGCTCGCTGAACAGCCTGCACCCAGACAGTATCTCTGGATGCCCCGAAATTGAGCACCTCCGGTATCCGTGGAAGCGTGATGTGGTGCAGTCGCGATTGTGCGAGGTCACATTGACCAGCTTTCGCTGCCGAGTGCCCAATTTAGCTTTCTACCTTCAGCGTGCACGCATAGCGCCTTCGGCGCAATGCGAGTTTTGTCAAGAGCAGGGGACAATCAAACATTTCCTGCTGTCTTGCTGGCGGTTCTCCTCTATCCGAAATCGATTCCTGGAGGTTCCCCTCCGGCGCCTGGGTCTTTCCTTGTCTGTGTGGAATTTACTGTCATTTGGGGCATCGGGTTTAGGTTTCTGCCACGGGGATGTTTGTCACGCCCTTCACGCTTTCATTTCAAAATCCGGTCGCCTACCCTGTTAAAAGACACTTCGTACTTTCTTTCTCTGGTACGTGTAGTATCTGTTTTTACTTCAGTATGTCGAAATTGCCAACATCACTTCCCTCACACTCCACAGCTCTATTTTACCCTTAGTTTGAATTCTTGACCAGTTTCCCCAATCTGACTTGGCCAATCCCCCAGAGTGGGTACGCCCACTAATTTTTGCTTCCAACCAACCAACCAACCAACTTCACTTTTCTTCTTTTAATCCAAATTAGTTTTTCCTTTTCTCTCAGTTAGCGCCCGTTTCCTGGCCAATCCCCCAGAGTGGGTACGAGCCATTTTTTTTAACCAACCAACCAACATCTACTTCAGTTTCTTCCTCGATGCAGGATGGTCGTTTCCTGTCCCTGATTGTTACTCTTGTTCCTCCATGCCTCGCTGCCCCGATTCAAGTTTGCTTTCCAAAACCTTAGTAAGGTGCCAAGTTTACGCTCCGTATATTGTGGCCCTTAGAACGCATTGGTTATGTTTTTGTGTTGAAGAGGTATTTTAGTTTTCCTTATTTGTGAGTGGTTGCCGAGTACTTTCCAACCCATGCCTCTACTCCGCCGGATTTCTTTTCCGTGGTTGGCATCATCAGTGAGAACCTGTCTAAGGTAGTTATATGGTTCTACTTATTCCAGTAGTTCGCTACCTATACTCAAGAGCGCGTTTTCTGCATGCGTAATGATCGGTACTGCACACTTACTCATTTTTATTTTTATTCCCACTGCGAAGCTTTCTCATTGTACGTTTTCAGTCATTTCTTGCAGTTCTGCCAATTCACTTCGTAGGACTATGTCGTCGTCAAACCTCCCATGACTCAAGTATTCCCCGTTTATCTTCAAAACGGCGTTTCACACAGCCGATCTTCCTGAGTACACCCTCCAGACAAGATGCGAACAATTTTGGTGTGATAGCTTTTCCTATCACTCTCCTATCTAGATCGGGAACTTTTCGCCTTGCTTGCGAAGGGTTATCCGGCCAGGCATTCCTAGTATAGGTCCTCTACTAGTCATATAGGTCTCTTCTATTCTTTGGTCTTGAACGGTGCCAACACTGTTCTAGCATTTATTGAACTAAACTTAATTAACCCGTAAATATCAAGTAAAGAAGTTAATTGCACTCTGAAAGTTTTTGTATTACTTCAATAATGACATGGACGTAATCAATTTTAGCGTGCCCTTTTTAGAACCCCACCCTGTCCCCTGAGTTTTTCAAAATATAGATTGTTACTTATGTGAATAAATATTGCCTTCGTAAACACCTTCAGAAAAACTGACAGTGCACTGATGGGTCGGTAATTCTTAAGGGTTTTGTTATCTCCCTTCTTGTGAATCAAAACTATGTTGAGGTTTTAAGGCTATGAGTACTTTTAACTCGTGAAAAATTCTGAGAATACTTTAGCCAGCTCTTTGAGTACAAATTATCCACCTTTTATTAGACGTTCAATGGTTATGCCATCCTCGCTAGCAGAGTTTCGTTCTTTATACCATTGAGGGCCTTTTCTAGTTCCTCTTTGGTTACTAGTGGGAGTCGCAAGATAAGCTTGTGGGTTCAGTAGTTTCCCGGGTGTGAGGTCGCTGGCGTATATCCTTGTGTAAAGTTGTTGTGCTGCTTTTATTATCTCGTTCCTATTGCGCGTGATGTTGCCGTGTTCATCTCTGTGTGCGTATATTGTGTATCTGCCCGCTTTCTGTTTGTTGCCTTCAAACTTATTAGTTTATGTTTGTTGCCTTCAAACTTATTAGTTTATCAAGCGTCCTCTTGATAACTGCCATATTGCACGCAGGAATGCCCTTTTTTTATACATATTCACTTTCTACAGCTCCGCTAATTTCATTTGATCCATATTACTTGGCAATTTAATGTTGCCTTTTGTAATAACTTCCCTTGCTTTGGGATAAGCATGATTGTGTGTGAATGCTTTCCCCGCAGATGCTAGTGTGTGACGCTGTTCATCTGTCATATATATTCAAAGCACAAATATATTCTGTAGGTTTATATGAAACTCCTACGACCTGGTTCTAGCACACTCCATAATCTGCTTTCTAGGTTTCGCTAGTTTCTCTCTCTCTCTCTTATGATATTTGGCCTTATTTTGCAATAAACATTCTATGATCGCTGCTGCGAAAGTTGCTTCTTAGTTCCACGTCTTGCTAAATACCGGTGTTGTGCTTAAATTGAAGTCAATTTTGTTTTTAAAGAGAGGCATTAGTGTCCTCACTGATGCCGTTGTAGGACAATACGCCCTGCAAGAACGCGAACTTTCCCTGACCATAGTGCCGAATGATCGTGGGTGAAGTGACAGAAAAACGCTTCCTTAAGCCCGAATATAACCTAGGTCCGTCGCGTTATGAAGTTGTCGTGTATCAGATTGCTTCATTTCGACATGGTCGAAGCGCTTAGGAAAACTCGTGCGACAAGCAAAGAATCCATCACGAGAAGAATGGCGTGCCCTGTGTGCCCTAAGGCTGTTATCCACAAGAGATTAGGACCAACTTCCGCATTGGATGTTTCGGACGTTAAGCCTAATGTCACATCGTGCGGTTTAATAACTCAAACCGGCACACACTCAAAAATTGATCCCTGGACGCCACGCAGCAGGTACCCATTCGCACCGTACACCCCAAACCCCAACGTCACGTCTACGGAGTGCACATGCAAGAGTTGGTGTTGAGGTGGGGATATTCTGTGGTTTAAATGGTTTATTGATTGAAGAGGTTTCGAGCGAATGTGCGCCCGGCGACTTCATTTCCCCAATAAAGGGTCATAGACCCGGCTACACAAATCAACTGTTCCCTACAATTTCATGAGTTCTAATAATTGTCTTGAAAATTTCCTGCTGGGATCACGATTTCACGGAACAAAGGTAATACGCCGCTAAAAACTGACGCTATTCCTGTAGAGGTAAAAAAAACATTCAAGGTGCACACAACCTCTTTTTCAAGACCAGCATCGGGGCATGGTAATAGTAAAGATGCGAAACACGTCCAACGATGGTTAATGGCAGTTTGTTGGAGTTCACGCGTTTCCGGGAATATACTGGGCAGTCTGACATCACGTTGGAAACATCTTCCTCGGGCGGTTACCATGCTCCGGATGGGGAGTTTACAGAGGGAATTTTAAACAGAAATGAATTTGTATAAGCAAAGCTCCGTACCATATGATGGACTAGAGTTTTCCCTTTTCGGGGTGCCTCCACATTCAGTCGGAACTGTAGGGCTGGATCTATTGCGTACGGCAATGACCGCTTCGTGTCCTGATCAAACCACGCCTCTGCAGAGCGTTGTCACTCAATTTAGGTACGATAATCCTTGTGTCATTGGCGACGAGAGGAACGGTGAGCTGGTCACCGTAGTCGTGCCCCTGTTTTCCGAGTTGGTGGTGTGTACCTCCGAAGTAGAACATACTCGTAGTTTGAGATTGCCCAACAAAATAATCCATTACGAGAGAGGTTCGCGTTCAACTATAGTAGTCGTTATACGGAGGGATGCATATTTTTTCTGCTCCAGTTCGGGCTTTTCTATTGCAATGTTCTATTCTTTTGTTCGCTTAATAATGTGTTCATTACATCAGGGTATTTCTTTCGTCAAATCAAAAGAGTGTATCTCCGCGACTATTGCGAGAGCCCATTCCGAAGTTGCCCACTTACCTTTCTCCTAGTCTCTATTCACCAAATTTTGCGTTAAAGTCTCACATCGCCATCGTGAACTGTGTGGTTCCTAAGTTTACTGCTGTTTCTGCGCCTTCGTGGAAACTGTCTACCACTTGCCATCGTAGCTACCGGCCGCCGCATCAGCGAGTACTATGTTTAACCTGTATTGCTAGTTCAGTTCAACGCAACAACTCCGATCATTTTGTTAATTCAGGAAAATTCTGCTACCTTTCTTGCTATCTCTCTGTGGGTTATAAATCACACGCCGTATTATTTTTCTTTTTGTGAGGTCCCGAACAACAAAGAATACGCCCCATATTCATTTTTGTGGAGCCTTGTCGTTTTCTTCTAACCTCACTTAGCCCCATGATAGCCCACTTAATGTCCGAGATCTCCTTTAAAATTATAGCTAAGCTTCCCTCGCTAGGCTAAGTTCTTGCTTTAAATATTGCCAGGAACAAGTTCCAAAGGTGGCCTCTCCGGACCCATAGATTCTTAGCACCATCTACTGTGTCGCTGGCCTGACCTCTGGCGTTAACAAGTGCTCTAAACGTGTTGGGGACTCGGTACCGAGGTTTTGAGTGGGTCAATCACCTCAGAATGTTGCCAGCTACTCTGCACCAGGGTGGCCGAATCCTTCTGCGATGAGAGAGTGCTGTTTCTGTGCCAAGAGCCTTCCTGCATTTGGTTGCAGCTGCCTGGGTTAGCCTCTTAGGTATCCGGGGTGATAATTACTTCCGGACCAGGCAGCACTTCCTGGCCTGGCATGCACCACGGACGAACTCTGCTTTTTATAATCTGGACGTAACAGCAAATAAAAATGATGTCTGCACGGCGGGCAGCAGCGTTTTTGTAATCTTCCTCTTCCACTTCTGCCAAAGTTCCGAAGATGATGAGGCCACAAACTGAATTAGGTTACGTTTTTCCACTAGATAGTTGAGCTCCTTATGTCTTGCTCTAGTTCTTGCAAAAGCCTTCACAGCATTGGAGGTGGGGTTGTCGTCGAGCACGATAACAATGTCGCTCGCGTGATTCTATTTTGATTATAATGATAGTGCCAATGCATTCGAAGTGCTTCTCAGTACATTGCAATGGTGCATAAGTCCTCTCTGTGTGCGTGAATTTAATAAATAAAATTTACAACCTCAGTTCGCGTACAACGATTGATCGGCACTCGTTTGGAAGTGATTTGGTATATTTTGGAAGGATAAGGCAATCAGGCCTTCTTGTCCGCGGGAATTTCGATATTCACAATTTGAATTTTACCCAGTTCATACGAAAGACGTTGCGCAGGTCTTTGTTCTTCGCGATGTTTAATTTATTTAAACATAACTATCATAGGCGAGCTATCGGTTGATTGAGTGAGAAAGAGGAAGTAATCCGTCACACGTGACGCACGCCACCCGCCATCTTGGAGGCTACGAACCGTCCAACCGGCCTGCCCGGTGCAATTTTGCTGAAATACGAGATACCCTATCCCCGACGACAATGTCTGAAAGCATCCGCCCACTCTCGAGAACGGCCATAGAAGGTTCCTCCAAGACCTCAGCAGCAGGCCCTGTTTTTGAAACTACCAAAAGCGGAGACCAAACGCCCGGAACGCCGACTATGTCCCGCAGGTCCTCGGAGCGAGTCCCCGAAGAAGAGAGGAAACAAGGAGATCGCAAGCGCCGAACTATCGACTTCATTCTTCGGCGCAACGGCCATCCCCCGGTCGTTGGATCCTGGAAGACGTTCACCAGTGGATCCACCAGTTGTTTCCACCTCGCTGGTGAGAAAGAAGCCCAGTAAGGCCACAGCACCAGCTGACCGACCGGCGCAGCCTCAGACGCAGGTGAGGCCAATTTGGTATTTGTTATAGAAATAAAAAACTGATTATACCTTTGTTCAAAGTGTCAATAAATTCAGTAGTCATGTTCACAGCTTAAATTTGGATCATTTCTGCAATGCAGAAAAAAACATCAATCTACAAAAATGTAAGGGCGTTTTAAAACAGGCGGTGAAATCCTCTTAGAACAAAATAGCTCGCAATGTAACCTTTTCTGCATCGGCAACAATGAATTGATGAAGCTACAGAACAATCTGACAGTTTCTGTTACAAGAGAAAGAAAACAAAGAAGTCTCAGTCGTTGCTAGACTTTTAGGTCTTATATAATTAGATAGCACAAGGGAGGGGGGGCGAGGACGGGTATTAGCAGACTACCCCGAAGATATTGACAGAGGTCCAATGAACTGTATACTGAAAGTTACCTTCCCTTTATCGTGCCCTACAATTACGATGCCGTAGAGAAATCCGCCAACAAATGCTGCGACAGCTTCTACGTGCGCGTCATCAATGCAATCATAAATTATAACGAGTGTAAACAAATGTGGCGCGTCTTATATGAACACTGAGAGCCTGTATACAATCTTTTTATACGAACTCAATATGATCTCTGCTCTTGCAGTTTCTCTTGAAATTGGTGAAGCCCATTTTGTCAAGGCCTCTTGAAGAACGCTCATTTCCTGAGACATTGTAATGTTTCGATGAAGCACTTGATAGACAAAGGTTGCGGGAAGAGTCGAGCCGGCGACAGGGACATTGTACGTCCTTAGGTTAGGCCTAACATGGCCGCTTGGCGCTCAGGACGTCGTCCAGTGGTGCGTGATGGTCGAAGTAGAGTTCGTATGACGTTCCTACCTGCTAAAATTTCAACCAGACTCTCTCTCAACGCTAAGCCTAAAGAAAGAACTTTAGGCCGTACGCCCTAAGTCCTAACATGACGAAGACTGAAGGACTAACATGACTACTTAAGTCCTAACATGACGAAGAATGGTGAGACTGAAAAAGTCAAATCAAATCAATGTTTATTTGTTTCAACACGAGGTTGAGGTTACACCTGGCGAAACGCAGTTGCGTACAGCTTGAGGGCGCCTGGGGACCTTTGTGCACAGCAGCGGGTTCACAATATAAATTACTGTACAAAATTGCCTATTTACAACCTAAAGTACTTTCGAAAAAAAGTAGCATAAAATAGTACGCTCATATATAAAAAGAGACACTTAACCAGAAAAAAAACATGTCTACATATGATATTTCTACAACGAGTTGTCTAAAAAGTATGCCAAAAGCTGTTTCCGGGTTAGTTCTTATCGTAGGTCAGGACGTGAATTCGGTTCGAGGTGTTAAGTCCTAAAAGCAAAACCTAAGGCTTAAGCAGGCGCGTACCTTGCAGCTACTTTTGTTACTCTAGCAAATTCATACACACCCACAGATTAGCAGTATTACCAGTAGTGTAATAAATCAAGCTGAATACGCTAGCAGCTGCCCCGGTACGCACAAACCAGTCAACGAACGAATAAATTAATCCCAGATTTTGAGCGTAAGCAGTAGGACGGCTTACGACGAAAAATATGTACCTACCGTAAAGTTCCCAAAAGGACGACTGCCCAAACCACAGAGATATCCGAGGAAAAAAAGTATGGGCGAACTTTTGGGTCAGGTGCAAAAAAACTACAAAAAGTGGTCACAGCGCCAACGAAAACTGAGGGAAATCAAGGGAAAATACTAGACGGGTGAATTTTCCGGTCAAGTGCGGAAGGACAAATAAGTGGCTGTATCGACACAGCAATCGATTATTCGAGTTTACTTTGTTAAACTCGAATCATTGCTAAAGGCGTCGAACATATGCCGCCGCGCTCCCTTCAGAATGCCCTCTCGATCTTCGGCTCCCCTTTCGGTTCCGTGCTCGCATAGGCCAGGCGCTCGTCGATCTCGCCCTCTTGAGAACATTCAAGGCTTGTCGAGATGCTAAACGATGCCAAGACACTATCTCTCCCCTCTTCTATCCTCCCCATCTACTACCCCCTCTTTCCGCTCTTGCAAGTCATGCCAGTCAGGTTGTGTTTTTTTTTTGTTCAAAATCGAGACAACTGGCGGCGTGTACGGCCGTTGGAAAATTTCGCGGAGGGGGTACCTGGCTTTCGAACGCCTAGAGGCAAACACGATTTGAGAGGGTGTGCGATGTTTCGGGCCTTTTAGTCAATTGAATATCAAACCCTTATAAGAGGGTGGGCAATTTTCGGGAGAGGGCGTTCTCCTGAAACTTTACGGTAACTGTCATTGTTGCTGTCCCACTCTTACCCTTATCAAAGCAGTACTTCATGGTGGAATTACCCATATCGCTGTGCGTTTGAGCATTTCTTGTTTAAAAAAACGTTAGTGCATCTTTTTAAATATATTTCGTGGTTGTCGCTGCCAACTGTCCATTTTTTTCTATGTTGCCTGAATCTGTGGAAGCTTTTTTTTCACATTAGAGACCCGTCTGCCCTTTCTGGTACATGTAGTTATTCTCTCTAGGTGCAACATCGTTTGGACGTAGCTGTACCTTCCTATGTAGAACTATTTCGGTGGTTGTTTTTCTTTCCAAGATATTGCTAACAAGAAAGATTGTAACAGGAAGCAATAGGTTGATGTCTAAATATAAGGGAGTTGACATTCCACGATTGCAGAAATGTGTGCCACCGCACCAGTACGCAATACAAAGGAGGGAAAAAAACGGATGTTCACTGAATCCTTGTTTTGTATTGCTTGAAACGCGGTATAAATACCCCATTTGCTAACAGCAAATAGACAAACATAAAAACTTTCTTAGGTACGGTTGGTGTATCTGTATGCTTGGCTGCAAAAAAAAAGGTTTTAACACCACAGTATTATTATCCCACCCTACACGGATGACTGCCCCTCTTACTCCTTTTCTTCCTCCACACCAATTCACGCTCCTCCGTTCTGCCTCCTCGTATTACGTGAACGACACATGGCTTATCTGCAATTATCAACTGCTCTAGCGTGTGGTGTTGGCTGCACATAAACTACGCAATTGTAGGAAAATTTTACATGGCGTTTCCGTTACACCAGTTGTGTTACTGTCGTTGGTGAGGGTTAGTGCGCGCTTTTGTACGGCTCATAAAAGCAACACTTCTTTTTGGATTTTGGTGCAATTAACTGCTGACAAGTTGCGCCTGGAGGAATAACATGCCTGCAATTCGGTTGCAAGAATGAACAGAGGGGCATAAATCTTCAAAGATATTTTTGCCGCACGGCTCCGCCGGGCAGTGTCGGCTGTGTCCCTAGTCAAGGGCATGTTTTATTCTTTCTTATGCCTCACGAATTCTCATTTTATAGGGAGAATGTTTCGTCCTAACGCCACTAGACTATAATATTCTTCTTTTATTTCTTATGCTGCACGGGTTACATCATTTGATGGGGATAATGTTTTGCCATAACGCAACTAGCCTAGAATAGCCTTTTTTATCTACAGTGTACTGGGTGTAATTAAACGGCTCCAGAATCACCCGCACCCAAAGATAAATGCCCGCGGAGCAAATGCCGCACATTCGATTACTCGCACTCGCCTGCGCGCGTCAATTTGTTTGACTGCTGCTTCGCCGCCTGTGTATTATTTGAGATGTTAGCGGTGAACAAGTTCGCTCTAATAAACTTGTTTTCCCTTCAAGCCAACTGCGTCGTGTTTGGCGACGTGACAATATGCCTAGCGCGATTGATCACTAAGGTATCATTGTGTTGAAAATTACGCTGCAGTTAATTTGCTGCTATGATGTTGAAATGGAAGCAGTGATTAAATGGCAGAGTAAATAAATATTGCTAAAACCTTGTTTTTATCATTTCTACGCTAACTCGGAAACTCACAGGCAGATTAAAATAAAAATACCATAAGTGTTTTTGCGTTGTCTGAAGAAAGAGATTCAGGATAGTCTTATATAAATATCACACAGTTTGGCGAGTTAACTGCGTTGGAAATAAAAAACAGAGGACTCAAACATGTTCCCATAGCTCACGCAGTGCTTCAACCTAGTGCGGTGTCTGGTCGGCGAGTTCTTGATTCGGTGGATCTCGATGCATGCATACGTACACTAAGGCAGGCATACGTGATGCAAAGGACATAAAGACAGGCATACATGAAAACGGGTGCGCATACATACATACATACATACATACATACATACATACATACATACATACATACATACATACATACATACATACATACATACATACATACATACATACATACATACATACATACATACATACATACATACATACATACATACATACATACATACATACATACATACACACAGAAAAGAACCAGCGCAAGACAGACGAGGACGAGGATGGTGACAGACACAGCGCGTCACCTTCCTCGTCCTCGTCTGTCCTCGTTTTCGTCTGTCTTGCGCTGGTTATTTTCTATCACCATGAACCAATACGAACTTGCCCAGCTTGCCATCTTGGTGCAATGCACACATACATAAAGACTGACAAGCGGACGGACAGAACGGCTGAAACTGGCGGACGTTTAAAGTGTCTTTCAAGCACTCTGGAACACTTTCGATATACGCTCATCCGATAAAAGCTTGGACAGTCGTTTAGGCACTTTAAACTTTGTTCTTTTTCGTTGACTCAATCTGTAGCCAGGGACAAGGGCCTCCTTCCCAATAAAGTACTTCATTCATTCACTCTTTCATTCGCGTCTGGAAGCACTGCGAAAGCTATAGTAATCGCCAGTACTGAGCTGCACTGCGTGGTTTGCTCGTCGAAGCAAACGCGTCTTTCGCATTGTCTTTGCTTTTGTGGCTTTTTTCTCAAGTGGCTATCGAGTGTGTGCATTGCTGTAACCGAAAGAAAGCCGGCCAATCGCCTCTACACCACTGTAACGACGCCATTCCAGCATTCTAAGAACGCCCAGACCAGGAAAGAGGAAAAATCTTTCGAGCAAATTTCTACGTTGTGTGATGGACCTAGAGCAGTGATTTTTGGCTGAAAAACTTTGCGAACCCTTAATCTATGTGCTGGATGCGTTGGTTGGCTATGTTTTGCAAGTATGTAAAATTTCGAAAAACGTTGCAAAAAGTGTTGGAGGGTCCCTTGAAGCGTAGTTCGCGACTGCGCTATCATATTTGGGAATGGTGAAAATGACTGGAGTAACACTGATAGACTTGTATGTGATGGACAGTTGTGTACCCTGGCCGAATTGACATCTGGATATTCCGAGGACCTGGAACGTACGAAGAGAAAGAACGGAAAGAAGCAAGACGTAAACATGATTGTGCACTGAATTTGTTTGTGATAATTATTGCTACAGGTTTTCCTAACGCTTTCACCTTCAGAACGCGAGGGAATCCCTAGGTTCCTCGAGTAGATTTTCTTTGACTTTTTATGTAGCGGCAACACAGGGTATAAGACGTGCGGTGTCATCTGCTTAGGTACGGCGTATTACTCGTGTAGCGTAGTGAAATTTCCCGGCAGATGTGTAATTGGAAACCATTTTCTTGTTTGAAATAGACATTTGTCAAGAACATATTTTTACTGTGAAGTGAACACTATTTAACACGCAACACTGCCTTCTTGCTGCCGTTTATATTGACTGTCGAATCCCTATCACACAAGGCTTGCTTATTTTTGCAGGAGCCTCTTGCAGCCGAGGTAGCAGCTAACCACAGCGCCTTTTCTCGAGCTCCGGTGACCCATAGGACTCTGACGCTTGAATCGCCTCTCCGCATGAAGAGCAAGAAGAAGGCCAACCCTATATCGCGTTACCGTGGAGAGCATAGTAGCATGGCCACCCTCCGAAGTCTGGACGCCAGCCTGGTAATCACAACAAAGGAAACCACGCTGCTGCGGCATTTTAAAATTCGTGCTCATTGGGCTTAGTAGGCACGTGCGTTTTCAGACACGCAAATTCAAGTGGCAGGGTGCAATTGCAGCTTAACTACACATAATGTTTAGTTACGTACGAGTGGGAAGGTCTTTATTACGAAGAACACCAGAAAAGAGGACTTCATCTAACAGCGATTCATTGAACGTGTTGATGGGATATTTATGACAACAATAAAAACTGGCACCGATAAAGAAACTTTAAAATGCAAAAAAGGACGTTTCGGCTGTGATCCGGTTATGTTTGCTTCAAGTTCTGACGTAGGCAACGTGCGTGCACGTGTGAGAAGTTGCCGTTAATGCGATTAAGTGTGTGCTCCGTGGCCCGGATTGTCAGGGATTCAAGATAAAACAATGAGGTGCAATTCTTCACGGTTACGAATATATTCGCATTGGCCCAATCTAGTTCATGGTGAGTTCCATCGGCGTGTTTGGCGATAGCGTTAGAATAGACTATCTTCATTCTTACGTCGTGCATGCGCTGCTTGAGCCTGTGCTGAAAATTTCCTGTCTCGCCGACATAGCTTCGGTCGCCGTCTGCGCAAGGGATGCTGTACATAACGCCTGGGAACTTTTCCTATATGAGCTTGTCCTTCACGTCCACCAACCAGGGAATTGCCGTAACTTTTGTGTTGGCACGCGCCCCTACCTGTACACTGTAGGGGCGGTGAACACGCGCCAAGTGCTCGGTAATTCCAGGTACTTACGGTATCGAAGCACGACGATAAGGACGCGTGTTGCCGGACAGCGCAGGACGTCCTAGCTGATGTTCCACGGAGCGCACAAATGAGTCAGGGTAGCCACTTGCAGAGAGATCCCCATGCACGGGCTGTATGTCGGCGGCGAGATCTTCCGGTCTCTTGCAAACTCTCTTCGCACGGCTTACAAGCGAGGTGATTACTGACCGTTGGTGGGAGGCAGGGTGCACAGACTTAAAATGCAGGTAGCACCCATAAGGGTCGAAAGAGCACCCATGCGGATCGCTACCTGCATTTTAAGTCTGTGAACCCTGCCACCTGCAAATGGTCTTCAATCGCCTCGTTTGTGAACCGTGCGAAGATGGTTTGCAAGAAATCAGATGTCCCCGCCGACATACAGCACGTGCATGGGGATCTCTCTGCAAGTGGCTACCCTGACTCATTTTTGCGCTCCGTGGAACATCAGCTAGGACGTCCCTTGATGTCCGGCAACACGCATCCCAATCGTCGTGCTCCGATACCGTATGTACCTGGAATTACCGAGCACTTGGCGCGTGTTCACCGCCCCTACAGTGTCCAGGTAGCGCGCGTGCCAACACAAAAGTTACGGCACTCCCTGGTGGACGTGAAGGAGAAGCTCATATAGGAAAAGTTCCCAGGCGTTATGTACAGCATTCTTTGCGCAGACTGCGACCGAAGCTATGTCGGCGAGACAGGAAATTTTCAGCACAGGCTCAAGCAGCACATGCACGACGTAAGAATGAAGATTGGCTATTAAAACGCTCTCGCTAAACACGCAGATGCAACTCACCATAAAATAGATTGGGCCAATGCGAAAATATTCGTAACCGTGAAGAATTGGACCTCATTGCTTTATCTTGAATCCCTGACAATCCGGGCCACGGAGCACACACTTAATCGCATTGACGGCAACGTCACACACGTGCACGCACGTTGCCTACGTCAAAACTTGACGCAAACATAACCGGATCACTTTCGCCCCCGATTTTCATTGTAAACAAGCCGCCCGTACGGGAGCCGAAATGACTTTTTTCGATTTTTTAAGCATTATTTGTCAGTGCCATTTTTAATTGTTGTCATGTGTTTTCCTTACGAGACGGGCTTCTGTCCAACACTCAATTTCATGGGATATTTATTCATTTTGTTGGGAATAACTCAGGGATATGAGGAAATGGAGTATATGTGAGCAACACTAGAATTGTGCATTACATCGTTTTTTTCGAAAACGCGGATGTGACCTACAAAGCATTCCTCAGCAACTGTTCTCCATATGCTTAGTCGTAGTTTTAAAAATAATTGTGATACAAATGAGGCGATAACATGAAGTCCTACTATTCGCAAAATTATCATAAAAGTAGAAGAATATTCACTACAGAAGACATCGACTAAGGATATTCTCAATTTCATCTTCGCTAGAGAGCGCCAAAGTATCAGAATTTTGCTGTAACTGGAAAAAAGCCGTGTTCTTGACATTGTAGTTTACGTGTGGAAACATCGAAATGAATTCAAATATATGTCAGAGAACCTAGTTAAGACTGCAGAGAAGTAGTAATTAGGTGGAATAATATATCTATGTTGGGTGGGCTGTCAGAGCATATCCCGTGCACGAGTAGAAAGTAAGATGTAGAAGAAAAGTAAGTAATTACCCTAGGCTGTCGAACATTCGACAAATCTCTCGAGTATTAAAAATTAGTGAATATTTCACCGCGGCTTTCCATGCCGTCAGCATTCTTTTGGAATTCCGGGTTATCGAGCCCCTCTGCCTTCACAAAGTGAATTGTCGCTATCTGATTTCACTTACACGCATTTGGTTCCACACCAACAACACATCCAATGATGATAAAGAAATACCCCATTGTCAAGTAGCCACGGACGACCCCGGTTTCGTCAAACATATGTTTATTGGCGCGGACGTGTGCTCCACTAAGAACACAAGGAATACGAAAACGGCAACGGAGCAGTCAACAGCGTGACGTGCACAAACGAGTTTAGGCGAATCGAGTTTCGCGGCGTGTCCCCTGCGAGCATTTATGTTTTCGCGAACTGCTTTCTGGAATCTCTGAATTACATCGAGAACAAAGAAAAGCATTCCCAACAAGTGAAGAGAGGGCGAAAAAATCTGCCCATCAAAATAAGGTAGCTTGTACGGCACACTGAAAAATAGAGGGAAACGAGCGATTTGCTTCCAACGTAGACGACACAGTAAGGCGCGGGCGTAATCTGGCAACAAAACACGCATGTAAACAAAACACAAGGCATTGCTACCGGCAATGTAAGCAATACCAACGCGCCCCACGCTCGCTTTAACTGTCGTGTAGTCAATCGCAATCAGTGAAACTTCATTGAGTGAGTGCTCGTGGGGGCAACGGATTTCACTTACGCATTACTTTTAAATGTAGAACTGCGCGTGTTTTGAGAGAGACCACGGACTTTCCTCAAAACGTAAAGAAATCATTGAACAAACCAATCAAGCACTAGGCGTAGCAGAGCGTGGCCTTCTTTGGTGTTGGCATGTTCTCCTCGAGTACATCCCTGTTTCGTCCAATGTTCGCGTGATCCCAGTCGTTTTGAACCTATCTAGATTGCCCGTCTTCTACACTCTCGTATTTACCTGCCGGGGGTTTGACTGATTGACCGTTCTGCGCTTAAGCAATTGCTCCAAAACGTTCAGTCGGCGCGTTGAGACGTTACTTTGGGTTACCCAGGTACGCTGTGCTGGATTTATTGCATTCTTTTCTGTATCTTGTCTCCTCCCAGTCTACACAAAAGCAATCTATTACGAAAGGGCCCTGGCAGCCACCAACTCTTCGTGGGCTCGTCAGCTGCGCCATGGTTCAGAATGCGCCACCGTTCATGTTTATGACAGAGGTACTTCATTATTCTGTTTCGCTGAACCAATTATTGTCAGGTTGCGGTAGCGGAGACCCTAGTGCGCGCCCGTGAGACCTAGCTTATATGAATGCTTTGTAGCTGCCGGGTCACCCCGTTCTTCCCTGTTAACTGAGGTATTATGCCACCCTGATGATACGTACGCTTATTGGCGCACCGCTCACAAGGCTCGCTCTATGTGACCGACTTGTTGTGAGTCTTCTTGGAATGATTGCATTAAATTCCCATTATAACGGCCTTGGAGAAGCGCATCAGCCCTTTTTACGTTTGTCTATTTTCAGGTCCTATGAATTGCACCGCATTGGCTCCCGGTATGTTAGCTATCTTAGCGTTGGAAAATAATACACATGGCCAGTAATCATTAACTGTGAAGGCAAGCAAAATTTCGCAAAAAAAAAGCATGGCACAAACCTCAGCGGGAACCTTCTTGCTACAATGAGAGACATTTCCTAGAAGGCTTCATTAAAAATATTTTTGATGGTTAAGCGTTTTCTTTGCGACGGAACGCGCCGCTATTGATACTCGGCGGGGATGGCAATGCAGAAGAAGAGGGAAAGGGAACAACGGTGGAATAAAATAGCCCAGAAAACTCTATTGAGAAAGTTAGCGTTCGAGCGTTAGACCGTTTTGGCCAGGATAGTCATTTTTGCACATGAATTTGACGGAGGCCCGCTGATCGGTTTGAATACCTACAGCCCAGGCTGTCGCCTAACGTGCCGCAGGAAAATATACCAAATTCTAGCACAATGTTTGCACTGCTATACATGTGATTGGTTAGTTTCGACACTTGGGATAAACCAATTTGGGGGTGAAATACTATCCTTCTGTATGAAGTTTGTCCCATCTCTCAGACGCAGCGGTCGTACACAAAAAGGAAGCACGCTGCCAGGGCATATTTCACGGCTCGTGAGCCAACAGGTGTATTTGAGGCCAAAAGTGTCGTCGGCCCTTCTCACGAAAGAATTCGGCACAGAGTCGTCCACCGATTCGCAGGTCTGTGAGGCAACGCTTACGGAAGCTTGAAGCGTAGTACTGCGCGAAATATTGTGGCGCGAGCCGGTCCGCACACATCTCCGGGAAAGAGACCCAACATGAACCTCTTTTTTGCCGTCCCAATAATTCACATTCGCTAGACGCCCGTGAGACGAACCGTCTTCCTTGTTGTACAACGTTCCCCAAAAACCCGCCTATTTTATTCCGTCTACGAGAGACCAGATGCACGGCAACGGTTCTGAGGAATTATGAAATATTTCTTTCAGCTAGCATAATACATTTTCCTATAAGAAGCCGCGAGAAATTTGTTACAGCTGTGCTGCAACTACTATACAATGTTGAGTACATCCACAAGATGCTACGTCGATGGGTCACTAAGACCTTCGCTCTCAATTTCCTCCAGGTCGTGCTATGTGCATCAGGCCGGTAGAATTTGTTAAACGGTTATGCAAATCGGCGGTTGAGGCAATGGAAGTAGCTGCGCTCTAAAAACATAAAAAATTGTTTGTTTTGTAGGAGTTAAAGTTTTCTTGACTTAAAGCCGGCTTATTTCGAAATATAAGTTAGCACTCTTTGTAACTTAAGAATTCGTCCTATCAGTTAGATCTCTGGCAGTAAATGTTCGCGGCTTTCAGTTTCAGGGTCGAACACAGCAGTTTGAGTACAGTGGAGGAAGAATCAAGCTGTCGGGGGCCACTGTGACCGCCGCTGCCTGCTGTCTCCTCCTGTTTGCTGCGTTTCTATTCATCATCCTGGTTGTGCGCATCAAAAGCGGAAGGGACGCCGAAGACGATTCCGGTTGTTCATCGGGAGGCTGCGGGGAATTCAAACACGTACTCGACGCCATTCTCAATCACAGCGCTGATCCGTGCAACAACTTTGACGCATTTGTCTGCTCCAAGTGGCAGGCAGACAACCAGGATTCTCTGAATGGTCTTCGTACCACGTCCACGCAGTCTGACATGGTGCGGCGCTGGCTCGATGACTTCCAGTGGTTGCTTATCAAGGGAGCGAAACACCTGACCGTCGGTAAGAAAGCCAAGGCAATGTACGACAGCTGCACCGCCAGCGCACCCCAGCCGACCAAAGGAGCCCTCACGGCCTTCATGAATGCGACCAATTTAAGCTGGCCAGAGGAGCCTACGAATGACGTGAACGCCTTCGGAGTGCTTCTCGACCTTGCCTACAACTGGAACGTGCCACTGTGGTTCCGAGTGGTCGTTCTGCCTGAGGACGCGTACCACGAACGCCGCCGGATCCTCATCAGCCTTAACCCCCAGGTGGCTCAGTGGCAGGCCATACTTGAACAGCTGGGAAGTGTTAAGACCTATATGGTGTACTGGACCAGTTTCTACAACCAGCTCGTGTCCGATGCAGACAACAAGATTCCCAGTGATAGCGCCATTGTTAACAGTTACAGGATTCTCAAGACCGTCTTAGGGACTTTTCTGAAGAAAGACACATACGCTGACGAGGCTCCTGTCCAGCTTTCTCTCGATGACGCCCCAAAGCACGTAACTTTTGCCAACAACATGACAGAATTAGTCAATGAACATGTGGACTACGGGTGCAATTTTTCACCCCATGACCTTCTCGTATTTAGTGAAGCACGACTACTGCAGGCTCTGAATAACACTTTTGCGAGGTACTCAAACGCAGAACTTCTGCACCACATATCGTGGTTGTTCGTGCAGGCGCACGGACCTGTTGTGGACCCCTTCAACTTGCTCCTTAGTCGGCATGGAAGTAAAAGTGGAGCGCAGGAAGAGCTGCCCCGCTACTGTGCCTCGCAAGTGGAAGCCAGCTACCCAATGATGACCAACGCGCTGTGCTCTGTGTCGCAGTTCAGCCCTCGGCTAAGGCGATTTATATCAGACCAGCTACATAACGTTGCCGAATCGGTGCGTTTGGGCATCATGCGGGCACCATGGCTCGACCCAAAAAGCAGGACGGCGGCCGAGACCAAGATCAACTGGCTAAGAACCGTCCTGTGGCCTCCCGACACTTTCCTTGAGGAAAAGAGTCTGGCCGCCCTGTACCGGCTTTTCCCTCCTAATGAGACCTCCTTCAGCGGCTTCTGGTTAGAAACGCGTCGAGCCCTAAAACGTCGACGACTGCAAGAACCTCAATACAACTCCGAGCCCTTCGACGCACCCGGAAGCTACGCGCTTCCTTTGGTGACGTACGAGCATGCCTTAAACACAGTTTTCGTGGCTATGGCAGCATTGACAAGGCCCCTTTTCTATAGCCCTGAAGCCGGGGCGATGACATATGGTGGACTGGGTTACCAGTACGCCCGACAAGTTCTGCGAGCCATCGACAGCAACGGCGCCAGCCTGGACAGGTTTGGACGCCCAGTGGAAACGTGGCTTTCTCCAGAGTCAGCTGGTGGGCTTCAAGAGCGAGCGGAGTGTTACGGTGTGACGGACTACAACACGCTCCTTGACATCGCTGCCTTGGAAGTGGCCTACAATGCCTTCCGCGCAGCCCCTCTAAAGAGCCAAGTCAACGTGTTTGGGGACATTACACCAGCGAAAGTATTCTTTATATCCGTGTGCTACGCCTCGTGCAGCCAAAAAAGACTTTACTCGGTGGAACAATGCCAAAAACTTGTCAGTGGATTTCGGCCCTTTGCGGAGGCATTCAACTGCGAAAAACTGTTGGCGCCCGTCAGGGTGAACAATTGCTCAGTTTTTTATTAGCTTTTTGTCATCTGCAAACGAATGATTTTGACGAACACAAGTACTTTTCCGTCAGCTTATTTGGAGCCTGTGAAAGAAGTCAGTGCGGTAGGCTAAACAGCTTATATCAAACGCGCAAGGCAAATAACGCGCGCATTTTGCTTGTACTTTGCTCCGTCGCACGAATAGTGTCTTATATATACCATATTTTCCCGCAACTTTAGTATTGTTAGAGAATCTTTTTAATTTTGAATAAATAGTTGTCGCTTAACACGCGCACAGCTAAACATCTTTTTCTTCGTAGTATTTTTGGTTGGCTATTCTTATTCCTCCTAATGAATGGTGATCTTTTTGTGGTAAAAACTGCTTTAATAAGCATGAACTGATTGCTCTACACACACGTCCGCCTTCCTTAAAATAGGATTTGTTCTTTCGGCAAGAAAAGAGTTCAGATATCTTATTCGAATCCCGCCGATTCTGACTTTATATAACAGCTATCTTTGATAAGAACTTGTGAATCCCTCCCCATGTCAGGGGTTAAGACCTCTTGCAGTACACGCGTGCTTGTGTTTATTCCAGAAATTATAATGAAATCACCTAAAAGAAGTTCGGAGTTGGCACTGATTGGGGGTCTGTGCAGTAAGTGTCATATTTTCCTTCTTTCAGAACACGCGACCACCACATGAGGTCAACGCTGTCTGACAGAATTTTAAAATATCAATGAATTCCAACCACTTCTTCATGAATGAGCTCTGCACTGTAGTTTACAAAATTATTCCACGACCCCACGCGTATTTCTTCCACGTTTTAATGTAAATCCGCGACTTTTTTATACTGTCGGTACATGGAATTTGTATCAATACTCTTGCTACTGGGGATAGTGTGGTACTTGATACGGTTTGTTAAGCATCGATGCCAGGTGTAATGTCAAAATAGCCGTTCAACAACCTGATTCCTGTCCTAACCTTGAATAAACTGACTGCGATCATGAAAACTCGCACCCACACTAGCATATCCGCATATACGACAACACACGCACCGCCATGAGCACTATAAGGATATGAGGTGTAAGTATAGCACACAAAACATAAGTTCCAGATCGGCCTCGATCCAGAACATATACAAAACAAAACTTCTTTTTAACTAGAAGAGCATACTCCTCAAAACAAAATCACCACAAACAATGTTTCCTTGGATGCGTCAGCCTCCAACTTGAGCCTTGACGTAATAAAGGAGCATATTTTATAAATATTCAAATACCCTCCGCCTAAGGATGGCGATGGTTGGAACACGCGGCTGTCTTCCGTGCGAAAAGCATATGGCGAAGTCCCAAATTAAAAGTAGCTCAAATCAAAATCAAAGCGTCAATGAACAGTTTGTAAATCACCGGAGAGTAACAGTTCGACAGTAAACGACCAACGTGCATAGTCTCTACGAACCGACGTCCCAACTCGCACGACAGCAAACTCATCGCTCCCGCGAATGGTGAGCGCCTCCCTCACACATCCTCGACCCTATCGAAATTGTGCAATCGGATATACTTCGGCTTCATAACTCAAGGGACTCTTTTTCAATTCTGACCCCAGGCACCATTTTCTCTTCTGTCATCATCATCATCATGATCACCATAATCATCACCATCATGTGCCGTCCTATCGTGTAATGTTGGAGGTACTACTATGCCTTTCCTTACGACACCGCCATCAGTTAAACCAAAGTAGGTTCACCGTAAAGGGTATTCCACTCAAACAAATTTATAGTTAAAATAAATTTCTTCGCTGCAGTGGCATGTGCAACTTCGGGGTGTTCTGTAACCGGACATGTATTGTTTTTATATAATGCACGAACAAACAAATCAACTACAGTTCTGTTGAAACGACCGCGATGGCAAGCGCGAATATTTCCGCAATCGACTACACCAGAAATCCAACCAACCCTGAAGGGTGTGGAATATATCTATTTATGTTTAATGCCAGTTTGCTCGTCGCTCGTTGGTTTTATTTAGTTTTGTGAGTTTTTTTAGAAATATACGCCGTCCCCTATTGTATTGTGCTTCCAACGAAAGGCTACTTGATTAGTTTTTATTGCGGACGGTTTACTGCACTGCTATTGTGCTATCCAGGGGCTTTACTGATACGAGAATTCCATGGCTTTCCCACGGCTTTTTCACGATCGTTCGTCGTAAGACGGACGGCTCTTTTTTTTCTGTAATTTGTTACGTCCATGCACACCTCTCCATTGCAAACTGCTTCGACGGTGCCAAAATGCGCAGTCGGATACAGGTCTTCATGGAAGGATAGGCGTAGAGACAGCCTCTAACGCGAGGCATGATTTTGACCACGTGAAGCTTTTTTATTTTCTTCACTTCCACCGCCATCATTATCTTCGTCAGAGAAAGTTGGCATTCCGAGAGTGTGTTCTGGATGAACTAAAAATATCATCCCTCCAATGAAAATTTAATGGCTCATATACGATAGCTGAGAGTGCGTGTAGACCGCTTCATAAAACCCGAAATAAACATAAAACTTCCCGGTTCACGTGAATCTATGTGTTTTCAAGGGCAGGCGATACTTCTCCACTATGTTGCTGTAACATTGATTTTTTTCCCTCTTTCTTCACTTTCATCTTTTGATGTCTTAGGCTGCGAATTTAGCGAAAATCTAGATAACAAGTGCGAAACCTTTAAAATCAGGGTTCTTCGAGCCTGGTGCGCGCCTGTTCTAGTACCGTGCCATCACGTTCAGCCGTCACGCAGCAGAAAATATTCGACAACCATAGATCTCCAATTGATAGTTTCGTCGTTTCCTGAGTGGGCTATTTAGCCTCAATGCTGGCGGTCAATCATCTCAATGGGTATGCCTCCAGAAAAAGAAAACAACAACAAAAACCTGAAGGAAGCTGACCATAACGCGTAGGACATGACGGTAGCGAAGCTGTAGGAAACATTTAAGACCCTCACGAAGGTTTACTTCCACAGTTGCAGCCGATTTGATTCTTCTTCGCTGCCGCAACGACCTTTACTCCGTCATTGTTGCTATAACTGTGAGCTTCTTTCATTTTTTAGAAAGTGGTAATCATTCAACTTTACCTGCGAGAGGCGCATGCTATGACGCGTCTTTACCGTTCCGAGAAAGTGTTCCCACTATTGCAGCAAACGCTGGAGTTTTTGTTGTTGGCCTACCTTGGTCAATCTCTCTAAGTGGGTATGCTTGCCTTGACAAACATACGGTGGTGACGATGGGCGGTTGCCTTGAGGCACGTACATGCGACCACTCGGCATTTTCTTGGTTTTTCAACTGCCTGGTAGTCACCGCAACCTCGGCTAATCATCCTAAGTATATATCCTTGGCTTGATAAGCCTATGCAGGGGACTCTTCGCAGCCTTCGCAAGGCACGCATACACGAGCGGTAGGTACTTTTTTGTTGTTGTTTTTTAACTGCCGGACGGTCGCCGCAATCATGACCAATCTCCTTATTAAACGGGTGTGCTTGGCTTGCCAAACTTACGCAGGGGACGCAGGGCGATCGCCGCGAGGCGCCTTGTGGGAATCGTGGAGAACTGCAGCCTGCGATCCCGAGCCGGCGCGCGCTTCCGGAGAGTCGCGTGGCGCTGAAACGAGGTCCGGCGAGCCACTGGTTCGTCGGCGGCCTACGAGAGATTGCACCGCCGGTCCGTGCGAGGGATAGGCGCGCAGGCGGCGCGATCGTGTGGGACGTGTGCGCGCGGCAAACGGGGAGAGTCCGCCGGATGCCCGGTCGGAGCAGGATCGGCTGAACATCGCCGCGGTGGCGGATACATGTAATTAAGGTGGGAACTTTGTTTGTAGCGTGCCGTGAGTACCTGCCTCCCGTTCGCGGTCACGGCCCGGACGACGTGATTTGTGAACGCCGTCGAGCCTTGTGCTCGCATGATTTGGGATTCCCCGAATAAACGGCTGTGCTTCGGCACTACTGTCAACTGTGTTCTCGTATCGGCGAACCTCGCTGTGCTGCCGTAGGCTCGAGAGCCCGCGTGGTTGACACGCCGGGACCTATCCTGCTGGCGTACCCCAGAGTGCTGGCAAGGTCCCCGAGGAACCCCTCATATCCCACAACCTACATACGAGAGCTCAGCATTTTCTCGGTTTTTTAACCACCGTGCGTTCGCCGCAGTCGTGGCCAACCATCCTAAGTGGGTATGCTAGGCTTGACAAACGTGCGCAGGAGCCGCTGTACTGCAGTCGCGATGCACACACACACGACCTCTAGTCATTTTTATACTTTTTTAACTGCCTGGCGGTCGCAGCGAGACCCGAGCTCACATGCGCGTGCTAGGCAGTTTGTTGGTATTTTTAACTGTGGACATTGAAAAATTAAGGTTTCCTATAGCGATTTACTGTTAAAACAACTTTGTTCCACTTCTCGCCACGGGGTTTGTTAGCTTAGCAGCAGCGCATTGGGTGTGTGCTGAGAAGACCTGGCTGAAATCCAATCGACTCACACAGGGGCGCACGTCTTAAGGAGGCCGGCGTTTTCTTCCGCGGAAAACGTTTTTTTTTAGAATTTTTTTTTTTTGCAGAATATGGAGCCCGTAAGGCTTTTATCTTCAAGCGGTGGCAATTTGTTTTGCGAGAGGACTTATAAAACTTAGACAACAATTCATGTAGGTCAGAGTACTTCCAGAAACGCCACCGATTGCTGGCAATAACCTCGGTTCCTTTGGTGCGCACCACATGTCTTGGTGACATACTATACAACTAGGAACTGGTACACACAAGGCTCAAACGGTTCGCTAGCAAGGCGGTATTCCGTTCACCGGCGCGTAGAACCGCTCCACTACCTGTGCGCTCTCAGCGCCCTCGACTTGTCTCCTCCCAACACTCCTTCCATTGTGAGATGAAAGAAATGAAGGGACAGAAGACAGGAGAGAGAGGAACGAGAGGGAGATCTGGAGTGAGTAGGAAGACAGAAAAACCGTGGGCAATTGCTACAAACGCGAGAAGCGAGATGCAAACGGAATGTTTGTTTAGAAAGTAGCGGTGATCCTTACGTTCGAAGAGAAAGTTCGTTGTCGAGAACCGAGACAGGAGTGGGGAACGGGATGTGAGGGAGACTTATGTCACGAAGCCGCGCGTCGGTTGTAATGCGGAGTAATTCGGCAAGAGGGAACCTTATGAGCTTCACTGTCCCACAGGAGCCACGAAGTGGTCCCACAGCTCTGCGGCAAGGCGGCATCGCCTGAGGTCCCGGCGCTTATACGACAAAATGGAGGAAGCTCACATCAGCGCCTAAGACTTGACAGTAGCGAAGCTATACGCAACCTTCACTACCACCACGAAAGTAAGTTCACAATTGTAGCCGATTTCTACTGTTGAGCCGTTTTCAGGAGGCGGTATTCCCATCCAGCATGTCACCTGCGTACTTACTCCGCGAGGTTGAACTCTGATTTTATGGATATATTTGAGCTGTTATTTTTCGTGGCTAAGAGTAGCTTCCGGTGGACCTGTGCTCATTTAGATTATTGGGACAGAAAAGGAGTAGAACTATTTTTCTACTCGGCATGAATGAAAAGCAAGTTTTAGATTCTAAGCTAACTGTGCCAAAAAATTATGCATACATTGTTTTGTCCCTACATGCTGGCCACAAGTGCACGTGAGATAACCCTTTATTGGCTGTAGATAGGCACCACTTCAACATCAATACAGTCGATGTAAACATGAATTCGTGTGGGCGTTTCCTTTGTTAAGAATGACCACTGTGAATGCACAAAAAGAAACAAAGTTTGCTACAAATAAACAAAAAGAAACAAACGCGATCTCGGAAATGCTATTACCTTTAGGAACACCAAGCGGGCACATTGTCCAACCCGAAAGTGAAACAAAGCAGAACTGTGGCGCGTCAGATTGCCGGCTATTAGCGGTAATAGGTTTCATACATTTCGGCCATTGATGTAAAACTGGAAGGTGTAATGCCGGCACTTAGTGCCATTGTTCACAACATATGAATATTTTCCGCTAACATGTAAGTACTGACGTAGAGTAGCAGTCCGGAAGCTTTTACGAAATCAAAAACACCTATCAGGCAATGTTCCAGCCTGGGATATTGTCCAAATCGAGAACATATTTCTTCAGCGGAACATCGACGTCATCACCTTGTCGGTACGAGCCATGCTGTATTCTCTAGAAATGAAGCAACCCATATTGTGTATTGTGTATCGCCCCCAGTTGTAAACGTCGAAGCCGACAATGCTTTGGACTGAGTATATGGCTCAGGAGAACGCCGGGGTGCCATCAAACAGCGCCGCAAAAGCTCTTTGGTCTTAAGTTATCTCACACTCTCGTTGCATCGCCCTACCACCTGTCCTAACAAGTCCGCTGACAGGACCATGTAAAACCTCGGAAAGACGTATTCTCGTTTGCGTTTTGTCTCTAAGCACAACAAAAGCTACGCTCTAAAATTCCGAGGAAGCGCCCCCTTGGAGGTAGGCCGAAAACACTGGCAGTGAGGGGGTGGGGGCTGTCCCGGAATGGCACCAAAATGCAATATGGCGGCGGCGACAACGATACCCCGCCAGGAAAAAAATCCACGCCGTGATCGATGCCGAGAGGGGCGAAGCTCTGGGACTTAAGTTGTGTATTGCTTGTGTGATGAGCGCCATCAATTTCGTGCGTGCTGATGCACTCTGAGTTCTAATAATAATAATAATAATAATACTTTATTTTCAGCAAAAAGAGAAACTGTACAGAAGTCAGGCCCTACCAAAGCCTCATAGGGCTTGAACGGCAGTGCCTGGCAGAGCGGACAAACATGCTACATAAAGAAAACTAATATAACAGAAATTTGTAGCTAACTAGCAAACAAACATAACACTGTTTACTGGGCAGTCAATGAGGTAAACATCACCAGAATACTGAAAGGACTTATACAATATAATGTCTTAATGCTTTCCTTAGTTTATACTTAGTTTGAAAAGAGAGGTAGTTTGGAGGAAGTTGATTGAAGGCATGGGGCACATAATAAATTCGACTTCTTTTCCCGTATCTCGTGGCGCATCTAGGTATCAGATACGGTTCTTTAGGGCGGAGGCAGCGCGTCGGAATGTACGGAGTCTTAAAACTACTACTCCAGTAATGCTTCAATACAATGGTTTGTAGCAACAGAGAGTCGAAATTTGGCATAGATAACATGGCAAATATGTTAACATCCCTGGCAAGGTCCAGGTCGTACGCCACATTACGCAGTAGTGAACGCAAAATAGAATCAATCCTATTTTTCCATCGTGAGGCACAAAACCCATAAACCGTGACACCATATCGCAGCACACTATAGGCCAAAGCATGAACAACAGTTTTTCGTACTGACATCGGCATCAAATATCTGATATTATACAGCAGGCATGACACAGCTCGAAGCTTCCGGCAAACATAGGCGAGGTGCGTATTCCATGATAAATCACTATCAAAATGTACGCCAAGATATTTTACGGTATTTGTACAATTTATTGAAGTGCAATTGCAAGGGAAACAATCAGATGTGTGTAGAAAGAAAGAGTAAGCAAGATTAATTTTCTTCAATGGATTGTGAAAACAAATAAGGCGAGTTTTCGAAGTATTAACCGTGATAACATTAGCCGCAAACCAATCCATGGCTTTTGTGGCAGTTGCTTGTAAAGGCGACATCGCATCAGAATAATTTGAAGCAACTGATAAAATTAGTGTGTCGTCTGCATATTGGAACAAGGGAAGGGCTATATGCGAGCTAAGATCATTGACATAGATATTAAATAATAAAGGACTTAAAATAGAGCCTTGTGGAACACCCGCTGTGATCGTGGTGAAATCACTATAGGTTCGACCTATCTTAACGCACTGCCGCCTGCCATGCAAATAATTTTCTAATAGCAATAGAAAAGGACCGCGAAATCCCAGCAACGAAAGTTTGTTTAATAGCGGCTTATGACATACGCTATCGAATGCCTTACTGAGATCTAAAAGTAGCGCGCACGCTACCTTATTGTGCTCAAAACTCGAATTGAGCATATCAGAAAATTCTTCAAGAAGCACTTGCGTGCCCTTACCACGAATGAACCCATATTGGCTGGATGAAAGGACGTCGTTCACCTCCAGAAAACTTGTCATGGTTCGCAACATATGGCTTTCCAACAGCTGACCGATGCATGATAATACAGAAATTGGCCGATAGTTTTCAATTTTATTGCGCGCGCCAGCTTTGAACAGTGGACGCACTACAGCGGTTTTCATATTGATGGGAATGACGCCACTGGCAATAACAGCATTGAGTAGGGTTAACAAAACGTGCTTGATGGTAGCAAAATTTCTGCGCAGATCATTTATAGAAATATTGTCTATGCCCGGCGATTTGTTGGGTTTCAGGCTATAAAGAATTGTTCTGAGTTCATCTTCTGTTAGAAGTGGAAGATAAGCCGAATTAAGGATACTTTTTTGGAGGGAGCATGACTGTGCGTTTTGTCTTAAACTACCGGTAACTTGGGAAAAATACTTGTTAAAGTTATCTGCGGAAGTTTGCCCAGGTGAGGAAAAGTGCGTGGATATAAAGTCGTCATTATGATTCTGTTTAGTGTTACCTCTCAGACAGTTCAGCAACGACCAGGTCTTTCTGCTGTTTGAACAGGCGTCCCAAAATCTCTTTCTAAAGTGTTTTCGTTTAGCCAAGCGGATCATAGCATTTACTCGATTTCTGGACTGCCTGAATTTAGATCTTAATTCTACACAGTTAGGGGCTCGTTTTGACTGGGCCCAAAGTATGTCTTTTTCTTTTATTGCAGCCAGTATTTCACGAGTCATCCAAGTATTGTGCAAGTTACGTTGTCGGATAGTTACAACGCGGGTAGCTAGTTGCTTAAACTGGTTAAACAGCGCAACGAAGTCAGCGTAAATTGTACTGTGGGGTGTAGTTAAAATAAAGTTTTGCCAATCATGTTGTTCGACTACTTTATCAAAGACCTTTGGATCTACTAACGAGATTTGTATTCTACCACAAGCAGTAGGTGGTGTAGCAGCCTCCTTTGTTAACGAACTGCAGACAAAGTAATGATCAGCCAGTTTAGTCTCAACAATTGCAGACTTTACGCTGAGACTGTCAACCCGGACGTTTATGTGGTCTATGCATGATGAGACTAAGCGACCAGAAAGCATTTCTTCGCGTGTTTTGCTTTGAATAGTATTTTGTAGTCCAAATTTAGACAAAGTATCAAGGTAATCACCTACAAGAGCGATGTTTGGGCGAAGGGTGTTAATGTTAATATCCCCAACCATACATATGTTGTCTTCACGAGCAAGGGACGCTAGCGCACAATCAAGCTCCTCTAAAAACAATCGACCGTTACAACAAGGTGGACGGTAAACAGATATTAAAACCAAAGATAACTCGGGAGTGCTCATGCGCAGGGCAACAACTTCAGCGTTCAAAAACGCAAAACTGCATTCCGATACCGACCAGTTATCTTTTATAAACACTGCCACGCCCCCTCCCCTTCCAATAGGTCGGGTGTAAGAGAACGACTGGAAACCGGGCATGTTATACTGCGGCGGAAGAAATGAAGGCACGTTTATTTCCGTAAGGACGAAAACATCAAAAAATGAACAATATGGAGAGGTTAGAGCCAAAAAGTGATCCCAGTGCTTGTGAACACTACGGATATTGACGTGTGCTAGTCGAAAAGATTGACCGTTTTTAACTGACAAAAATGTATGCGCTTCCGCAAAGGAAGAACACTTGACAGCGTCGGCGTGGTCCATACTTAAACAATCCTATCAAGATCCGATAGCCTTTCGATACGAAGAACTGGCGCTCCCTCCGATTTTCTCGCCAGCCCTTTGCCATTCCTCGTCCACACGAACTTATAGTTGCGGTCTTTCCCTCGGGCACGGGCCAAGCGGTACAAGTTCCTGTTCATGCGGGTCAAATTGTCGTTGAAGTAGAGGTGAGGAAAGGAGCCATTCTGCTGCAGCGCAGCGAGACCATTTTTAGCACTCAACCATTTCTGCTTAGCGGAGACACTTCGCATCTGGACAAGGATGGGCGCGACACTGTCATCACGACTGGGCAAGCGGTGCACGGCATTAACATCGTCGGGAGGGAAGTCTGCAATTTGAAGCCTACTAGCCACGTCTCCCAAGGAGGCCACTAGATTCTCGTTAGCCTTGTAAGGATAACCATGGATTTCAAAGTTACAAACCCTGCTGTATTGTTCCAACTCGTTTATTCGCGCATTCATGTCGTCCAGTTGCTCAGCATGTCCTGCCACGTTACTGGAAATTGCTTCTATTTGCGTTTGCAGTTTAGAAATTTGAGCCTGATTAGCCGTGACTGTAGTAAGTACGGAGTCGTATTTACTGGAGAGGTGTTCAGCAAACTTTTCAACTTCGCCTACAGATACAGCCAGCTTTCCACAAACATCTCTGACCGTCAACAGCTCTCCAACCTTCGCCGTTAGAGCATCCACGGTGTTCTTCAAAGCATCTAATTTTTCATGAACTGCGGAGAGCATGGCTGAAGAAGCATCACCCGAGTTGGAAGCAGTCATTTCCAGTTTCTCTGTCTGCGTTTTGCATGCCTGACATTCCCAAGCCCCACGCTTTGCTGCAGACATCTTAGCAAATTTGGCATACGTAATATTTGAACAGTTTTTTCCCACATGATAGCCATCGGTACAGGTAGCACAGGTAAAGTATTTGCCATCAGGAGGCAACGGTTTCGAACAGGCATCGCAGATAGTTGACATTGGTGGGCAGTCAGCGGCAAAGGCAAAATAAAAAAGATGAAACAAGTTACTCGGCTAACTCACCTGCCAGACAAAAGCGCAACAGATTGAGCACAGGCAGTGGTTTGCCGCTGACTGCAAGGTTCCCAGGTGGTGGCAGGCCTTAAGTAGACGGCGACGGACTCCAAGCGGTCACCAGACGAACTGGAAGCTGAAGCCCCGGCCGGCAAGTTGAAACAGTCAGAGCAGCTAGTCACTGCACCAGTCATGCGCCGTGGTAGTCCAGCCACGCACGTCCGAGATAGCCATCGAAAGAGTAGCCGATGAAATCGCAGAGGCGTAGTTTGTTGATCGTCCCGGTATGTAGGTGCCTGCCAGACAAAAGCGCAACAGATTGAGCACAGGCAGTGGTTTGCCGCTGACTGCAAGGTTCCCAGGTGGTGGCAGGCCTTAAGTAGACGGCGACGGACTCCAAGCGGTCACCAGACGAACTGGAAGCTGAAGCCCCGGCCGGCAAGTTGAAACAGTCAGAGCAGCTAGTCACTGCACCAGTCATGCGCCGTGGTAGTCCAGCCACGCACGTCCGAGATAGCCATCGAAAGAGTAGCCCATAAAATCGCAGAGGCGTAGTTTGTTGATCGTCCCGTTATGTAGGTGCCTGCCAGACAAAAGCGCAACAGATTGAGCGCAGGCAGTGGTTTGCCGCGGACTTCCACTTATGTGACTTGTCTTTCGTAAAATACAATAAGAATAGAACACAAAGAATTGCGATTATGCAGCTCTTCATGTATGTGCAGGATAAATACAATTCTGCAGAGTTTGTTTGCGATGCATCGAAAACGTTCACATCAGTGTCTTTTGCTGCGCATGGGCCTAATTTCGAAGCATATAGAACAATAAATGTAAAGACAACTAGTTTTACGGCCGAAGCATATGGCATTTTTCTGGTTGCAAGTCAGATAGTAGAACATCATATTCCTAAATCCATCATCTATACAGATTCACTGAGTGTCGTCCGTACATTGTCATCCGGAGAGTCCTCGAAAAACCATGTAGTTAACCGTTTCTTGAAATCAATTGTAATGGCCTATTCTTCAAACCTTGAGGTGACTGTGTGTTGGGTGCCAGGCCACTCTGACATCGGCGGAAATGAACTGGCGAATGCAATGGCTGGCAGTGCTGCACTCCGAAACACAGTAGACATAACAACACTACCTTACACAGACCTCAAGCAACACATAAGATAGCAACTCCATAAATTTTGGCAAGCAGACTGGAGCGAACAGACAGACAACAAACTACACGTAATAAAACCACACTTGGGACAATACACTACTGACTCACACAACAGGCACATTGAAGTTACCTTAGCTAGATTACGGATAGGCCATACGCACTTAACACACTCACACCCTGCTCACGGGATCTCCAGGACCCCTGTGTAGCAGGTGTGGGGAGAGCCTATCCGTGGTCCACATACTCATACTATGCAAGGCACTTGACAAAACACGACACAAACACTTCAGAGAACTCTACAGACAACATTTTCCCTACACCCATCGTTGTTTCTGGGTGACGATGCCATAGTTTCTGTGGAACGCGTGTTTAAGTATATGTCAGACATTAAGTTTTTAAACATCATTTCCTCTCATGCTTAATCAAATCTGGCCCTATACACCAGCCATCACCATTCTCTTTCGTTGACTTTACCATATCTAGTTTGCACGTTTTTATACCTACCTTTTTGTGGTAATCAGTTCTCTTCATTAAATAACTTCTTCTCTGGCGCTCTTAGCCCTTGTTGGACTTGCGCAATTAAACGCCAACCATCATCATCAAAGTAGAGAATCGTGCCGAATGCGGGAAAGATAAGCGGCTTGGTGCTATCCCTCAGTGCCTGCCTGGTTCTGATAATGCTTAGAAATATTAAGATGACAAAAATAAGGAAATGCACGGGGGCAGGTTTACCGTAACTTTGTTCAGGCGCACGTTGCCGATTGTGTAATTTAGGGAACGGTTTGCGAACCTGAGCCGTTTGTAGCTTAAAAAGGCCATGAAACAAGTTTTCTGCTATATGGGTGTTGACATTTTTAGGCAAATTAGAATTCTTGTAATCACCTCCTAGAATAATTTTGTTTAACCGATAAATATAGTGGAGTGCCTGCAGATAAAAACTGCATCCTCTTCCACGCCTTATTCTCCAACGTTTCTTCACCCTCCTCCCACGGCGTTAGCGTGGCTGCCAGTGATGCTTCCCATGTCGGTGACGTCTGCAATACCATCCGGTTGCGGGCATCTCCGTTCCTGCGATAGCCTGTGCCGCGGCATCGGTCTGGGACCCTGCCATCTGACTTTCTGTGTTCCATTAGGGCTGTTTTTATCATTTTGCTTACGAATCCGGCACTGCGACCACTTCTGGGAAAGCTGATTGGTGGAAGGAATGGGGCAGGGCCTTCACGCTTTCACACCACGCCGAAATGTCAACGCCGCTGTCCCCGCGCGTTCGCGACTACATCACGTCTTGTTACATATGACACTCTAAAATATCTGAACGAATGGCTAAAGAATTCCCTGATGCTTTGTTATAATGAACACGTGCTGCGTTTCGAAGCGACTTCACTTTGTATATTGAACAATTCGCTGCTTCTTCACGGTAATGTTGAGCTTGGTAGTTTTTTGCGTCGCCATGCGCACACTCGGTTAATACCTAATTTGCTCCACCCGGTATTGAGCATTTCCAGCCGCAACAAAACAAGTAGCATAAGGATTGCATGGTACAGCACAGGGACGTGTTTAGAGTGCATCGTGAATTCTCTTTCCCCCTACCCCTCACTTTGTGAGAAATTTTTTGGCGACACTGTGTTTCTCAGCTACTATATAAGTACACCCTATTGGATATTACGAGCGGCCTCGGAAGAGTAGTGGGTGTTTTCGGACCGTGCGCGCATGCCTGTGTGTTTGACTGTGCTTATGATTGCACAGAACAAATATAACACCTTTGCGTTTTCCCCTGATGCCCTGGGGCTCTTTTTCTCTCCATAAAGTCCATTCGTGCATTTTTACGAGCTCAGTGTTGGGGGTTGCGATAGGTCTAGTGCTTTGCTGCCGGCTGCAGCCCTATCCCAGGCGGCACAGAAAGTGTGCCCAAAGACTGGCCCGTCCATGGCCGCTTTCTGGCATGTCCGGCCAGCAACCAGCTTTTGGCAGCCACTTATCATGCGTTTAACGGCCAACATTCGGCTACCAGCGCTTCGGTATTTTTCCGTCCGCCCGTGTCCGGACGCACAACGGCAGCTAACCGGCTGCCAGATATTCAGTTCTCTTACGGCTGCCGATGTTGAGAAAGAGAACGGCTGAAGTACGGCCTTAGGGCATTCGTTTTTTCTTCCGAAAGCGGCAATCGGCCGAAGCACGGCAAGCGACCGGCCACAGAATATGCGTGTTCTTGCGGCAGTTGGGGTTCGAAAGGATACCGGCCAGAGCGCGGCTGCCGTGCATTCGTTGTTTCAATGGTGAACCGCGCGTCCGGCGGTAGAATATTCGTTTTATTCGGGCAACAAGTGTTATAAAGCATACCGGACAACGTACGGCCCCAGAATATACGTTTTTCATTCGGTTAGCTGTCCTCGGCCGAATTACGGCAAGCGAATGGCCACAGAATATTTGGCAACTGGTGTTCAAGAGGAGACCGGCCTACGTAAGGTATCTGGTTATACGTCATTTTTCCGGCAAACGGCATACAGCCGAACAACGGCACGCATCTGGGCGCCGAGAATTCATGCACAGACGTGTTTGGAAGGAGACCGACCGGTTTTTTCCTGGGGGGAGAAAAAGCCGTTAGGGAGCCGAACGACGGGGACGCGTTTTTCATCCGCTCCATGTTTCTACGTTTTAAATGAACGAACATCGTTTGTCAAACAGTAATGAGTGTTCTCGGTGAAAGGGCAAGGTGCAAGGACTCACTGGACATTAGCAGGGAACCTTTTAGGCCATCGAAATGTAATTTATTGCCACCAGAAGATTGTGCCACACCGACGGGTGAGCTAAGCCTCGCCAGTCATCGCCGCTACCACGCCTCAGCCGCCGGCTTCATCGACGCATCAGCTCGAGGCTATTCGCCCCATCAAGAAATGGAGAGCATTGGAGACATCGACCCGGCAGAGATGTCCGATCCGAGATGGAGATTGTTCACCAAAATAACTGGCCTTCAAGGGCGTCGAGCAAGCGGCAAGCACGCAGGAGCTAAACCGCCACCATTTCAAGGACTCCCCAACAAAGAAAGGGAAGTGCGAGCAAAAGCGCGCAAGTTATTCTCCTTACAATTAAACTGCGACAAGCAATGTTGCACTATGTTGTTGGTGATAAACGTAGAAGAAACTCGCTCGTCCAATGGTAGGATCAACTTCACGCCCTGCACTATGTTACTTCATGGGATTTTACGACTGCCTATTTAGAGGAAAAATTATTTTAAATTTGCGACAACAACAGAGCCTTGTCACTGACGAAGCCTAGCTGTTAATTTAGTTCCGATGTTTGAAGGTGAGCTTAGCTACTCCTGGGATATGACTCATTTGGTTAAACATAATCGCCAGCATCCTATAAAACACGGGTTTTGGCAGGATTTTTCTTGCTCAACGCAGATTTCTGAGTTCACGCACGATCCGGCTCTTGCAATAGATAAGCTTAAAGTAGTTGACTGTATATTCTTGGACTGCAAAAAAGCCAATGATGGTGTTCCACATCACCTTCTGCGCAGTACATTTAATCCTATG
This sequence comes from Haemaphysalis longicornis, assembly GCA_013339765.2. Classification (NCBI taxonomy): domain Eukaryota; kingdom Metazoa; phylum Arthropoda; class Arachnida; order Ixodida; family Ixodidae; genus Haemaphysalis; species Haemaphysalis longicornis. The sequence continues at coordinate 96,581,449 of CM023453.1, read as the reverse complement.
AACTGAATGAATTGGTTTTCGCATTGTTATTACTATTGGCCCTAGAGCTTTGTTCAAAAGTACTGTGTAGTTTAGCGGACAATAGCGAATGAACGCGATTCCGTATACCTGCCGCTTTATTCGGATTTAATAACATCCTGGTGTGCTGATTCAGAAAAGTTTTTGGATGTTAAACAGTGTGTTAACGGCACCTTTACAAGAAAACCTTCACACCACTTGAATACGTATACCGTAAATTATGCTGCTGTGACAACGGCTGAGGAATATAAATACCTAGGAGTTTATTTAGGGAGTGGTTAGAGGATAAAAAGGCAGGTTCACACCATAAAAGTTACGGCTGCATATGTTTTCGGCTTTCTGAGACGAAATTTCAGTGAACCTCCATCTAACTAAAAAAAAAACAACCGTATTTCACTCATGTGCGCTGAATCTTGGAGTACGCATGTGTTTTCGTGGATCCCTACCCAAATAGCTGGTTGATACGCTCGAAAACATACAGAATATGTCAGTGCAATTCGTAATAGGTTATTGGCACGCTCAACGTAACATGAGAGAAAGTCAAAGCAAACTGAAATGGCAGGACGTGAAAGATCACACACGAAACCACAGGTTGAACTTTTTTCGTAATATCTATCAATCGAAAGCTGGAGTAGAATGGGAGAAGTATGTCCAAGCGCCATTCTACATATCGCAAAGTGGGACCGCTAGCTTAAAGCAAATTATTAACTTGCCTTTAAAGGTGACGCCTTGCGCGAGTCATTTTATTTTACACCAATACTGCAGTGTAATTATCTTCCGCGTATGATTGCATTAACTGTTTATATTGACGAATTTCAGCGCGCTTTGTAGAATTATTTTGTTATTATGTCTCATATTTCATGCTTAGTGTTAAGTATCTCCCTTCTGTAATCCATACAAAGGCAAGCATACATCAAATAAATAAATAAACCAATGAATAAATAAATGAATAAAAATACATAAAGAAATAAATAAATAAATAAATATAAAAATAAATAAATAAATAAATAAATAAATAAATAAATAAATAAAAATAAACTTCCACAGGCGCAAGTTTGCCTCCGACGGGTTGAGAACCCTACGCATTCAACCTTGACCAATGAAATATTTATTGCCCTATTCGTTACAGTATGGAAGGTTTCCTTTATGCATGCTACCATTGCTATGTTATTCGTTTGAAACAAATTATGTAACTCTAATTTTACGCCTTTCCTTGCGTGAACACAGAGGGATACAACTGGAGCCACGTGAAGCAGGGCGTCATTCGCAACGCGTCTAGAATTTTTTGAACCTAGTAAGATATTAGAAGCAAATTAGGTTCTTTTGTACTACTAAGTGGTGTGGACGTATACTCATGAAAATAACATTAAAATAGATTTAAAATGAAAGTACCTGTTCGGTCCTTCTTAGAATTAGCCCTGCCCAAGATCATCAGAAAAGTTGATCGAGTAGAAAATGTCTTTGAAAGAAAAATGGGCAAGAACTCGACATTCTTTATTGTGAAGGAGTTATATTACATGCACCTGAGTGTTTTGTTGAGAACCAAAACGCTTCCTAAAGGCATTCACGCCGGTTTAACATACATCAAAATTGGTCAAGCAACTGTTATAAAAATGGTTTATGTAGTCATAGCATAAAAGTGTTCCGGAATATTGCCCTAAAAGAAATTGGCTAAAAGCGGCGCAATTTATCTGTCTGAAATTCAACCCACTAAAGTATGCACCCTCCGCCGCCCCCCCCCCCCTTCCCCCATCCTCTTTCCCCTTTTATTACCGGTAAGCCGCCCCCCAGAAGATATCAGTACCTGGACAATACATCTATTCAAGCTCTAAAAAGAACTGAATATTTTCTGTGTTCGGCAGTAAAACAGGCACAGCAGTTAAACGAACGGCAAGTTGTGAGCCCTGTTTAATAAATGAATTTTGCTATCAACTGAGGCTGGTAATTAAGCAAGGCTGCTCTGAAAGCTTGACGGCTGGTGGTTGCGCGCGAGCTTACTGTGATGTGGCTGCATATACCCAAAATGCTGGGTTTGTGCTGCTTCTGCACTGGGCGAATGAGTCATCTGCTTGCTCGACATGCAGTGACCGGCCTCAGTACAGTTAACGTACTGTGGCTGAACTCCAATGCCCGTAGCACGGCCGTATTTCCGGTAGCTTTAGTCCGGCTGGAGTCCGACGACCGCATCTCGGCTGTCCTCTGGCGGCCGTACTTCAGCCGTACACGGGTGGTTTTGGAATGGCCGGAGCCCTACGGCTGAAATCTGGCCGTTTGTCCGTAAGCCGGTTGACTGGCTGACGGACACTGGCCGTTGGACAGCCATGGGAGTACGGCCGTATACGGCCAAAAGGCCCACATTTGGACATGGGCCGAATATGGCTGCCGGGAAACGGCCGGACAGAAAATCACCGGCCAAAGTACACCGGCCTGTTTTAGGCCGAACAGTCCTGTGCTGCCTGGGATATTCCTCCACGCTTCTCTACCTCCCCTAAAGCATGCCTTGTGTCTTGTATAAGTGGTTAGGGGGAAACCACGTTTACTCTAAGGACATACACCAACATTGCAAAATGCACACCGCAGCAATTCCTCCCCTGCACATAAATTTGCCTTTAAATGTGTTCTAAGAGCGAGTTTATAACTGAACAACACCTGCGTATGATTAAACGAATCATTGAGTCTTGGTAGGGGAGTTGCACAGTTAAACCAAGACTGTGTCCCTGGTTACCTGGACATGTTGACACAGGAGGCAGGTGCGTGCCTACCAGCGGACGTCGGCATTCATGGAGGGCCAGAACTACCGAGCTGTGACGTGGGGTGATGCTTCTCAGTGACCGGGGTGACTCTTGCCACGCAGGTCGTCGAAAACGCCTCGACGAAACTCCGGTAGAACATAATACCGTGATACGCCAATTGATGACGGTAAACGGCCACGGCGCATCTGTAAAAGTAAGCGTGGAGGAGGGAGAGCGGTGTTACTGGAGCTCAGTGTCTTGTTGCTGTGCTCTTCTATGGAAACCGGTTGGGCTGAAGACTAAAAATCTGCCACGAGAGACAGCGCGTCAGCAGCAGTGTTGATCGGGCCGATGACATGTCGGATCTCCACAGTAAACTCCAAAACGAAGAGGAGGTGTCGGATCACACGCGACGAGTACGAGCTGTGGTAGTGCTGAAAGGCGAACGCTAGGGGCTGGTGATCAGCGAGGATGTAGAAGTTATTGTCTTCCAGGAAATTCCGTAAATGTTTGATGGCAAGGTAGACCGCCAGTGACGCGCGCCCGAAGGTTATGTAACTTGTCTCAGCAGGTTTCAGCTTAGTAACTTGTCTCCGCAGGTTTCAGCTTCAGGGAGTAGAAACCAATAGGTTGCAAACAGCAGACGAATTATTCAACCACAACGCCGACAGCCACGCTGGAGCGTTCGTTGATAAGGCGAAGTTGAGCATCAGAAACGGGGTATAAAAGCATGGCGGCATCGCAGAGGGCCTTTTTTTCAAGCATAAAATGCGGACGCTGCTTGCTCGCCTCACTCCAAGTGCTCCGAAAGTCCAACATTAGTGGCAAGTAGATCACTGAGGGGCTGGAGCAGTTGGGCACATTTTACAACGAACCATCAGTATAGGTTTAGCAGGCCGAAAAATTCTCTCAGCTTCTTAATTGAGTTGGGCTGTGGAAAGTACTGGATTGCCCTCACCTTCGTGTCCCGAGGACTGATGGCCTGTGGATTTCCAAGTGGCCCAGGAGCACGATGTTCTGCACGCCGAAGACGCACTTTTGGGGTTTATGACGAACCTATAATTATGAAGACTAGTGAAAAGGCCTCGCAATGCACTTCGTGATTGGGTGGTGATAAGCTTGTGATCAAAAGGTCGTCGAGGTAGGCAAAACACATCTAGACCGCGGGTGACCTTTTCGATGTCCTGTTGCAATGTATGTATGGCGTTACCCAAGCCGAAGGGCATGTGGACATATTGGAAACGACCGAATGGGGCAATGATTGCTGTCTTCGGAATGTCTGCTGTATCCACAGGTATCTGGTTATAGGGTTTCACCAAGTCCAGCTTGGTGAATATCTTGCAGCCTGCCGGATTCATGGTAAAAGCTTGCAAATGCGGGAGCAGGTTGCGGTCCGACATGGTGATCGCATTGAGGGCACGGTATCCACCGCATGTCCTCCAGTCACCGGGGTCAGGGACGTACCCGGCGGGCGGAGCGGCAAAATATAACTCCTGGGTACCACAATATTATGACATGCTGAAAATAGCAGCCATTTACTGGGAGACACTTCGTTTTATATCTCAGTTACTTACAACATGTAATGTTTAGGCAGAACGATCGCTCAGAAAGTAAACACCTGCTATTGTCAAATTGCGTTAGTAATGTCCTCAGTAAGTTAGGTAAACGATGTATAACTGTGGGCAGTTCCACCATGTAACCACATGCTGAAAATAGCAGGTGATAACTGGGCGACACTTCGATAAATATTCTAGTTGCTTAGCACTTACAATGTCTAGGCAAACAGAACGCCCAGAAAGTTAAACGGATGTTAATGTCACATTGCGTTAGTAGGGTCCTCACTAAGTTTTCTAAACCATGTGTAATACGGCAATGGTCTAACTAGTGTCACATGAAGGCGGCAGTGGGAGCAGTCATAGGTAATTTTACTCAACCGGCCGAACCGTTTCCGTTTACTGACTAGCCAGAGCCACTGTAATTATGAATAATGAATCTGGCTAGTCAGTGAGAGGAAGCGGTTTGGCCGGTTTTGTAAAAATAGGACACAGCAAGTGTTGGATTTGAGAGGCATAATGGGTATTTGGGAGCGTTATTTATTAACGTTTACAGCCATTTCAGCAATTCAGACCATCTGGAAGTTGCGCTCTTTGAAACGGTTGTAGACACAAAACGTCCATTAACTGTCGTATGCAACCAAATTTTCTGAAGTGGAAAAATTTATCAACGTATGAATATTTTCGAATCAAAGATACCTGAAAAAGGTTAGAGCCATGCTTTCAGAGTGTCGACTAATGCCAAGATTACCCGCTTTTGCCTAGCGAAGCGATAACTTTTATTTATGTGTTATGTCAAGATATATCTTCAAATGTAGTTTGCATGACATCTTTGTCACACAGCTATCGCAAGTGCGGCTGAAGATATTCAAATACACAAACAAAAAAAATGTTTTTGCAAAAATTTTCAAAATTCAGTGGAAACTAGTCAATTGTTTCATTTTACCAAAAACCTTTTATTAATCGAGTCATGAAATTTTACTGAATAAAGGGCAGTGTTACATTTCTCAGGGCACTGCATATGACAATATTTCGTGTTGCATATATGTATGAGACGAACGTGACATTTCGGGAAAACTTCTACGTTAACATAGGTTCGGCAAAACAGGAATAGTCTGGGATTATGTACCACCTTGTGGGAATAAGTAAAACCGAAATTGCAAAAATATTTCAGGAGGTGTTAAGAATTCTTTATGAGCCAACCAACAACACTTGCTTGTAGTAACCGTGCCAAAAGAAAATCTCATTTAGTGCATAAAAATAATTTAGCGACTTACTCTAAAATAAATTTTGCCACAGAATCAATCGGTGTTGTTAATATGAAAGAGCTAAGCCAGAAATAACGTGATTTGTTAAAGTTACTCGGGAGAAATTGGTAAACAGTACGAAGGACAGTGTCAAGAAACAAAACTCGCTATATTTGTTCGAAAGGATAGTAATTTTTGACTCCTGCCATATGCAAGTAGGCAGCTTTTTGGAGCTGCTCTTTTCTTGTAGCCGTGCATTCGAAATAATAAAGTTTATTTAATCTCAGAATTTCTTTAGGCTTTCAGTTTATGGCCACGTAAAGTGTTGCACAAAAACATCAACAAAATGCCGTAGGGTGCTGCTACATTCCTACCTCATTATAAGAAAGCTGAAGGGGAGCTGTAATTGTGTAGTTATAACCATTATTTCAATAAATAAATTATAATAGTTTACGATATTGTATGACCAGTTGGATGCACACCTATAAGCATGCAAAGAAGAAAATCGCCTGGCGGGCAACTGCATCGCTCCGCGACGAAGCATGCGAAGGAGATTGAATAGAAGACAAATATTTCACTGGCTCAATACGCACAGTGCCTAGTTTATTTTTGGCTAGATATAACTGGGAAAGTGCGTGATGTTCCTTCGTTTCGGACATCGTCAGCGAAAGACTTTCTTTTCAGCAGTGGCCACCACATTGATGCCATGTCCGCCGTCGTCATGGCAATGAAGAAACGACGTAGAAGGCCAATAGCATCGAGTTCGTGCGACGCCACCGGTACCACAGGCATGTCTAACGCGCGGGCATGGCAGACCATGGCGTCTTCGTCGTCGCTTGGGGCATTTTCTTCTGTGACATCTGCGACAATAGCAAGTCGGCATAGGCGTTTAGGGAGCTACGCCCCTTGCTCCTCAAACTGATCGGGTATGATGTCTCGCTCGTCCGCTCGTGTCGAAGCGGGAGTTGTAAACTAACGGCGCAGAGGAAGTGGGGAACTCGGTGGAGCGCAACACGCACAGCATTGGGTGTTCTGTTTAGGATGGGAGACTACTGCTTGTTCATTATATAAATTGATAAGTCACTTTTACTTTGTCAGAACAAGATTTCAAATTCATAGTTTTCTATGAAGATTTCAAGGGGAATTTCTCTTACTGAGTTACATCAGATAATTCGTTCTATCCCGTTACGTTATAACGAGGTTTGAGAAGGACAGCATCAAGAACAATCGCAGATGCTTTTATGTCTGCTATATTGAGGTATGACTCGTAGGAAATATTTATTTTATATATAACGCTAATCTAGAAGCAAAGTTAAAAACGAGCATTTCGTACAACCGCCATGTCAGCAATGCTCGTCGCACGCCCACTGATAAAGGCAACTATAACTAGCTCTAATTGCATTAAACCTTCCAATAATTTTACATAAAGCAAATCATCTGGCTCAAATAAAAGTCTCCCGCCTCGAAGGGAAACATGCTCGTGATAATGTTTCATTTTTTTTTCTAAGCATGTGGGAATGGTAAATTTATAGTTCAAGGTCTTAAACCTTGGGCTGTTGCTGAATTATGGAAAGGCCAATTGGTCTCTTAACACGAATGTTGTTGATTTAAAATGATTCTTTTAAAATTATCATTGAAAGCACTACAGGCGGGTTCATTGCAGTTTCTCTTGTTTGCGTTATTACGTAAGTGTACGCGTGACGTATGCGAACGCGTATCTGGCTTTCCATCAGATTTGGCGACGGCCTATATATTGCTGCCTTAATAAAACTGCAGTCCTACATCGTTTTTTTATGAAATTTGTTGGTTTAAACAACACTTCTGCAAATGTGTTATCCCGACCCGATGTAGGGGAACTCGGCTCGTCGAATTTCCTTCCGCTGTGGCTTTCGCATAATTCGTCCAGTCGTATACTTTAAGGAAAATAAAGTTTTATTTGATGCGAATTTTATTTTTCTCAATTCCGTCATCTGGACGCGAACAATTTCGTAGGACATTCATATTATGTTATTCATAACATAAACAGAGGACGCCGAAATTCATTCGAATGCCGTCACTTAACAAAAAGCACAAAAACACAAAGGAGCATGACTCGGTATCACTTGTACACCTTTTACAATTCAGAGAAAATGAATTTTGTGCTTAGTCTATGTCGTTATTGACATTTTGAGCGAAGGTCGCCGTGCAGTCTGTAAGAAAGAAGCCGTACGTCAAGGTTAAGGACGTAGAAAGCAGACGTTGCGCCAAGCGATACGGCCCCACGATAGAATGAACACGAGACAGGTCGGCCTTTCGCCACGCCGCTCGTTCCGTCCTTATAGTGTGATGAAGCGGCTCAAGAAAAGTAACCTAGCTGAATTATTCGTCCCTTCCTTTCGCTGCAACTGGTATGTAAGCGATCATTTTCGATGAAATGAATCGGCAACTGTAGCATATCAGACAATTATAGTAGGGCGTGCGGAGACATAGGCAAAAACTAAAGGAACGTCACTTCTACACGTATTTCACAGTGCGCATGGTACGTAAGACGCATGATTTTGCGTTTCCTTGGACGGAGAGAAACGGCCGCTATAGCGTTTCCTCGATGGCGCGCTTGCATCGCTGTATTTGCAAGATTGCCGCAAGATTGCGAGAGGATTCTGCGCTTCACCTCTTAGACTCTCCCCCGCATCTCATAAAACAAGATTCCGCCGACTTGTAACCTATCACATTAAAGGAGTCCCGAATAATGGTCCCGATTAAAGGAATAACGCGAGGTAAATTATAAATGCTCCCTATGTATAGCCATCAGGCAGTCCTAAATTCGGTTAAAATTCAAAATGATGCCGCGATGGCGTTGGGGGAGTTGTATTGAAGGTCTAGGTCAGGGGAATCGCGTAGAACTAAATTGCGACAGCTGTATTTCATCACCTAGCCATAGTTACCAAATAGTTTGTTAAAATTAAAATTCATAATGCAAGGCGTGTGTCATGTGAAATTAAACCTCTCGATAAGGGGAATCAAGTGGGACAAATGCAAAAATGCTTCCTGATTGTTACAATGGCATAGTCATGGTGGATCATAAAAATGGGTTAGAATTCAAAATGACGCTACTAGGCTGTGCGAAGCATCAAATTGAAGGTTGCGGTGAAGGAAACCACGTGGGACAAAAATGCGGTATGGCTACATCAAGAGAAAGTCATGGTTCGCCATTGTTTCAGTTAACATTGAAAGTGAAGCTAGTACGATGTGTTGGGTATCAAATAATGGTCTGGAGTAGGGGAATCAAATGGGACAAATACAAAAATGCTCCCTGGTTATATTTATTGGATAATTATGGCAAGTTTTATATTGGGTTGAAATTAAAAGTTACTCCGCTAGGACTTGTAGGGTATCATATTTACTGCTTTGATAAGGGGAATCACGTGGGGCAAATAAAAAAGGCTTGGTGGTTCTCTTCGATAGTCGTGGTGAGTCATAGATCGGGTTGAAATTCAAGATGAGCCTCCGAAGCATGTGGGGTATTATATTGAAGTTTTAAATTAGAGGAATTGCGTAGGGCATATAAATAATGCGTCCTGCTTACAATCGTGAGAGGCTTGTCTAGTCAGATTCGATTCAAATTCCACATGGCCCTACTAGGCTTTTAGGGGTATTAAATTGAACGTCTAGTTGAGGGAATCACGTAACAAATATAAAAATGCTTTCTCGTTATAGTTATGAGATGGTCGTGGCGAGTCACCGATTCAGTGAAAATTGGCACTGCAAAACTGTGAACGTACAAAGAATGCACCTGTAGTTTCGAACGGGTAACGAAACTTTGAAAGTGATAAGAATGCTTCAGAGCTGACAGGGTGTAGTGGCCTAACAACCACACCTGTACTCGGTAACAATTAAAAACGGCAATAGCTCATGTATGGTTTCACTTCGCCTAAGACCGCGGCGCGGCGGCGGTGAATGACAGATCGGGAGGCCGCAATGACAGCAGTGAACAACAGTGTGTGTATTTTAAATAGGAAAATAAAGTGCTGTGACCATATATATTTGTGCGTTCAGCTGTTGTCCGAGTCAGGAACGAGCCGCATCTTCTGAGCCGCTCAGTTCAGCTAAGGTGGGTAGAATTCACCTTAGTTCAGCGGCGATTCTCGGTGGCCGGATATTGTTTGGCAGGGCGGCTTTCTAAGAACCTCGGATCCCGGCTGCTCGCTCGATCAGAGAATCGTGCTGACCACGGCTCTGTACGAATCATGTCGGCACGTTCCGATAGATCGAATTATAAAAGGCGTATCGGCCGAACTGGCTGGAATTTGTGCGCAACTTTCGAATCACCTATTATCGCTGCAAAAAACGAACCCGTCTCGCTTCCAATAAACTGAACAAAGTGTTGTTCACAAACCATTTTATTGAAATTAGTTTCTGCTATCGCGTTTTCCAGACTCATTTTCCTAGATACAGAAAAATCAATTTTCCAGAATCAAACAGCTAACTAGCAGAGATCATGTTTGTGAGGTAATAAAGTTGACAAAAAATGGCATTTTTTCTTTATCGACCGAGAGTGATCGTGAAATACCACTGACACAAAAACTGTTGTAATTTTGGTAAGGCCAATTCTTTTCACTACAAATACACCGGATGTTGTTACGAAATAAATGTCGATTAAGCAATAATTTACATTATGCACGCTTAACACAGGTTGCAGACCTAATTGAACCGCTGAACCGTCCAAATGAATGTGTTCACTTCAGCGGCTGAACCGCTCACTGAAGTGAGCCATTTGGTACATCACCATTCCAACACGAATTTATACACTTGCATTTCATACACCGTTTCATACATCTTACTTTAAACTGGCATTTCATACATCTTTCATACGGAGCAAACTTAAAGTAATGATTGAGATTTGAATATTTAAAAAAAGAGGTTAACAGGCCCAAGATAGTGCAAACCTATTTCATGACTGTACAAAACGGTAAATTTGCATAGCGTTGTTTGAAAACAAAAAATATTTATACGGCATAGTTGTGTTATTCTAAATATTGCAGTTTTAGCCAAGTTTTGCTTAGGTTTTTCAAAATATAAAAAAAATCGCGTACCAATTTATTTGCTTTGTGGTTGAAAAGAATTGTTATAAAGAAATATTTTCTGTATCAACTACAAGAACGTCGTTGAGACTAGCGTATATATGTGTATATTTTATCACATGTCCTGCTTCAACCAAGCAACACTCCACCAGGATTGAATATATGATGATAATTCACTGCGGTTGCACCACTGCATGCATTTCCTATAGAAGTCTTAAAAAGAGGGACGGGGTGGTGGCTCAGAAAGCCAAGGGAGAACCTTTGTCTAACATTCACGGTATGAGCGCGACCTTCAATGAATCGCTGGGACTCTGTAGCTAGAGTTCCTGTATATAGTCCTCGCAGGGAGCTAAGAGTTGCACGACCCTTTTCCACGCGCCACCGTGATGACACTCCGGTTATCCATGCCACCCTGAGACGCCCCCCTACGGCTGCGCCGCAGCCGCCGACAGTGGCCGCACCACGCACCGCCCAGGAAGAGCAGCAGCAGCAGCGTGAGCGACATCGCAAGAATCCAGTGTAGCCGCCGTAAGGCGCCGCCGACAGACGCGCCCCCACCGGGTGTCGGTCGCCGTCAAAAGTGTGGCGGCGAGGCTACTACACCCGCGACGGGCGGCTTTCCCTCAGCAATCCGGATAACAAGATGGCGGGCGGTCGAGCAACTATTAGCTCCCTGCGGAAGGTAAATAGAGGACTCTATCTGTAGCCACCAAAGGGCGCCAGCGAATAGGCGTCGGCACGCGGAGCCTTCTCCCACCACAGGCGCCAGACATCTGGCGCGGTTACTAATTGTTCTCAGCCAGCGCAGTTCACGGCCGGACTGGAGGAGCGGCAGAGCGCGCATTTCATACGGATATAGTATCCACCCTTTCCACCGCCGCTAGTTCGTGGCGCTGCGGACCAACCCTTCGCCGGTTTGACCTACAGCACGGGCGGGGGGGTAGAAAGGCGGCGCGCGCGCATTGCCACTGCCCTAACCCTGCCGTGGCTACACGTGATACCTGTCCGTGTAAATTTGCATGGTGCGTCATTTAAATAGGCGACCCTTCCCCCTTCTGAATTTTCGGTCTAATAGGGTCAAACAGCCTAACATTATCACTAGAAAATGCCTAATCAAAAAATTGAAAGAAACATTTTACAACTCGGGGCACATGAAGAAAAAAATATGCGAGGCTTCATATATTATCAGCGACTGTATTATATCAAAATAGTGAGGCAGGCAATAACGCGGCATTATCCGTGACTGAAATATTAGGTCTTATTTTTCCTTTCGGAGGATGGCCTTGGTTTGCACACGCACAGGGCACGACCAGTGACGCGAATGATTTCCCGGCCGAGGGAGATACGGTTATCGCTTAGCTAAACGTGTTTCTGCTGCTCACGCTCCGGTCGGAATGAGCGAACCGCTGTCAGCGAGCGCACTGTCAGAAACATACAGCTAAAACTCCTAATCATGCCACTGAATTGCCAGCGAGCCTTCTTTTTCGTGAGATATAGCAGCGAAGGCATTCATTTGTACCGGTGATATTCCGCGGCAGATCCAAAACACGCGCGGGAAGCGGTTGTCGGCTCGCTCGGCCAGAGGCGATGCGATCGACTAGAAAAATGAGGGTTGGGAGGGTAGAGGGTTGGTTCGAAGCGCCCTCACTCAGTCAAGAATCTGCTGTATCGTTTTCATTGTTGGGTGCGCAGGCCGTATGAAAGTGCGCGCCCCGCCGCTCCTCCAGCCCGGGCCGTGCGCCAGTTAAATAAGTTTCCGCAAAACTCCACAAAAGGCTTAGGAAATTATTTATTTTAGTTTTGTTGTTCACCGTAGCTACGGCTAAAGCGATAAAAAGTTTATACTACCCGGTGCGATACTACTTGCGCCACGAAATGTTCGTTGTTTTTGACAAAGCTCTCAAACAAAGAGCCTCCCAGGATTTTCTTCGGTGCCAATCATCGCCTAATGGATGGAGGAGGCGCCGCACGGCGGCGCCCGCGGCCGCGCACGTCGTTGCGTTTACATGAACTGCCCTGCTATGGCAAGCTTTTCAACGAATATTGGCGGTGCTTACTAAAGCTTTTTCGTCTCTATATATAGCGAAGAGGGAGCAGAGGTCAGAGTGTTCGAATGCGTGCTGCGCTGACCTGAGGACATTGTGGACAGAGTTTCAGTCAAAGGCGTCAGTGTGTATAGACAATGGAGAAAGCATAAAAATGGTTTGGTGAGGACAAAAGGGGTCTGCGTGGTCAGATTACGCGCAACCTAATATACGAAAGCGCGCAGTGAACAAGACATTTTTCGAATGTGCAGCCGAGTCCCCGATGGCGATAGAAGCAAAATAGAAGAGATATGAAGTGTGGGAAGACAGCAGGCGCCTGCGCATAGTCGCCACCGACATAACAAAAATCATAAAAGGAAAGAATGGTCAGGGTACCGTACGACTGATACCAGAGGCATCGACTTGCGGTTACGCCAGGAATAGAGGTAAACATCGAGAAGATTTGATGTACACGCGTTGCTCGTAAACGTACCGTGCTTGTATGCAGCCACGTCATTTTAATTATACCTCTTTCTTGTTAAATGCGTGAAAGTGTTTTAATAGTGTTTAAACTTGGGTGAATTATTCCTAGTTTATAGTTTTGCATATTTCACTAAAACCAGCGCGCAGAGAAGACAGCGCTCTATTCTAAAAAAACGTAATTCGATTCTCATTTCATTCCCGCAAAAGGAGTATATATATTCGCTACGGTGCCGCAAATTCTCAGGAGTGGTGTTTTGGTGCGGGGCAGTAAAAACTCCAGCGACAGGATTTGTGTAGTCGGAGCAATCGCTGTGGTCAGCGAGTTCCCGAGTCATGAAATGCCAACGAGTCAATGGTCGACTGTGATGTCCAGCTGTCACGCAAGCAAGCAGCGCCCGTCGCTAGAAGACCAACTTCAATAAATCATTTTTCTTGCACAGGCACACATCGGAGTTTTTTTGTCAGGCCACAAATGTGGAGAACCAGCCTCTCGTCGCATCGGGCCAAAAATATGGAGTTTAATAAAAGTGTGCGTTAAGCTTTGGAAAGGAAAGTTTTGTATCGTATTTCACCACCTGTGCGCATGCACTGCAAAATAGACAGAAATTTGATACCTTCATATTGAGACTGAAACGTTTTAAAGCTTTTCAAATACTCAGAAACCCCCTTGGAATTTATTTAAACTCATTAGAGTCACAGGTGCTGCAGTTTTGGGGCTTGAAAACTGTCCGAGCAACAACACAAAAAACAGGCGCGATGTGATATTCAATAAAAAAGTAGTTACTGAGTAAGCCACCAAAATTCACTTTGTCCAAATGGGGCCGGCCATAGCAATGTACACAATAAAATTTCTCCTATACCGCTGAAACGCTTGCGTGGTAGAGAAAAACTAGGGAAGCTTGCAATATGTGACATAAGGATTGAAACATAACGACGCTGAAGGATTTCTTTCTACGCGTGCAGTAAATTACATATCACCAAGCATTTCTAGAAATTGGAAATTGTTTAGCTACAAACTGCGCCAACGTATTGCACTGTGCGTTTAGTAGGCATCGGGATATTCACTGAGGCAGGCGGTCACGAGCAAGCTGTATTTCCTTGCTCGTCAGGGTTTTTTACAGTTTTTTTAGCGAAATGTTATAGCTCTACCCTCGCGTGAACTGATAACTTCCGGAACAAATAAAAAAAATACCAGCACCGACAGGAATCCTACCTGAAACGAATAAAGAAATGGAACCACAGCCTGTTTTACCAATTGACCTACTAGCCCACGCGGAAAAGAGGAGACCGACAGTGCACTCGACGAGCAGATCTGCGGGTTCACCCTGGCATTTTCGCGGAAAGCCTTGTGATATCGACATGCGACCTTTCGCTCCGCAAAGCGCTCGTCCCGCGCCATGCGTAGCTACCATGTGCGCGCACTACGCATGCGGTGGGAGTTATAAAAATAATAAATGCTCACACCAACGCATGGCATCTCACTTCTCCTCCGTCTGGGCGGCCAAACTCCTCGCCCCCGTCGGAGGCGGGAGAGGCGGAGGAGAAGTGAGATTGTCTAAAACAGGGTTTGAGCATGCTTTGACGTTCTGAAAAAAGTTTGCACTGATGTGTTTCACCAATACAGCTCAACCAATCATCATTCGTGGAATACGCATTGATTTAGGGTTAGCAAAGAATACGTCTTTGAAGTTACAATATATGTTACATGTTTTGACGCAGTGTTGCAGCTCGGGCAAGATTCCTTGGCCATTAGTAGTTTAGGTGAATTCTCGCTTACGTTCGGCTCATACTTAAGTGACCCGCTGTTGGCTCATAGTAGCAGCCCTGTAAGATTTCTTTGTGAAACACTGATCATACCAAAAATGAGGAAGGCCTCATTGGTGCTCTCATGATTCCTTTTCTATAGCACGTTCTTCGGGAGGCAATAGGACGAAAACCCTTGAACAAATGCGTGCGGCCCATCAGTGTGTTTTTGGAGGTATTTCATCATTGGCGTAATTACGGCTCCTCAATTTCCAAGTCAGCCATTTAGGATGTGTCTGCTGCCCCACAAAATGCTAACTCTTCCACGTCGTCCAATGGCTTTGAAAACGTCCGGGCTCGCGATGTCTTTTCAAAGTCAGCGTCGCTGCACTTCCTTCCACAACAGTTATGTCGTGCTCCTGAAGCCGGAGGCTCCACCGAGGAACTATAACCGCTGTGTCTTTGAAGTTCGCGACAGAGCACAGGAAGTGGTGATCGCTGACCGCTTTGAAAGGCCTGTCATAAAGGTATGGGCCTACATACGGTGATCGCCTAGACGACGCACAAGGATTTCTTCTCTGTGATAGAAGATTGGGCTTCGGCTCTTCAAAGGGTGCGCTCTCATAGGCTGACTCGTTCTGCACTCGGTTGCCACTCAACAAGTGCAGTCCCTAGATCAACATCTCTGGCATCATTGTGAACATCCATCTCACTGGTGTCGGCGACATGTGGGATCACTGGAGTTTCCGCAGCAGTCTTCGTATTTCACCAAAGGAGCGCTCTTACTCACTTGCTTGTGCAAAGGGCACGTCTTGTAAGCAGTGTAAGAGGTTCAGCGATCTTGGAGAAGCCTTCCACGCACCATGTGTACTACGCCCACAGGTGTAGAAAGCGTCGTGCAGTTACCTCAGAAAGCGCCTTACAGCATTCGAAAGGTCTCGTAAATAAGGATACCTGAGACTTTTTGTTAGGTTCTGAGTATTTATCTTGATGATTGGCTATGTGGACGGACAAGAGATTTATTGCTTTCAGAACCAAGATGGCATTTTTTGGTCTTTATAGTGAGATCGGCCGATCGAATGGCTTGTTGCGGGAATTCTGGAAAGCCGTGACACATGGGAGACCTGCGCGGTAGATCAACGATGCCACTGCAAGCTTGCGCAATGGAATGGAAAATGCAGGGGCGTTCGTGTGTGCCTCGTGAGATGGCGCCACCGTTTCCGCTCGGTAGGACACGGGGACCTTGAGAGACGCTTCGGCGGCGACGCGGCTCCGGCAGAAGGAGACCTCAGCTGCGGCGCTGGGCGCAACACGTTGGTTGCGCCGATCGGGTATTTGATGGCGTGTGGCAGCGGAGACAACCAGTGGCTTACCTCCAGCATGGACCGACCATTGTCGAAGGGTAGCGAGGGAATCGAATGACTCCGGCGCGCAACCAACCCTGGACCCGTCGACTATGAAGACGGGAGTCCTAGGGGTGTTTGGGGAATAATCGAATCTTGGAGCCTGGCGTGACTTGCCTTTGTCTCATTAAGGCGGACTTCTGGGCAAGTTGGTATTCCATTGCAAGACGGTTCGAATTCCAAAGCGTAAACGAGGGACGACGAGAGGACGCGTGTCCCTGTGCCCTCTGGTCGTCCCTCGTTTACGTTTTGCGCTTCAAACGGTCTTGCTTTTTCTCATGCCTGCCTCCCACTCTGGCGCAGTTGACTCGGTAGCCGCGTGTGGGAATCGTCTGAGTCGGCCACAACCGTTCTGGCGCACTTGACATTGGGCCTCGAAGTCAAAACCTAGCGAGATTTAGCAACACCGGAAGAAGCAGGGTAGTTTTCCAGCTCCGCTGTTTTTGCGACTGAAGACACATTTTAAACCTTTTCCACACAATAGAGAAAACCAAGAGTGTTGCAGTCACTAAGCAGCATTTTCGCCGCACAAATAAAGTGTAAAATTCAAAATTAGAGAGTTTCATTGTTGAAAATGACCGTACAAAGTTTGCAACACACTTGGTCCAGTTATAATACAAAGTTTCAGGCAGTATGGGCGTACAAAATTAGTGTGTATACATAGCCTTATTTATTTTAAAAGTCGAACTGAGGTTACGTGTTAAAAAGCTAAACTTGGGCCATGGGGGCCTAGGGAAACGAGTTACGTAGTCATATGAAAAAAAGCGACCAGTCCAGACGAACAACTTTTATTCGCTATAATGGGACCGCAGGAATCTCAGGAGAGCGCAGGAACAAGAATAGACAACATTGGCCCAGTGGTTTACCATGTGTTCAATATTTGGCCTTCAAACTTCCGCGAAGGGATTGCGGGGGGTGCATTAACGAGGTATTTCAACTTTGCCCACATGGTTTGTTTTTAGCGATGTTTTACTTTACTTGCACGAAGCCGCATCATTTGATCATAAATCCAATTCAGGGTGGTTGCTCGTCCAAACTCGCTGTTCCTTGTTCCACATATATTAAAACCATTGTTGGAACTTTTGGTGCCGAGGTTTACAATCTCAGAGTGTATGTTAAGAAATAAAGATGCGCAGGCAGGGGGCGACAGTAGGAGAAGAGGACGACTAGGATCGGGGGGCGCACTGCCTCGCTAATCGACTCGATCACCACATCGAAAGCCAGACGCTGGTCTTCTTTCTTTACACATTTTCTGGTGCCGTGAAACCCGGGAATCGGCGCACGAGCGAATCTACGTTCGACGGCGCAGTGTCTCCGAGGCACGCGAGGCTGGGATACCTTCGCAGTGCTTTATCGTGGAAGCCTTGCCCTCGGCCACCGCCCCATTCGGCTCGTGCCTAAGCTCGCCCTGGTCCCTTTGGTATTCGCAACCCCGGCGTCTTGCTTCATCGACTGGTGCCATGGACGCTCTTCGTATTCGCCTAGATGTCCTGCGAGCGACTGTCTCCCGGACCATGACAGTCCTCTACGCATTGCTGCGGAGCCAGGCAGCAACGGCCCTTGATAGACAAAATGTCCTCGACCTCATTTTGCATGACCAGGTGAGCCTTCACAAAGTGGACGCTCAAGTTCAGGAGAACCTGCAGAGTGAAGAATTTGATGCTGATGTTTTGTAAGCGATCGATTACGACGAGCGTATCTGCGCCCTGCGAACGCGCGTACGCTTCTCCGCGAGCCAAGACTCTTCTGCAAGCCTCGTTCTTCAACCTCAGGCGGCCCTGGTTACTACCCGCATCGCAACTTCGAATGTTCGCTCGCTTCCCAAGGAGGCCTGGCGGACAGTGGTCCTGGGTGACATGCCGCCCGTCCGGGAAATAACTGGTGCGGCGGTAGAAGAACAGGACAACGACGACGGAGGCGCTGCAGCCTTTCAGAACGCCAAGCAAGACCCCGATGGGTTCAGCCCGGGAAAGTGGCTCCAGCGACCACCCAACCCTGGTGTTGCCGAGATTTTCGTGTTGGAGAAATCTGAGGGAGCCTGCCGAGACCTAGTCGTCGCTGACACGACCATCGTTTCCGAGACGTCTGACCGGCCTTGCCGCAGCGATGGCGTCACCGACGCGGCTCTCACGTCAGAGGCGTCATTACATCCGTTACGCAACCCTCGCATTCACGACTTGACTACCGCCACGGAGACGTCGGACCCGTTATGCCACGGCCCTAGATTCGATGATGCGACTCTTGTTTCGGAGACCTCCGAGTTTCCGTGTTGAGACCCTTACGTCGGCGACGCATCTCTCTTTTCGCCAGCAGTTCAGCAACCCGGTTACGAGTCAAATAAGTTTCATTGTGTTCAGCAACAAAAACACCGTTCGTGAAGAAGATTGACTCGCGTCAGGGGATAACAAAGCGCCTGCTCCTCCGACGCTCCATGAGCGAGCTTCTGCGCCGTAAGCGAGCTTCGGCCACGCTCGTCAAGGCCCGGTGGGCAAGAATCCTCGTGGCGAAGCAGACCAGATGCTTCTATGGTGAGTACCCCTTCTTCAGCAAGCGCAACTCGATTCGGGACAAGCCTTTGTACCTTGTTGGGTACGGCGAGAGCGAAGTTCTATTGTTCGCGAAGATAACGGATACACCGATCGAACTCACATATTTCCTCATGGAAGCAGTATCAGACGTGGACGCGACGGACGGCAATGCCATCACACTACCATGACGCTCTCTGGAAATTTGGCAGTCTACATCAACTGTTCCCGTTTGATCCTGGCGGCTGCCTGGCGACTGAAAACCAGGAGCATCGTCTCTCTTTCCGGTTGACCGTTCGCAATCTTCACCTTTATCCCCTAAGTCCCTTTGATCCAGCAATTCCGCAAGCGGTCGTTGCCCGTGACGTTGGCTATGGATTTGTACTCCCTCGCTCGAATGACAAAGCCGTTTACCGAGATCGACGGCACCGAGACACCCAGCCGAAGGCTCCACTAGATCGCCCAGCCAGCCTACAAGCATCGCTGCTGTGAAATCATGCGCCGCTATGCCAGTCGAAAAACTGGTCGTACAACTACCCGGACTTCGCCACTGACCGTGCCGCTGCTAGCTACCTCCTAACCAACTTGGCGGCGGCGGGAGTATGTTAAGAAATAAAGATGCGCAGGCAGGGGGCGACAGTAGGAGAAGAGGACGAGGAGGATAGGTGGGCGCATTGCCTCGCTAATCGACTCGATCACCACATCGGAAGCCAGACGCTGGTCTTTCGTTACAGTGTACACGTGTGTGTAAAAGAGCAAGGAATCAGAGAAAGAGGGAAAAGAAAGACAATGAAAGAGGCAGACAAAGAGAGGGAGAATTAGATAACCAAAAACACAGAATGATTACAAAGGGAAAAACAGAGCGGCAAAAACCAATACGCTTTTATGGGCAGATGGCGGCACTAGCTAACAATGAATGCTTTGTCGAAATTTTCGTTTCTGAGGCAATGGAAAAGGGAATTGGGCTGGGAGAAAGGAAGCTTTATCAATACAGTAAAGCAGGGCAGAGGAAGTGGGGTACGACCCGTGAATGACAGAAATTTGTCAGAGCAGAGATCCGGCAAAAGCCCAGATTCAGTTAGCTTGATTAAGCTCAACTGGTCAAGTCATTGGCTGACAATTCGTGCTTTTTTGAAGGATTAGGTTCTGTGTTTGGCAAAGCAAGAAGCTTCATATCATATGTGAGGAATTACAATGACTACATAAGGCGGAAAATGAGGATAATGTTAAGGGGCGTTTGTAGTTGTGCGATAATATGGTTACTTTGGGGCAGGGCCCGAAGCCTGCGGGGGATCGTGTGTCAATTTCTTGTCAAGTGATAAGGAAGGTCCCCACCTCTCAAGTTGGAAGCTCGAACACAACTTGCGATACCCCGTAGGCAATTTAACACTAATGTTTTCGTAATTACTGATTCATAAAACGTGTTTAAGTGTCGTGGAACGTTTTCGCGTTGCTCTCCTAGTTATTTTCAATATAGCTATTTCTCAGATGTGCGTTAACCAATACAATTATATATTTCATAGATTAATTGATTGATTGATCAAATGCACAAATCAAATGACCGATTTATTTATTTATTTATTTATTTATTTATTTATTTATTTATTTATTTATTATTCATTCATTCATTGGGCGATTAATTGACTGACCGACCGACTGAATGACCCTCTGGTTGATTGATTGATTTACTGTGGTGGTGGTAGTGGTTTTCTTGGGGCAGGGGTTCTTACCTAGCAAGACGTGCTAGCGATTTCTCTGCCCAAGCTCCACCTAATAAAACAATATTATGGTTCGTTTACCAAGAATACACAAGTCCTGTGTCATGAAGGAAGCTGAGGATATGCGACGTCCCCCTGCGCAGCATACAATGTCTCCTTAGGAAGAACTGGTCCACAGTTGTGTGTGCGGCTGCCACCTTTCTCATCGCTGAGGACATTGCCGTCCGTTGTGCAGATGCTCTGGGCTGCACATAAGGTAAAGATGCACATACCCGAGCACTGCACGTGACGAACCCAGAGGTTACAGCACGAGGCCAACTTTGCATAGCCAAGCTGTGGTCTTCGTTTGGACCATTCGGATGTGGTCACGGAGCATGAACAAGACAGCAGGGGTGAGAAATTGTCACTAGCGTGGTGAGATATTGTCACAAGTGCTCGTCGTGAGCTCAGCTGGCGTATCATACCGGGGGTGAGGCAGCTGAGTGGTCTCCGCGATCGGGATTTCAGTGCGTAGCCACGATATTTAATTGCGGCCAGTATTATTTCGTATATCAGGTCCCGCCCTATGATTTCGCATTAAAAAGGAGCCAAGAAATTTTATATTTGCCTTTTGTCTACCGCTCCAGTTTTTAAGCGGAAGCTTGCTATGCCTTACTGATCACGGCGTACATCGCACAATACGCCATGCATAAAACCGACTTTACACAATGACTTTCACAAAACAATCATTACGATAAGTGAAGGCCTAACAAGCGCCGAAAAAAATTCTTCCCGTTGCCCGAATCGAACCTGAGTCACTATAGCATGAAGCCGGCGTCGGCCCGCTGGCGCCATTCCAGCATGGTCGAGGCCGTTTCGACTTGTTCTCTTTCGTGACAATCGGATAGAGGCACACAGTATTCTGTGAATGAGTGAGTGAGCGAGTGGATGAGTGAGTGAGTGAGTGAGTGAGTGAGTGAGTGAGTGAGTGAGTGAGTGAGTGAGTGAGTGAGTGAGTGAGTGAGTGAGTGAGTGAGTGAGTGAGTGAGTGAGTGAGTGAGTGAGTGAGTGAGTGAGTGAGTGAGTGAGTGAGTGAGTGAGTGAGTGAGTGAGTGAGTGAGTGAGCGAGTGAGTGAGCGAGTGAGTGAGTGAGAGAGTGAGTTAGACGATGTGTTTGTTCGTATGATCTCCGATATGTGTGCACGCGTTGGTGTTACGGGTGTCACCGGGAGGTGTCATGTTATTATCTTTATTGCCGTTTCAAAAGAAACAGGAATGTGCACGCTATTGTCCGTTTCTCTCGTGTTGGTTTCTAGTCAGAGTTTTTGCAGTCGAGGCTAGTCGTGGGTTGGTACTAGGAAAATACTCGATGCTCCCGCTTTTGCCAAGGAAAAGAGTAGGATCTTGCGCGGTATGGGAGGACATGGGCAGCGCCGCTCACTATTGCAGTATGTGCGACGATTCCCTCTTGTTATATTTATTAGTGGGCTCTTTATTGAACAGGAGCATATCATTTGTAACTACTAAACTGCGTATTTGGCATTGTCATCTAAGTTCTAACACATCGCGTTACATGCTGTCTGTTTTTTTTTTTTTGCAGCCACTCACTGAAAGGGCGCTGAAAATTATTCACTTGTATTGACTGAAGGTGGGAAATACGCATTTGCCGGACTCACCAATACCGTTTTAACGGCGGAGCTGTTGTTCCTGGCCGTAAGTTAGGCATTGGCGAAAAATACCCGAAATGAACCCAGCGCTCGGAACCACCTCGTTGCGGCGTACGCCGAGCGTCCCCGCATGCGTAGAAAAAACTTTAGCAAAAAATAAAAACTAGCGAACATCCCAATCAGCAAGAAAATGATGAGCTCGTGCAAACGCCGGTCTTGAGGCAAACGCCAATCGTTCCAAGCATGCGCAGTGGCGTTATCAAATATTGCGCCAGTCAGCACTGTTAAGGTGGTTTGAAAGCGAAACTGCAAACGACCGTCACATCGATTACCTATGCGGTATCACCTGAATTCACACGCGTGAATCTAGAAATAGTGAAACAAGATACGAGTGAAATGTACTTAACCAGACTCTTTGTTAACTTACAATATATTGTAAGTTTCTATGCGTACGTAATGATTTCAAGCCGCGAAAAACATCGCTATTAACGCCGACCGGACTACTTCATTCAATGAAAGCATCAACTACGCTCTTCTAGCAAGTTGGCACTGACCTGGTAGGGCCATTGCTAACCTTATTCTTAGAAAACAAGTCCATAGCAGTTGCGGCTGACCATTTCACACGGTTCGCCCAGACCAAAGAGCTTTCTCGGGGAACAGCGACAGAAGTGGCAAAGATTTGTCCGTGAGATTGCTTTACGCCGCAGCGCAGCTTCTGTTAGTACTACATATAGGGGAATAGCCTTCACCGCTGCTTTGATACAAGGCGTGCTGAGTCTGACCGGGAGCCACCGACGGAAAGCCACTGGATATCACCCACAAATATGGGCTTAGGGAACTTCTTAACCGAACATTGGCTAACAGGTTATCTATGTACATCTACGACTAACGCGAATCATCTGATGAAATTCTGCATATATAACATTGCCATAAAATACAGCTGTACAAGCGGCAACTGCGGCCATTTCAATTGAACTGGTCTACGGACGCAAAGCAACAACACTCGACGGACTGCTTCCCCGCTATGATGGCGACTCAGGGGATAGCGGAGGTGAAGAGTTTATTCAGCGGGCTGGGGAAGCACGACAGCTGGCCAGCCATCGCATACTGCGCCGGTAAGAAAGCGACGCGCGACACTAGAACCTCGGCCACCGCGACACAAAGTACGTGCCAGGAATCCTCGTGTGGCTGTGGACGCCTGTCGGCCACCGCGAATTCTCAGAAAATCATCTCCACCGGTATTTTGGCCCTGATGAAGTGATCCACCAAATCATTGACGTGAATTTCAATGTTGTGCCTCGCGAATGCACGTCCAATCCAGGCGGATGATCACCGGGACGCGAAGTCGTGCATGCCGTGCGCATTCAAACATGTTGTGATCCGTAGACCCATTCAAGACTTTGTTGCAAAAAACCCTTAAGTGCTATTTCGTTAGCCTAGCTTCAGTTTTTCTCCTTTTTTGATTTCGAATCGTTTCTCTGGTTCTTCTTTTTCTTGTGTGCTCGTGTTTCTTCTGTATTTTTTGCGGAACCTAATATGTTTCCGGTGTCGGAATCGCCACGGAATCGCACGGAATGTGTCACGGTATCTCGATAACGCTGGTAATGTGGGGCGCAATGCTGCCAAGAATTCTTCCACTTATGACTCAAGAACTACAACATTAAATAGCCTGCACTGCTTTACATATTAGATAGGCTTGCATTACGTCTTAGAGAATACTAGACAGATTTGTATACCCGATGTTCTTACAAACCTCAACCTTAGAACGTAGCCAGTACTCTTCGTTGACGATTAGAGAGTGTTTAATGATTCTAAGAAGCCACAGACAGGCATCTCGCCACAATGCAACGAAGCGACCATTGCACCTGTGACTGCGCCTCATTCACCCACTTTCTCGCTCGCTCGCTCACTCACTCACTCACTCACTCACTCACTCACTCACTCACTCACTCACTCACCACTCACTCACTCACTCACTCACTCAGCTCACTCACTCAGTCACTCACTCACTCGTCACTCACTCACTCACTCACTCACTCACTCACTCACTCACTCACTCCTCACTCACCTCACTCACTCACTTCACACTCACTCACTCACTCACTCACTCACTCACTCACTCACTCACTCACTCACTCACTCACTCACTCGCGGCAATAAGAGCCCTTCCTCAGTGCCGTTGCCGCGTTAGTGACGGAAAAAAAGAGGAAAATGCCTTGGAGAGAAAAAGCCAATGAAGAGGGAAATCTCTTGGGAAAATAATCACGTCTCCACTTTTTCATGGTGCGCCAAGGAAGCCAGTTGTGTTCACCCCAGCCATGCGTACTGTCTTTTTCGGAGGAGTGGCGGCTGCCTCAGCGTACGGAAATTGTTTTGTGGTCTCCATTTTTGCGACGAGGATGAACTCCGGACGAAAAATGTATTATACTTACATTGTTAGACATTAAACCATGGCCACCAACGTTGCCTCAGATATATTTCACTTCGAGAAACCGCTTAACATTATTACCTGGGAATGGCCACGCTTTTCTAGATGCCAAATTTGATCCGGAGGAAAAAAAGAACCTCTGTATTTGCCACCAGCTGCGCACTAACAACAATGTTCGTGCTGGGGAGCATGCGGACTGGAAAGGCACTAGGCTGTTTGAACGGTTATGATATAATGGCATTTCTCTTAGGCTTCAACCGTAACGAGCGCTCTGTTGTGGTTTCCGACATAGCAACAGGGTGAATCTATACCCGATTACATCGTAGCCTTGTCAAAAACTCCGAAATCGAGTACGATGGCCTCCTACTTGGAATGCTGCGTGAGTAACTCGTCAGAGGCGCAGACGCTGGAGCAATGGAACACCCCTTATATCTCTAGTGACATTTTGCGCTTCCTTCATTGGTTCAGCTCATCGTTTCTATGAAGACAGCGAGAAACAATTCAATGATGTCCATGTAGAAACTGCAAATGGAAAAGAATAAAGACAATCTTGCCGGAAGGAAGATGTACAAGCAACCGACGATAACTTTTTACCGCTGGGGAGAAGCTATCAACGTAACTGGAAGCCGACTAACCAGTACATATTGTATGCATGCCATAAGGTAGGGTGTCTACCCAAGGAGATGATGCTTAGTGGCTTCCCCTTTGTAACGGGGTGGCGTTGTACAGCGGCCTTAGTCACAACGTCACTCTAGAATCACCTCGCCAAAAAAATACAAACAAAAGAAATAAAAAATTTAATGTCAAAATAAAAAGAAAATACTTTTACGAAATTTGTGTGCTAGTCTGACTTCTTTGTTCGCATGTCTTCCCAGATTGATCTTTGCTCTTTTCCCATCAACATTCTACTCTCCTTGTACTAACCTATACTGCTGTCCAATTCACATTTCCGCTAACCTTAAAGCCAATCGCTTCTGGAACCTGGATGGCTCCATCACTGAGGACTGGGCGGATAGTTTAGCACTCTGTTACAATATGTCGCATGGTTTCTTGCTCATTTCCGCAGCCTGCGCCATAGTTTTTCCTGTCCCGGCTAGCGGATAACCGTTTTTGTCCGCAAGCAACCCGCCCGAGCTTCAAAAAGCAATGCACTCCCTTTGGTGTTATCGAAAACTTTTTCCCTTGTGATCTCCTGCTTCCCGATCCTGTATATATCTAGTGACTTCTTCGCGTCCATTCCATTTTTCTAGGTTGTTGTCTCTGTTTCTTTCACTTCATTTTTTTTGCCTTGGTCGTTTCCCCTGCACTTCCAGGTTTCATGTACTTTGTCCTGAGCCTTCTGGTTATTTTCCTCCACTGTGTGTCCACGCTTTTCATGTAAAGATACCGTAACACTTTGGCCGCCCATCTCTGATCATCTATGTTTCTAAGTCGTTCTTCAAAACATATTTTGCTCTGTGCTTCTCCCACTTCGAATGATGCCCATCCGATGTCTCCCTCCACTGCGCCCTATTTGTTCTTTAACTGTGTGCTCCTAGTGCCAATCGACCTACCGCCCACTGATTTACTTCTAGCCCTGATTGAATCCCTCATTCGACACACAGTACTGCGTTTGAAAATGTGAGCGCTGGTACCATTACTCCCTTCCACGTTCCTCTCACTACTTCATATCTGTTGTATCCCCACAGTGCTTTGTTCTTCATGATAGAGGCGTTTCGTCTGCCTTTCATTCTTAAATGCTCCTCATGGGTTTTTAGATACGCCTGAACTTCGTTTACCCATATGCCCAGATATTTGTATTCCGTTACCCACGGTATTACTGCTTTTTGAACGAATACCGATTCGTTACGGGCGTTGTCATTAAAAACTACAGCTCCCAACTTTGCTGTGCTAAACTCTAACCCCAGTTCAGTGGCCTCTTCCTCACAGATATCTGTATGCCGCTCAATTCAAAGGTATGCCGCTAAAAAGAGACACCTGGCGTGGAAAACAAGTCCAATCGATGAATTAATGAAGAAACAAGGACAGCCAGTGAATACCGTATTGAACTTTGAAGTAGGTTTCCCTTCTACAACACCAACACGCCATATGTTGTCAGTGCTAATTCCAAAAACTGTTCTCCATTTTTTTTTTACATTCTGAAGATAACATGAGGACCGGTCTGCATGGACCTCGAAGCAGGGGTAAGCGTCACTTCTGCTTTGAAATGGTATATCAAGACAGTGTTTTGAGGTAATCGCAGAGGCCGCAACCGTTGCTTTGAAAAGCTGCAGTGAGAAAAGGACATCTGTCAAAGTAAACGTCACGGTCGTGGTACAGTTGGGCAAACATCTACCCTCTCACCACTCCTTGACAGTCATTGGAAGATAATCGCTTAGCTCTTTTCATCTAGACGTTCATTACGTTCACTGCATAAGGGCAATAACCAATTTGGACTAGCTGCTATCTCAAAAAACATTCTAGTTACCGTTGGTCCAGGAATATTCAAAGATGTAAAAACAAAGCTTTTTTTTAAAGAGTATGGAATGCCTAAAGTATGCTGAAAAAAAAAAATGCCGAAGGTATGTAATGCCGCGGACGTCAAGGCCCTCACTACTTCGAACTGCAAAGAGGGTCGGAGAAAATCGGGAAAGAAGGCAACGCGAAAACTACGCGAACCTGTCAAAATGTATGAACTGGAATAGCAGATTGTGAAAGTAGTACAAGGAGGCGCAGGACTCAGGTATGAAGTAATTTCAAGCTGATAATCAGTATTGTAGCGATTGCAAGGATGTGCCGACTCCGGGGGTATGAAGACGTGTCCGCAAAAAGTTCCCGTGGCAAAACATTGATGCAGGATTTCAAGGATGGTTTTCAATAGTCGGGGTTGTACGAATAAGGATCACCAATGACTCCTTCGACATAGACACTCATGCGGTAACACAAAACCATTACTACTTACTGCCCAACGTCAAACTATACGTTCTCAGCCTTACAAAAAGTTTCCGCTGGCGGACAGAAGTTGTCAGAAAAACGTGTACACGCTAAGTGTACAAATTGATTCTTCAAATGGACGATCATTCTAAAGTGCAGGCATTCTAACCCCCCACCTCCACGTAATGGCGCCAAGCGCTTGCACAAAAATTGATAGTATAGCGCATTTATTTTTATGTAGCGTAAATGGGGAAACTTGTTGAAGGTAATAAAGAAAAAAAGCAGTAAAAAATCGAAAAATGGCAAAAAACAACGAATCCACTAACAATGTGTGGCTAATGCACTGGGCTCATAAAATGATAAAAAATGTAGCAACCGCCGAAGCCACCAGCCGAACCATGACTAAAAACCATGCAATGGAACGTCCGTTTAACGTACCGTATTTTCACAAAAAAGGGTAATTTACGAAGTTCATATAGCTAGACTTTATAACAGCGTAAGCGTAGATAATTTGTCGAAAAAAATTAAAAAAAAAGGAAATTGAGAGAAACAAACATTTATGTGATGCGGGTTGTGTGGATGAGGAGGTAAAGTTTAACTGACGGAGAAGCGAGGCACGTGACGTCAGTCAAGGACAGACTCTGTTCACGGGACAGAATTAGGAAAATACACAATTTAACTAGGTGGTAATCTAATCAAATGACTAGATGTCCGACAAGACAATGTTCTTAACTCAAAAGAGTCTGGCAGTAGTTCGCGGCAAGGAGCTGCGGCGGTACACTTATTTGTGTGATGGCTGCAGGCGCTCTTTC
The DNA here is from genome assembly GCA_013339765.2 of Haemaphysalis longicornis. Lineage (NCBI taxonomy): Eukaryota > Metazoa > Arthropoda > Arachnida > Ixodida > Ixodidae > Haemaphysalis > Haemaphysalis longicornis. The sequence goes on along the minus strand of CM023453.1, from coordinate 96,553,144 downwards.
CTTGATGCTGGCGCTGGCCGCCGCAACGTCGGGTCCTGTGCGCTACGTTCGCTGCGACTGATGATCGATTCGGCCCGGGTGCTCCGTGGCCAGTCTCGGCTTCGCTGCCTCGATGTCCACGGGGATGATGCGGCTCGCAACTTAGGTTCCCCGAACTTTCTCAAGCTCGTAATGCAGGTTCTTTGAATTTTCTCCTCCGGCAGGTCGCTCCTGGAACCACGTTCATCCTGCCCTCCTGCCCCGATCCTCGGGTTTCCTCTTCCTGTTTCTGCCCCGCGACCTTCTTCGGCCTCCGCACACACCTCGTCTTCTTCGCTTCGACCTGCTTACCCCTCTCCGGTGAGCAGTGCCTCCTCACAAATTATAAATCTTTCAAATGAAGCAACAAATGAAAAATATCTAGCTCCTTCCACGCTCTCACAAAAGAAAGACAAAAGATTTCAGAAGAAAGACCAACACATGACTAAACATTTTGTGGAAAGACAGCAACCATGTTCACGACCTTTCACTTGCCATGAAATACGTAATGTATGGCGGATGTACCTTTATTCGTCATACCCGGGTAAAATAAGAACAGCTGATGAAAGAAAAGTCGGGAAAATTTATTTGTGAAGTTACAAAGAAACAAAAATCGCCCATAAAATTGGGTTACATATCTTCATAAGTAGTCCTTCTGTGTTACTAACCTAGGTGCTGGCTTTTCGTTAGCTTTAATTCTCGACGTCAAAATAAGAACGTTATAAAACACTCAGAACCCGTCAAAAACAAAGCGTTTGTACTTTATTTATATTTAAATTCGCGGACCCAACACGCGTCTGGGATACATGACTACGCTTCAGTTCATAGTTTTTCCGTTGTAACTTTCAGTATGTTACATAGACTGAATCCCCACTACTTCCGAATTGTACGGTATTGTGCACACTGTGCATAAAATGGCTATGTGCTTCAAGTCTTTCTACATTACACCCAGATTTTCTACTAGTTGTGCGCAACGCAAAAATCAGACATGCGAGCCAACATTTGTTTGGCGGATACATTTGGGGGATGGTATGCGTATTGTTCAAAGAACGTTTTTCTAACCGTTTCTCAGCCCAAAGCATCAGCACATCCCCCTATCTTTCTTGCACAGCAACGACGTACATGTGTCAATACGTAGCATGTACGACAGTGCTGCACCAGTTAGAGTAAGTCTTGCTCCCCTCCATCGCGCAGTTCGTAAAAAATTATGGTAAATTGTGGCTGTACACGGTTTCCCTGCAGTCATTTGCTTATCGAGTAAAGCCGCTGGTGAGTACATGAGAGAATCGAGTGCCAGCACTGGGACACCACCAGTAAAATATTGCTGCGCGAAATGTCAGTGCAAAAAGAAAGACGGAGGCTGTTGTTAGTCTATATACGCTAACTCCGACGCATTGGGTGGCAGCGACACCGAAAGAGAAAAACTTTATTTACGCAAGGAGAACAGATACCCTGGGAGGAGAGGGGTGAAAATGTAGTAGATTCATGATGCGTAGATCTCATCAGTATTCATTAGAACTCTCTCTCTCTCTCTCTCTCTCTCTCTCTCTCTTGGTTCCTCTAAGTCAAGAAATTGTTTGCATGACTCAATAATTTCAAAAGTGATGTTGCCGCTATCGGCAAGCTTTCTTTTGAGATGCTGCAATGAATGCCTTTGATAGCCACTTTCACAACAATCTCAATAAAAACAAACACAAACTGGAAAACCTATGTTTATTGCGAAGCGCATGTCACGCACTGCGCTGAGTCCTGGCGATAACAACAGCTTTTGCAGTGAAATTGGGCAGAACACAAAGGATGGTAGCGTTTATCAGCAGTGTTGCTGGAATCCGTTCAATTCAGATGCACCGGTACTCAATCTATTCGGATTGGCTATAGACAAAACGGAGCTTCCAGCCTCTTTTGTCAAGTGAGTTTATTACGTGCCCTTTTATTTTATGTTTTAGTTCGCCTTTCGCATGCGTATTCTTTTTTGTTATAAGCGAAATTCCCCCACTAGTTCTTGGGAGCTGCGGTATGATGTTTCCGCGCATCATTTGGCATCGCATGTTAGAGGTAACTAGGCCAGCGCACGTTTCCAAACGCCAGCGCACGAATATCTAATATTTTTCCAAACGTACGGTGTTATGTAAGACATCATGAAAATGTGGATTTTTAGTACGCACAAGCCTGTCCAACAAAAAAACAAAATTAAAGATAGACAGTGTGAATATCTAATATTTTAACCGTGGAGCTGTTGAACAAGCCGTAAGATCGGTGTTATTGTAAGAAGTACCATGAAAATGTGGAGCGCTCGTAAGCACGTTCATATACAAGCCCGCCGATTATTACGCACAAGTGCAATGGGTTAGCTCCAACAAAAAACAAATTTAAAGATCCACGAAGAGCGAGAAAATTCTGGTCACTCGTGAAGACGTGCATCGTTGTGGCCGCCAAGTAACGGGTTCGCGCAGTGGCTTCAGCAAAAAACGAGAAACTTCATCGCTGTCATCAACCGCTACCGCGCGTGCCATGGTTGGCACGAGGAACACGACGGTATCGATGCATATGACGATGACTGCTACTTTAACAGTACAAAGCGACATCCAATCATATAAGTAAACGATTTCATACTTGTACAAATGTGAGGTAATGTCTCATTTAGAGCTCCCGTATAGGGAAATCCGGCAGCTTCGGCATGGTTCAACCATTGCGCTGCATAGTACAAGCCTCGAGTTGAGCTGGTGCTAATCTGAAATGCTGAGGATCACCACAAGCTAGAAACCTTGTCGTGATTGCCGCGGGGCTTAATGATGTTCTGAAGGGAGAGGAGAGAAAAACTTGGCCAGGAGATAGCGAAGGGGGTAAAGGACCTGCGGGCGGAGGTAATAAAGACGGCCCCGAAGAAATGTGCTAACAGCGAATGAGGTGCGGCAGGGCAGTCTGCACAGGGTAGTGGGCGTCGGACAAAGGCAAGCCGGAGGTAATAAATGTGGGGGTGGCGCAGGGCGTAGGGGCGAAGCAGGGCGTGGGTCTGTCCACCGTATGTATGTGTAGCCACCTCTAACGGGCAGTACTCGCTGCTAACTTGTATATGATGAAAAGAGCGAGATCGTGAGGTGCGGCAGGGAATCCGTTCGCTTGGGCTTGAAGTGATGCGAGCCCGCGAGGCAGACGTGAGCTGCGCGACGCCGCCGCCAGGGTACGAGAGCGGGAGGCCGAAGCGTGTCGTCTGGCTGCGCGTGGGCAGCATCGGACATAGGCACGGCGCGAGGTTACGCGAAGCGGCACGGCTGCGGCGCGAAGAGGATCAGTCAGAGAACGGGAAGCGGCGAGAAAGCGCGCGGGACGGGATTCACTTCCAAAAAGCCCCAGGCTAGGAAACAAGGTGGGGTGGCGCTTAGTCACGGTTTTACCGGATTTCCCCTCAGAGCCCACTCATCATCATTCACCCCGGTATGCTGTGAATTTTTTAGGGGGCCCCGCTCAGCTAAGAAAGGCAAACTAGGAGAGAATGGGGAAGCAAGGGACTCATCCACACACAACGCTGGGAGGCAGCCAAGCCTACAGCTAAACGGAGAACTTACAGACGTAACTGACAGCGTTGAGAGAAGCGGTTTAAGTGGAAACAATGGAGCAAACAGTTCTGTAAAAGACGAAAACAGACCCCGTAAGCGGGAAAGGAAAAACAGAAATAATTAATATTTAATCAGCTACATAAATATGCAGGGAGGCAGAAAGACAGATAAGTGGGTGTAAATTCAAAAGCAACTTGAACGGGCAGGAATAGACGTGTACACATTAGCCGAGACTCACCTCCGACACCTGGAAGCCCCACCTATCATAGACAATTATGTCTGGGAAGGTTGCAACAGGACCACAGGAATGAAGAAAGGGGGAGGTGTTGGCATGCTCATTAAACAAGGTAGCGACTGGCAGAGAATGCGCGAATGCTGTAAAGAGCATCTATGGGTTAGAGGCACCATAGAGGGGAAAAATACGTGGTTAGGAGTGGAGTATCTGTGGATGGAAGTAGTGCTAGGGAGGAAAATGAGGAAATGGTAAACTGTTTGAGAAGAGATATAAACGAGTTCAAAGATTCGGACGAAGTAATCATAGTTGGAGATATGAATGCCCATATAGAAGGTTTGGATGGATACACAGACCACAACGGTTCTCTAGTGATAGATCTGTGTCAGGAAAACCGGCTTGTAATAGTAAACACGGAAAGCAAGTGTGACGGACAAATAACGTGGGAAAGCGGTAACAGACAGTCCAGCATAGACTACAGTTTAGTATCCGAGACAGTATACGGAAGGCTGCGGGAAATGAGGATAGATGAAAATGGAACAGACAGCTTAGGAAGCGACCACAAGCGGTTTAGCTTGCACTTTGGAGGCGCAACCCGGACAAATGTAGAATTAGGTACAATACGAGGAACTAATTTGAATAAGGAGCAGTTAAAGATCATCGCTGATAGATTGGAAGATGAAATCAATAAATACCCAGGCAAAAATTGGGATTACGACGAAATTATTGCGTTCATAAAGGGTAAGATGAATGAAGCAAAGCAACGAAACCGATGGAAAGGGAAGAGAAAGCCGAGAAGCTGGTGGAATAAGGAAATAAAAAAGGCTATTGAGCAGCGGCGAAAGGCGTCGAGAGAACACAGAGAAGCAAAAAGAACTGGTATGGAACCGGAGGTAGTGAAGGAGAAATGGGATATGTACCGTGGGAAAAAACTAGAAGTGCAGAAAATGGTGCAAGCAAAGATCAAGCAGAAAAGCGAGCAATGGATGGCAGAAATACGGAAGAAAGGCAAAAGCGCATCCAACAAGTTTTGGAACCATGTAAAATCACTAAGCTCAAAAAACGATAACCATCAAAAATTCCTGATTGATGAGGAGGAGCAACATTTAGAAGGAGAGCACGCGTTGGCGCATATTCATCGAGTGATTAGTGAGAAGTTCAGGACAACAGTGGTAGGAAAACCTGCACCGATCACATCAGTGCCACAGAAGACTGCGGAAAGGGAAATAAGTTTGAGCAACCTTGATTGGAAAAAAGCAGAGCAAAAGGTTTCCCCCCAGACAGCAGTGGCCGAGACGGAATACCAATGCAACACATAAACCTGCTTGGACCTAAAAGTAAGGAATTGTTTATGAGGGCAATAGATAAGGTGATAGAAACCAAACAGATACCAGAGGACTGGCTAGAAAGTAGGATGAATTTAATATATAAAGGCAGAGAAGACAAAGCCAGTATTGATTCATACAGACCACTCAAAGTAACGTCAGTGGTGTATAGATTCGTAAAGTAGGCGATAAAATCAGAAATTCAAGCATGGATGGGGAAAATGAAATACTTGGGGAACTGCAGAATGGAGTTAGACAAGACAGGCGACTGGATTAAAATTTGTTCGTGATAACGCAATGCATTGAAATTGCGAAAGCACAAAATAGACCACTATGGAATAGGTTTTTGGACACTAAAGGGTCATATGACAACGTAAAGAGAGACCGGCTGAGGAGAATATTGAAACTCCAGGGGTAGATAACGAGTTGGTACAGTTTCTTATAACAAGCTATAAAGACAATAGAGAGCACCTTACTTGGGAAGGACTGAACTGCGCCCAGCAGGTCAACATCCATCGGGGACTAAAACAGGGATGCCCTTTCAGCCCAATACTTTTCATGTTTTAGCATGGCAGGATTAGAAAGAAACTGGAAGAAAGTCAAGTTACGGTTTAGCCTAACCCATCTGCTGCAAGGCGAAGTGGTACAACCGCATATTCCGGGAATATTATACGCAGACGACATTTTTCTTTTATCTGATAACCAAACCGATATGCAGCGGCTAATAAATATTAGCGGCCAAGACGCCACCGTACTCGGTTGAAATTTCAGTGCAGAAAAATCAGGAATAATGGTTTTCAATGACGCTACCACTGACAGAGTGTCTATCCAGCAAAGCGATTTGCCTAGAGTGAAGGTATATAAATATTTGGGAGTGTGGATAACGAAGGCGATAACTACTTAAGAACTCACGAGGAGCAATTAAGGTTAAGGGAAAGCGAACGCAGCTATAATGAAGCATAGAGCTCTGTGGGGTATAACAAATATGAAGTAGTAAGACGAATGTGGAAAGGAGTAATTGTTCCGGGTCTCACGTTTGCGAATGCTGTACTCTGCTTAAAATCAGACGTCCTATCAGGCCTTGAAGCAAACAAGAAAACAGTAGGACGTTTGGCCTTAGGCGCGCATGGAAAAAACAACTAACCAAGCAGTTCAGGGAGATATGGTCTGGGCGTCGTTTGAAGTTAGAGAAGCTGATGAGTAAAATATTGCTTTGAGAAGAGGTTGAGGGCAATGGATCACGAAGGTGGGCAGCTAAGGTTTTTAGGTAGCTATACTTGAAAAGCGTGGACACGCAGTGGCTAAGGAAGACTAGAAGGCTAACGATGAAATACGGAAAGAACAGTGGAGAATCCAAGACAGCCAGGGTAACCAAAAAAGAGGCAAAGCAGATTGAAACGAATAAATGGAGGGACAAAACGGAAGTTAAAACGTCGTTAGAGATGTACAGGGCTGAGAAATTGAACATCAGAAAGGAAAATTTCAATGATAATTCCTAGGGCAGTACTTTGCTTTTTGAGGCCAGAGCAGGTTGCCTACGAACAAAGAGGTTTGTGGGGAAGTATTCACAAAATGATGGGGTATGCATGGTCTGCGGAAAAGAAACAGAAACTATGCGGCACATAGTGTTGGAATGTGAGATTATCCATCCAAATCTACACGAAGGGAATATTGGGCTTCCAGAAGCCCTAGGATTTAAGGGTATCACAGGGGAAGTTAACTTCAAGGTTGTCAAGGGGACGCAAGAAAGATTAGAATGCTGGTGGACGAAAAGCAGAGAGGGGAATATTGCCTAGGACAGTTACCACCTGAAACAGGAAAAAAAAAGTATTTCGTGGATAATAAGCTTTAGTGCCTGCCCTAAGCAGCAGTATTAAAGCAAGTTAAAGCAGTATTAACACAAGAGTGTAAAACATGGTTATATTAGTCCTTTTTGGTAAGATGACATGTCATCACCCCGCTTCAAAGGGGAAACCAATAGCAATCATTATCATCATCATCATCAGGATGACTTTGCATTCACCGATCGCCGCAAAGACGACGACGACCTCTTCGATGCATATGACTACAGTTAGTAGGGCCGCAACTATGCAAATGAACAATGATACTCTGACTTAACTGCCTGTCCAGCAATGGCCGCCTAAAATGGATTTGTCATTCATGTCGCGGGCGTGCGTGCAAGCTTCCCTGATTATTTTCTTCAGGATGAACGAATAACCGCACCAATGTTTAGACATGTGTCCTGTACGGTGATCTGGTCGACTTGGTCGTTATTTGTAAGCCTTGATGTTTTATTTAGTCCGCAGTCGGCTGCGCCGCTAGAGCATGTATTTCGCGAAAGAGTGTTTGCCGTTATCCCGTCATGTGTAATTATAATTACGTTGATGATCATGGCCTGGCATTCTCTGCGTAGATTCCGTGTATGGGTTGAGGTTCTATTGACTCGAGCTTATTACGAAAACGCGGAGTCTGTGGACAAAACGTGGTGGCAATTGTATTGCGGCGGTAGCTTCAACGTTTTCAAAAGCAAAACTGCCGTCCCCCCTGCTGATATTCGTACCGGAAAACGCCCTACATGAGGATGACGGATAAAAAAGCGTAGAAAAATTAAAAGCTTTCCTACCGAATCTTGGCAATGGCTACCTTAGTGAAACTACACTAAAGTCGATGTGCAGGAGAGGAAGGAGGTAGCGAAGGCGTTCAACGCCGCCACGTACATGAGCCTCAGTTCATGTTCTGATGGAACGTCGATAGTTGGAACAAACAGCTGGGCGTATGCTAGGAATGACGGAGCTTGGCACGCCGGAATGCTATTAGGCGCAGTATATTTGGCCTGACAACGGATTTTGAGCTATGGACGCTTAGCCTAACCTCAGGTTTTGAAGTTGTTTAAGAACTTGAAGCGGCCTCTACTCAAAAATGGATCAACTGCACGCCCAGCAGCAGGTGGCGCCGCTAACAGAAAGGTTAGTCCTATGGGACCGAGATTCCAAGCCGAGCGGTGCTACAAAATTTTGAAAAAGTAGTGAATACCTACATATGAGCACATGGTACAACAGTACCGATCGTTTTTCTAACTGGTGGGGTACAAGATATTCGTTGCCAGAATCGTCATGCTGGCTCAACAGTTGTTTTTACTCGACAAAATGTAATTTAATTAGGTTAAAGTAAGTACAAATATGTCTTAAGATATCCTTCTTCGCAAACGGGTGAGCAAATAAATAATTGTTTGCAATTCAAAATATTGTGCAAACTTTTTAAAGCTACAAATACACTGAAAATGTGTAATAATGTGTGAGTTCAGTTTTAAGTATACAAAGTTGGCGCAGAACAACGCTCGTCTGAAAAAAAAACAGTAGTTTTGCAGCAGTAAGAATTTCGAACATCGGGGGCCTTGTTGCACGCACCTGTCACCCGGGTCGGCCTTAGGAATTGTTTTGTAGTTTCGGAAAAATTTGTTTCCCAAACCTAACTTGACATACATTTTTTCCTGTTCACGAAATTTTATATATAAAATTTTCGTCAAAATTAAGGATGCCGAACGGACACGCCTGTCTCATTTCCAAGGAAAACACCCTCAATAACTCAAACACTGCAGCTAGAATACTAATGTCTGCGCACCCGACTTTTCCTCTCGATGCATGGAGAGAACACGCGGCGTAAACATCTAGGAAATTCTTCCAGGCCCCTGCTAGTCTTTTCATAAGAACTAGACATTATACTTTCTAGGGCACCGTGGCGAATTCCGTTGGTGACCCTTAGAGGTGGCCTAAACAAACGCTTAAAACAGCGGATCACTGTGTGTAACTGTAGCCGGATCGTGTATTTTATGAAAGGTATCGAAGAGTTCACGGACAGAGCGTCTGTAGTATTCGTGGAGCCAAGGAGGAGAGTGAGAGAAAGAAAAACGTTTATGATGAGCACTGATCAGAAGACTATGTAAAAGTAGTTCCCTATTCACAAGAATCCATGCGGAGTTTTTCCTCGGCTACCCTCTGGACAAGGATGAGCTGGTTACGCAGGAAGGGGCTAGACATTAGTGTCTCCCCCTGCTCTTGGGGATGGGGGGAAGAGTATATTAGTGGTGGAATCCCTGGCGGTACTTCGCAATCTACAATAACGTGCCGGTGTGTCTCTGGCTGCTGGAAGAATTTCCATCCTGCTGAATATTGGATCGGGGAGATTAGGTTAAGTCAGGTGAAATGGGGATGCGTTTTTCTGATCCTTCGGGAGGATTGGTGTTGGGAGTGGAAATGTTCTCCAACTAAGCCTGCAATGGTGAGTAATCTATTTAAATGTAGTGAGTGGGGTAACCTCTAGTGCCGGTACATCTAGTGCCAGTACACTCTAGTGCCGGTAGGTCAGCACGCGGGTCTGTTTGTGAGCAACTTCGTTACCCACCGTGGAGGCATCGTCAGGCGACCCCACGAATTGCTCCTTTTGGTTGGGGAACGACTTTAAAATATTCGATGTGCTTCTCGCGCATGCGCCTCAAGAAGGTTGTCTGAGAGGCGGTCGCCCGTTTTCTGCGCTAATCAGGACTTAACTACCCCGAGCACGAGGCGCGAGCTATACCCGTACCTCCGTGCTCGAGCAGTCCTGCCTCTTTTATTCATTCTCATTCTCAACACACTTCCCCCCCTCGAAGATCAGCGTGCGCTGATGTATAAAAACACATGAGAAGCAGTGGCCGATGCACAAATGTACCAATGTACAATGCTAAAGCAGGCAGTCAGAGGCGCACTAAGAAAATAAGCGGAGGAGAAACGGCAGTAGTAAGAGGGAAGGAAACACTACATGTGGAGATACTATCGTGAACATCTCGTCGCGCACCCTAAGTACATTGGCACAAATGAGGATGCGCCGGTACAGGAAGCAGGACATAACCTTAAACCAAGATACTCCCGCCAGCCGTTGATCATACCCTCCTGCCTATTCATCCAGAGCACACGGCACCAAAGAAACAGGTCACTCACCATATGTTCACCTTGCTGCTACAAGCGGGCTTCTGTCACGGCTGCGAAGTTCCCTTCACCATCCTCATTATGATTTTTGTGTGGCTGATGTCAAGGTTGCGCTGGTGAGCAAGCAGGTACTCCTTGTCTAGCTTGGTCTAGAGCTAGCTTGGTAGTCACTACTGCCGTCTTGACGTTTCCTCTAGGCAGAGCTTCCGCGTCAGTATAAATAGTGTTATGGTCTATTCCAGTTACTCTTCATCCCCTACTCCGAAATATGCACCCCGTCACCACACATACCGGCGTGAACCATGGAAAGAAGTCTTTAACAAGACAACGATGTGAAATATATAGCAAGAACGAAAGGTGCGGCCACTTCTAGGAGCTGCCTGCTTTGCGATTATGGCGTATGCGAAAAAAAAAAACGTTCGGAGCGGAGGTAGTATTCGATTTTGTTAGCCGATGCGCAATGATACAGTCGACGAACACTCACAGCGGTACCGGTCCCGCGTACACAGGATTCGCGCCGGCGTAAATCGACCTTTTATGATCTTGTCAAACTGTCAATTATAAAAAAATTAGTTTGTCAAAGAAACGATATAGTCGCAGATAGCAGTGAAAGCACTACATTTGTTGAGTTGTAGGGCAAATAAATCAAGCGTCAGGTGACGGATGCCTTTGCGTTCGCTACGTTAGGGAAGATGAACAGAAACTTGCACCTATTGCAAGTTGGGGCATCTCGAAAAGTGCGCGCTGATAAAGCAAACGGGACACCTTGGGTTGTGTGCAATATGTTTGCAAGTTCCACTATCTACTGTGGCGTGCCCTCCAATCAATCAATCAATCAATCATCAATCAATCAATCAATCAATCAATCAATCAATCAATCAATCAATCAATCAATATCAATCAATCAATCAATCGAAAGAATCAATCAATACAATCAATCAATCAATCAAAATCAATCAATCAATCGATCAAATCAATCAATCAATCAATCAACAATCAATCAATCAATCATCAATCACATCAATCAATCAATCAATCAATGACTATCAACAGCAGAGATACCAGGGGCACATACAAAAAGCCAGAGAAAGAAGGCTCGACGAGGTTTTGCCCCTAAAGCCATCAGAGCCATTTGTGAACGCGCGCGTTCTACCGCTTAGGTGAAAGGCGTGCCTGGTAACGCCATGGCAAGAACCCATCGTCCGATCTCTGTGGTTATTTTTCGAATGTAGATATCATCAAGACACAGGCACAAGTGTTCTGATTTTCTTCCCGCTATTTTATGTTTCACCCTGCACCGCCGTCGAACCAGAGCGCTGGTTCGACTGATTTTTAAACAATCCCGTGGCAGGCAGGGATTTTTCATCGTTTCGGTCTTTTTTGTCTTTCGTTTTTTGGATTTTTGTTTTTTGGACGGGAACCTCTTGTCTTCAAAAATTGAGTTGCTGAAGTGACACAGTCCGGAAATAGAAATACGGGTTGGCTCGGTTTTGAGAGGGCATTCTTTTTAAGGTAGTGTAAACTTACCTGCATTTCATTTTTGAAAGCCGCAGGACAGATAATCACCCGCGAAGCAAGAACAAAAGCGGCAAATGTTTCCCGGTCGACGAATAAAGCTGAAATGCACTTGCTTTTCGCGTATTATTATAGATACGCGAGGCGCGGGAGCAAAAAGCGCGCACAGTAATGAATAACAAGTATGGGTAAGATGACTCCGAATGCGAAGGAAGCACTGGAACAAAAAATTATTTATCGAGGATAACCGTGATGCCCACCTGAAACCACGCGGACGCAACGCAGGGCAAGTGCCAGCTGCGCAGTGTCAGCTTTAGGGTTCCCGCTTCGGGTTTCGCAGTTTATTTGTCCCGGCGGATTGAAAAAATTACTCTGAAGAAAAAAATACCGCCTGTATATTTGATGTCTCGTCCTTTGTTTCATTTTTCAATAACGATCATTCTTGGTTCCTCCCTGCATCCGCTAAAGGTTTCTGATGCGTTCAACTAACACTTTCACTTCAATCAGGGGGGTGAATGCAAGTAACTGGTGGGTGCAATCACCTGACATGGACCATCTGGGTACTGCCCACTTGCACTGTGTCACACTGGTGTCCCCGGACTGTGTCATGGGCAGAATTGCTCGTGTTGACATTTCTGTTCCATTCTGCCAAGGGCTTTTCAAATACAGCTTGTGTCGTGTACTCGGACTGCAGGGTTGCTCGTTCCAGCTGTCCCATTCCGCAGGTAGCTAGAGCACAATAAGCATTGCTTAGAAGTATTTAGAGAATAGATGAAATACATTAGCTCCCTAAACAACTATTCTCACACAGCATGTATGCCGTGAGAATTATGAGGATTACCGATTGGTGTGCGGGAAGGAGGATCGTAAACACTAACCTCTCACATAAACAGAAGAAGGCTGACGGCGTTGGAACACCGCACCTCGGATAGGGATTCCAGCTGTTATTTTTGAAGCTTTTATTGTCCTGGTAAATAGTCGGTATCTCCGCAGATTTCCCTTCCGGAGACTGGGTTGGTCATTGTGTGGAAAACGCATGTATGACGTGCCCTTGCGAATGATGGGTCCATTATTTTTCAGGGGCTCACTAAATGAAGGTTGCGGTGCTGACAAAATAGGGCTCACTGTGTTATTTGTTTTGCTGTCAACGATAGACCACGGTATTAACAAACCGTTTGAATAACACTGCGTAGACGGAGGTTTTTTGATCGCGCAGTAAACTAAACTGCGCTAGGAAGAGGAGACAAGAACAAACACAACACACCAAAAACAATATTGAGGCCGCTGCAACGCTTAGCTACTTACACCAAAGCGCTCAACCTACACCCACACGAGGAAAGGTGGCGAAGGCTATGGTCAGCCGCAGAGACACCGGTTGCGTGACCGCGAAAGTAATACCCAGCGTCTTTTGACGAGTTACCACGCGCCTTGTCGCAGTCAAGCCAGAAAGTGGCACATTTTATCACGAAGCGTGGGCCTTGATGAGAGAGCCCCTGCAGGCGGGCTTGGGGGTGTCGCAACTTCTTGTAGCGGAGACTAAGCGATGTGTGCGAACGAAAATTCCAGCAAAAAAGGTCGATATAAGCCATAAAAGAGAAAAGTGGAACTTTCTCTCCAGAGCTAACTCTGTGTGAGGGAGGGAGGGGCCATGTGACTTTACACGCTGCGAAGAATAGTGTTCTGTTCGGGTTTTTGTGTTATGTTTTGTCCCTAATACGTAGCCGCCAGGGGACTCTAATGCTGCGCGCTGACGGCGGGAGTCCGTTTGTTTTCCTCCTTGTGCGAGTGCGTGCCCGGCAAACTTTTTTGATCACGAGATAGCGCACCATGCTTGTCACCACACGGCTAAAATTAATTTGATTTGACAAGTGTCCTAACGTAAATGAACAGAACGATACACACCGGCAGTTTCCGTCTCTGGATGTCTACAGTGCACGAGCATGCATGTCACCGGTCATCGCCTCGCCCTCTGGAAGCTTTACTGGAAACAAGTAACTGCATAATTGTCGTGCGGAAACCTTGCGTAGCTTCTGAATTGGGGACATCTGCATATAAACAAATTATTAGCCCAGTAATGCTTCCTGGCAGTAGGTTTGTTGGTTATGGCCTCTGGAATTTTCACTCCAGGTTTCGCTTATGTCAAGGAGACTGTTGATTTAACATGATGAAGAGCCGCTCACTTGTAACATAATTTCCTTTCCCAACCTCTGTTGACCTTAAGAGTTTAAGTGGCTTAGTAACTTATGTCGGTGTAGTTTGGAATCAGAAGTGAGGGAGGCAGGGAATGAAGGAGATTTCTCTCAATGTAAACATGATCCAGAACACCGCGGCAGGGGCAGGGAGGCGCTTTCGACCCTACTTTTGTGGGCGCAAGCCCGGGCAGGTTCTGCGCGCACCCTGCGCAATCTACAGTTTTGCTTGGGACTCCTTTTCTATATTTTCGTTAACTACCTTAACAGCACCTCAGTTTTCATTCAGTAGCGTAAGAGTACCATAATTGTTTCCCTAACATTCCCCCTCTTTTGAATCTCCACCCCCCCCCCAGATCCTCTTTTAAGTTTCGAACCCTACATTTTTTTAATAAAATGCTATCTTAGATCAACTTAGGGCAGTTTTTTGAAATAAAAGTGGCTTGCTGTATTTCAGATGTGTAAGGTGGGGCATGGCATAATAACGGGTTTAATAATCGTTGTTCACCGCGCAAGAATGCCAGGCTTGTAGCTATTTTGGAAAGGCGTATAGGCTGTGAAGAGTAATAAAGTGAAAAAAGGAAGGATTAAAGTGAAATAATAAAAGAACGACTTGTTCAGAAACACATACACTCAAATGAGAATGTCACACTTGAACAGAAAGAATCGCTCGAAATGTCCACAGTCGTCAGTTGCCCTGATGTAGAGAAGAAGCCGTTAAACTTGTCATATAAAAAAATGATGGCTTCGCTGGCGTTCCGAAGAATGTGTGTTCAATGAACAATTGTCCGCTCAGTCTGCTATTAGTCCACAGGGATTTAATTGAGAGGGGAACATAGCTAATACAGCTAGCGAACCTAATTATTTTGATCTCATCCGACGTAATTGATCTTGTTTAGTTTGCGTCCAATGTTAAACTTTTCTTCTGACGTTTTCGGCTCATTTATGCGGAAGTACGTACTGCGAAATTATTTGCTCTTTATTTCGGTTTATGAACGCGTGGGTTTAGTTTTTTAGGAATGTTGAAGACTTGCCGGAGAACTCAGCCCCCACGGTAATAGAATGGCTATCGCAAAACTGTTATGTTGCCTTTTAAGCTCCGCTGGTGACTGAACTGCCCTCTTCCAACCATACACCATCTTGATGTTTGATGGCACTAGGCACTGCTGGCTGTTCTGGCTATTTTTTGCCTATGTGCTTGTCGTATCTGGCTATGTGTATACGCGATAGCTTTATATCGTCTACTTTCGGGATTATATTGGCACGCCCATACCATACGGTATGTGTACGCCCACTGGCCGCATAAGTAAAAGAACCCTAGAAGTACGCGTTCAGAAGTTTGAGGATTGTGCGGCTGTAGAATGGCCCCGTTTGCAGCTGGCGAAGATTGCTCTCCTTAGCAATGTCCAGGCCGCTGTCAGCCACCGGAAATGCCTGCTTCCGGTGGAACAGGTACGTTGTAATATCTGATATTTTTTTGTGGGAGCAACCGTTTGGGTTGTGTAATCTATTCAAACCTAAATTCGTTTATAATGTTCGTTGATAGGTGATGGGTAAGAATCACTTCACAATGTTTCCTTTCTTGCCCTTATTTCATAGATTGCACCAGCGCTGTTCATATGTGCAAGGCGTGCGATCCGCCTAAGTCCGCCTAAGCCTTGGGTTTTGAAGCTACGCCTTCTAAGAAGAGTAGGAGCCAGGCACAGGATTCTTTTCTGCCAGTTAAGTGTATTTTTTGCAGGTTGTGGAAGAGGTGTGCGAAAGGAAACGAAAAGTGAATATTCATTCGAATTGTTAATGGTGTTTATTCAACTGTTCTACAAATTTGGGCCCACTGCAGCTGATCTACCCGCTGAATTGCTGAGTGCATCCTTCGGTCACCTACATTCGACCGTTTTTATAAGGTCTCAATTTTGTGTTTCGGGTGGTTGGCATTGCATTGAATGGTTTGTAGGAAGGATATGATGATGGTGTTTATGATGATCCCGATGACCAAATTGTAGTTTACTCTCAGCAGAAAATGGTTGCAACTCTCGTGGTATGCAAGCTTTCTTTTAAAAGAACTACTTTCTGACTACTTACCGAAAAGAACTACTTACCGAAAACTGTATCGTTGCGCAGAGTGAAAATTGGCCGCTAAGACAAACCTATTATCCCTCCAAGTTTTATATGCGGGTAACAATTTTTTATTCTATTTATTAGGAACACCCTAAAGGCCATCACGTAGGAGGGTAAAGCATAGGGGGAGGGAGTAAAACATGCAATTTCGTAATGAATATAACTATTCACACAAACGCACAAACTGGAAAAAGAATGATCAAGCATATTCATCCTGGTGTACAAATCATTTATTTCAAAATATACATGAAGGGGGCACAAATAATAAAGCAATCCCGGTAATACAAAACCCCCACGCGCTCATTACACCTTTTCCTCTCTTTCTCTCTTGTACTTTAACTGATAAGGAAATATTTATCTACAGTTACCGTCCGCTGTGCATAGATGGGCAACAACCCGATTAGTGTGGTTACAAAACACTTTTGTAACCCTTACACTGTCAACACTTTCCGCAGACGGTATGCGATGATTGAGCTCTAGGACGACTTTACCAGTACACCGAGCATGTACTTGGTTCAAAATTCTCTGTTCACATTTCTCTCCGCAAAACCGCGTCACAGGCCGAAATGATTCTTGAATATGAAGGCCACATTTAATTGCTGTTACCTCAGAAAATCGCAGGACACATAAAAGCTTTTAATAGGTTTATGACTGCTAAAGCAAGAAGCACCATCAAGGAACGTTGCCTGCAGGACGCTTCATTCATTTGGGCGTAGGATTACCATGAAGCAATGGAACACGCCGCAATTTTGAATACCCGTTTCTATAACTAAGATTACTAATCCAGCACCGTCTTCCCAGTGGGCTGTCTCGCCTCAATTAGACTCACTCTGTCCGTTGTGGTTGGGTGTGCCCTGCAACAAAACTTGCTTCAATTACTCATCCGTGTGGCCAGCCGAGTGCATGGTGAGCCTCTGGGACAGAAGAGACAATAGAGCATGGGCGGTGTCGCTGCCCTAAATTCTTATCGGAGAGAAGTGTGCTTGCCAACCGGCTGAGCCAATTCGACAATCGACCATTTACACTAGAGGTAATTTTAGGTCATCGGTCCCAAGCTCGACTTCGCAGAAAGCGGAAAAACCAATTGTACGTTTCCTCAACCATGCGAGTTTATCCGAACGACTGTAGTGCGTAAACGGGACTAAACGGGGCAATAGTGTGCTCGCCTACCCACTCCTAGTCTTTCCTCTTCTCTAGTCTCTCTTTATGCCCAGAACCACATTTCCCATGTACAGGGTAGCAAACTACGCTGTACATCTGTATAACCCCCCGGCATTTTTGTCCATTTTCCCTCTTTTCGTTTCCGTAGCAATCTTGCCTCTTAGACGGTTTGCGTTGTGATCGATCTTAGCTCTTTAGAATGGCTTCCATCCTTGCGTTACGCGTTTCGCCCGCTAGTCCTTCCCGGTGTCGCTTGACAGTTACATCGTTGCGACATTTGGTACTTGTTATTTCGTCTCCTTCCCCTGCTTATTACTGGAA
>CM023453.1:96314270-96535644 GCA_013339765.2 Haemaphysalis longicornis | reverse complement strand
CGTTAAACGGGTGCGGCGCCTGTGTTGTTTCCTCGCCAGCGGCAGCTCGTCACAGGCCTGGGAAGTCGTGGGTTCATTCGGCACTTTACGCTTAGCAGGCGGAGCTGTGCAGTCAGCAATATTCCTCTCTTTTCTTTTTCGAGGCACTGGTTTAGTCAGGTAAGCGGGGCCATCCAGGAAAATGGTAGGAACGGCGTCCGGCGTCAGCGATGGTCGTTCACGGTCGAATTCGACGTCCTCGCCGTTGATGACATGCTTGAAAGTTCTTTGGATGTAGCGATCATCAAAATGATGTGAACACACTACACAAGTTTCGTCTAGAACCTTTGTCACCTCTTTTGATGTTTCCGCCCATTCTTGAAGACGAACAGGGTCTGCCGGAGCCCTGAACAGAGACACCTTCTCCTTGAAAGACTTGTACCCGCCTTTGCACAAAGGCACAAAGCACGTTCTTCCTTTTTTTTTCAGGCATAGTCACACACAATCGCTGCACGAGAATTCACGGCACATATTCGAAACGTAGCGAGAAAACGCTTCTCCCACAGACAAGTCGCCACCCGACACAAGGCCCGGCCGGCACGCAAACTGACGCGCCAGTTGAGGCACTCTAGTAATCGTGCTGCTGGGGCACCCGTTTTTAATGTGCGATTTCTCGCCCCCTGGTGGCAAAATGAAGTGAACTACCGAAACCAATAAAGTCTCGGAAGTGTTCGCAGCGGCTACTCAGGGCTGTGAAACCGAAACCGAAACAGGCGCCACTAAGTAAACGAATTCGTTGACCCACACGTTTGTGTGGGCTGGGACGTAAAGGGCTATAGAATATGTATTTTGGAGCATTCATCGCGATAGCAGTATATGCATGCAACTGGCCCATGTCGTGCCATCAAGCAACCCTTTTCATTCGCCGTCTGTGTTGATGGAAAGAAGCAAAAATCGTATGTGCTATTGAACGAGCTCCTGGCTTTAGCACCTAAGTAGCAGTCAAGTAATGCACTAACATGGGCCCGAACAGCGGCGAAAGCTCGTGGCTTCCTGGACTGAGAAAAGGCCAGACAGCTATGTGCAAACAAATGTGCCGCTCGGCGGACGCTAAACATGACAGCAGATCTATGTACCGATAAGACCTCCCACTAAAAAAATTCGTGTCAACAACGAAATTCGTATCAACCGAATTTGTATCACCGAGATTCCACTGTAAATCCAAAATATTTTCAGAATTCATTGCTTCTGGAAATTAGGAGACAACTTCGAAATTCTTCTTTTGAGGTGCATCGCAAGCGACTATGCGCGCATCGCCAGTCGGCAGTGCAACTAGCAGTGACGTCACAGTAAAAACAGTCAAAAGTTAAATGCTCTTTGTGTATATTGTTCTGTACAACTGCAAACCCAATATTTTAAAAATAATGCACTCTTTATTCGTTAGCAAACAAGTTCACACCAATTTGGTGTCAGTACAGTGGCACGTTAGCTTATGGGAGCAGACTGCCTCTACGGTCAAAAAATTACTTTAACAGCCTTCATTGTACTGTCGCGGAACCAATTGCCCAGCTCTCTTTATTATTGCAGCAAGCTTGCAGAATTGGAATAGCTGAAAAAACTTTTTCCCCGAACCAACAGTCTACAATTTGAAGCTGTGGCAGTTGTTGCTCAAAAAGGTTTAAAGTTTTTCACAATGAAGTATGCAGTTTAGCTTTAAAACATTGAGTTGGAGCATATGTTGCTTTTTGGAGTTGCGTTGCTTTGTTAACTACAAATAAGGCACATTATTGCAAGCGTAAATTAATTTGTAGCAGTGTCTTGCTTGTTTAGGCCAGCAAACAAGTCATTGTCAGTGAGCTCATGTCAGTATGGACTATTTGTGTATCGACTGAAACATTCTGGCAGCAGCCACTGAACTGTGGGAAAGAGCCTAGCTGTGCATCATGAGTAATGGTTATGAATAAAGCATGGTTTATATGATAACTATAGTTTAAATTTAGAAACTTTCAGCTTTGTCTTGACTCAGTGAGGCTGGGGAGCCCGGTCGGCTAAAACATTGTGACTAATGTTACTTTGTATTTTTTCTCTGTACTGGTTCACTTTTTTGAACCAGCACGTTTGAACCAGTTGTATCTTTGAAAAATGGCTTTGGGCCATACATTGTTTGAATTTCCCCTAAAGGTAGTCAAAATTCTTTGTAACTAGACAACAGGTACTGGTCTCTCAAGATTCATGATAAATGTTCTTTCTGGAATTTTTGCATTCTTGAAGGGACCCTGCAGCGCTTATCATTGACTACTTGGAATGTATTTTGGGTTAAAGTCTGTGTCCCAGCAATCTTCTCCCCACAAGAAATATGAAAATCTCTCGTTATAACCGAAACTACACGCGATGGGCAATCGTGCAAAATTGTTCCATCTCAACTCGACTGCAGACAACGCGACGAAAGCTGCGCGCTCTCAGCTGAAGTGAGGGCGGCTCACGGCATTTTCTTTGGGTGCCTTCACTATATCACAGGCCGGGGAGTTTCTGCGTTTCTCCGCAATGTGGAAGGGTATTTCGGTCTGGTGACACAAAAAGCAGGCATTGCAGCCTGCTCACAAGTGCGCGCTCAGGCTGGTAGGGCATTTTTAAAGCAATGAACGTTTTTGTCGAGTTGTCTCGTTGAAAGGGGAGTATTTAGTCCATCTCTCAAACTCCGCGCACTCAAAGCACCAAAGAAACCCCAAAACTATGCATACAGGTTCAGGCTTAGAGAGTTTGGTACGCAGCGCCGACGACGGCGGATCGTCACAGGAAATGCAGAAATAAGCCGCGAAGTTGACCAGCAGTAGCTAATAGCACAGCAATGGCTGCAGTGACGTCGTTTAGGCCATACCAGGGTGCATAATGAGGAAAATTGAAAGCGCGGTTTGTGTTTTTTCTACGTCTTTCACAGTGATTTGCATGCCCACTGCTTCACGTACATGTGTAATATTTGGCTCAGGTATTCCTGGCAGTGTAATATAAATGTCGCGTAGGTTTAGTTCCACTGCTCAAAGAGTGTTGCAGGGTCCCTTTAAAGCAAGCATCCACATCTGTAGTTTAAATATCTGTAGGGGGCTCGAACAGCCTTGCTGAGTTTGGGGACTGCGGGCTGTGCAGTGTTGTAACTCGACCTTTTTTTTTGTTTTTTTGTTCCCTGCTGCAGGCACTCCTGAGCATGGCAGCTGTGGTTTCCATTGGAGCAAAGCAGCTGTACTCTGTCCGTGACCACCATAGCGGTCGCATCAAATGGAAGCAGCATCACTGTATGGGCAGAATTCAGGGAATAAATCTGCCTTACATTTTGTAAAAAACCAGTTCTTTGTCAGTTGCTGAATTTAATTTTTTTCCTTAAAAGCACGAATGATTGCTGTTACAGGTTATAAATTCTGCACTTGGCTGTATAAACAGCTTGGCTATACTTTTCTAGGGCTGGATGAGAGGCAACCCCACAATTAAAACCCCTGCTGCAGTGGAACGGCCTGGACGAGTAAGTTGCACGGCTAAAGTTGAACCATGGCTGAGCAGCTATGGTTTGACAGCCGTCCTCCTGGCTAGGATGAATAGCCGTGGTCTGTGAAAGTTGAACGGCCTTGGGTTGTTAAAGGTTGAACTGCCGTCGGCCAACAAAGGAACGGCAGGACGGCGGCGAAGTCTGGCGGCCGAAGGGCGGTTGTAGGCCCTTTGGCGATGCGTTGGTCAAAGGTGAGCGGCTGTTCAGCTTACACCAGGGAACTTTCAGCACAGGGCCAAGGCCCACTTTTGAGTGTGGGCTTTACACTCTGATGGGGAATGGCCGTGCAAAAATTACCTGGCCAGAGAGGGACAGCTCATGCTTAGCCGTACATGCGTGTGCTGTTTGGGGTATAACGGTAGCCAATCCCCCACTGCGAATATGTGCTACTCTGAAGGCACGCAATATTTGGTTGGAATTTATCAACCAAAAAATCTATCAAGATAAAGCTTGTAGTTCAATCATCGTCTTTGTACAACGGAGGGGGTCAATATTTTCTAACTGGGTCGCATCACAATAAGACGTACCATAATTCTACGGAGAATGATTTATTGGGAGTCAGGCATCTACCGCGAGCACGGTTTTGTCACTCAGTCTCCTTCAGCTTTTTCCGAAGGGGGTAAGAATGGCGCTATGTGTAATTCTCCACCTCGTGTTTTTCTCGCGTTGATATGTGTCAAAATTTGAGAAACCTGAATAAAGCCCAAGTGAAGGTGCAAATTAATGGCTGCACTTTGCTGAAACTATTTTGTTAGTATAAAAGAAGCATCTCCTGACTACAACAAATAGCTCAGGTCAGTGGCATTAAAAGTTAGAAGGTTGTGGATTCAGTTGCTTGTGGAGACCACATATGAAGTTGGACTAAAACTTTCATTTCCGTTCCGCCTGTCCTCCTCCACGGCGTTAGAAATTATAGCCGCTCATATCTTTTGAGCAACGGCTTGGGAATGCACCTGTTTCACAGCAAATATAACTGCATCACCGGATAACAAAACGTTTGAATTTAAAATATTTCTCGCTTATGTGCCTTAGTAAAAAAGGGCTTTCTATACAAAATATTGCGCTATCGGAAGAGCCTGTACTTCAACGGTCAACAGCCCTCACGCCAGTAAGACTCAACTCTTTCACAAAGTAAATATAGGTACTTAACTTCACAGCTAGTTGCATAACGTAGTACATGTAATCTGCACTTAACAACAAAACTTCAACACAACGGGATCCGGGGCCCGCTTGGTGCATATACACGCAAGTATCAGTTGCGAATTGTTCAAAGCAATAAGAATGTGCAAAGAAGTTTTGTATAAAGTTCGTTCCCTAAGGCGTTACCTAAATATTGATATTAGAGTTAATTACAAATTAACTATAAATAAAAATTTAAAAACAAGATACAGTCAAAATCTTTCAATTTACGGCGGACGTAGGAAAGCGGGAGCATTTCTTGAGCACGAACTGAATTCCAGAGTGGCTTTCGACTAGTCCATGTTGTTGACAGCCATCCTTTATTATTTTTATTTCTCTAATATTTTTCCATGCCCAGCCACTTCCTAATTCTGCGCCAACGAGGCAACCTGTACCACATTGTAAGGGAGTGCCAGGTATCCGCAACCCTCAAACTTAAACGCCACTCTACCTACGAGCAATGGGTGAAGCTTCTGAGCAGCTCTGATCTTTCAGACCAGCGACTATTGGAGAAGAAGGCACATATGACCATCACGGCCTAAGGCAGCCCGGAGTAACTACGGTTCCAACAGGGCGGGGGGCCCAGTATTAGCAACTTGGACTGGGGCCAATAAAGTATATTCATTATCATCATCCAATGTTTAGGGTTTAATGCAGTTTGGTATCGAAAGCCATAGGGAACATTCGGTAATTATTTTTGGCGAATTATTGGTGTCAATGTTTTAGAAATCACAATTGCCTGAGTGTAGTGTTGTAAACGTGAAGTAAGGGTAAGATAAAACAAAATAAAGCAAAACACCATATTTTAGGCGCCGCATAGCCGTTCAATTAAACCAACATTTCTAGCCACACACTGCCAAACACTGCGTTGTAAAAACATTTTCCTGACATCAGAGGGTTGAGGGCTGTCACACTGTAGTATTTGTTTCTGAAGCTCAATGAAACCTACAGTGCCACTTTATTATTAATAAGCGAGATAACAGAGCTTCAAATCGGTCCAATCAGGCCAATATCCATGGCCGCACACTCCCGCAGACTACGTTGCAAAAACATTTTCCTGGCGGAAGACGGTTAAATGATTTCGGCATTGCAGTTTTTTCTGCAACTAAATCGTAACTAACACTGTTACTTTATGATTAAGAAACATAACAGAGCTTGTGCGGCTGTCGTTTCAGAATTTCAACCTTAAAAGTAACACAGAACGTTTTATGAGAGCCCGTCATTCTAATAATATTTCTCCAATTGTTGACTCAGCTCTATTATCACACAGGATGAAATACAATTAAATATTTGTCCCGCCATCGTTTCTGTCTTTGCCAGAATGAAAAAACAATACTAAGACAAGAAACTCTAAACTTCAGAGGAGGTATGGTCGAAATATTTAGAGATAGTGTGTACCGACACAAAAAATTTGTAATGTAATTCTACAGTGTAACAACGATGGCATAAAATGTCTTTTTAAGAAAGGTTTCTGCAACCAACAACGAATATTGGAATAATCGCTTTACTCTTTTACTCCTCCTTAACATGCAGTACATGCTCAACCTGGCCAAAGCTAAGCCGAATTCGTATGTATAAAATAATAGATGAAGATCTGTCCATCTATAAACTCACCCTTTCTCATTCAGGGTTTAGGTGTAACCAAACCTAATTTTATTACAGAATGTGTAAATTGGGGCATGTATATAGTGATGTTGATATTTTTATTTAACATTCCCAAAAAGTTTCCTAGATTTGGTAAGTTGCTACTGGCTGAATGAGGATATAGGAATGACAAAGAATTAAGAATTGAAAATAATCTGCAACAACAAAAACAACGAAACTGCGTTGGAACGCGCAATTCTCGTACCACAATAAATTTTTCTACACACCTGCACATACACCCATTATGTTGTATTCAACACGCGAGGACCAATTACAGCTCCCACAAATTCCTCTTCATAGCGAGGAAAAAACGACCCTTTGGAGCAGTCAGTCTTGGGAAAGAGTCCTTATTCCAGGACCCTTTGAGACCGTCCGGAGTGTTAGGCTTTCAGTAGCCAATGCTCGTCGTCAGGGTCCTAGCTGGACAGTGCTCTCTCCCAGTGCTCAGGGGAGAGAAAGGGCGAAGGGGGTAGTTTGGGGTTTTTATCACAGCCCACATAGCATGGTAAAGCGTGCCGAGGGCCTCTTTAGAAGTTGCATTGCGAGGAGTACTTAAATTAAGCGTATTTGGGAGAAGCAAAAGGTTTAGGCAGACGCGTGATGAAAGACTTCAATCGAAGTTAAAACGGAAAACAGATTTCTTTTAATTTCTTGGGTGTTTAACTTTCATTCCATCGGAAATGTTAGGAAGTAACCAGGGAAATTGTATTGGCCTAAAATAACTCTTACTTGTAAATGCTGAGGCGCCTAATAAGGGCAGTCATGTTTCTTTGTTAATTAGCCTTTTTGTCTTAGGGAAGAAATTTATTTTGCTAATAAAGCTAACAATAGGAAATGTAAGCATAAGTAGTGTTTTAGAGAAAAACATGTCTACCATAAATGTATGTTTTCTCCTACAAGATAGTTCATCGTGATTTGAAGACCCCATCATGAGGGCGGCTTCTTTCAAAAGACTTTGATGTACCTCTCCCGCGGCATTGCCAGCCGCTTTCGAGAAGGGACCTTATTCGGTTTACTCTTCACCACTAACCTCAAACAATCAAAAAAGATATTAACCCTGACTATCTTGGTGGAGACATCTAATCATGGCTGAATATGAACAAAGGTAAGGCAGAGGATCTCTTTTCTAAAGCTGTAGCTTTCTCCAAAACCAACATTATGTACACATACCGCACAGATATAAAATATACAGTGTAATTGTAAAGAAATCACCAAATAATCGTTGCCCTAGAACTCGGTAAAAAAGCATAACGAGAAAAAACAGGGCACACGGCAAGCTGGGCTTGAAACAAACACACATTTGTTTTTAATTCTGGATTGAGTACACTTTATCGCTTATTAGGTGAAACAAACTTGGAATGACGGGTTTAATTCTAGCCGACCAACGTAAGTTAGTCTTATCCCTCGCTACATAGGCATGGCATCGTACTATCAGTGCAACAAAGCTGCCAAAACCGCTTGACCACGGAGGTCAACATTGAGGTCGTATCGGGCAGCCACATGTCCAGCATCAAATCTCCCATTACCTCAACAGGCACGCTCTGTAAGGCACCGGAAACCTAGCTGAGCATGCACGCCCTCACCCCTGCGTGCACCTCACAACCAAGCTGCCAGTGACCCAAACAGCCGAAGCCGGTTGACCACCGAGACAAACCTTGAGGTAATATCTGGCAGTCACACGTCCAGGATAAAATCTCCCATCACCGCAACAGGCACGCTATAGAGCGCCGGAAACCTCGATTTGCGTGCCCTCCCCTCTGATTCCGCCAAACAACCCGTCTACGCGTAAGTGGTTAACATTTATGCTTAGACATAAAATACATCGGCCAAAATGCAAGACCCTAAAGATGCGAGGGTAAAACGCCGGCTATAACGGCAATCCAGGAGCCCTTGAAACAAAACACACAAAAGTATCCCTTGGGTGCATAACATTAACGTCCTACGCCGATTTCCAAAACACAGGATGTCTGGACAGCGAGATATGTACAGCGTCGCTGTGAAACACTAACGCCACCTGTTTTACTAAAACTAATCTTCCAAAACTTGCTGTGATCTTGCAGTGAAAAAGCTTCCTGCTCGGCACTGCGTAAGAAATTGATAAAGATCTATTGGTGATAATGCGAATTCATTGCGTAATGGCTCATAATCTCGGGAGCTACACCTTCCCAAACATCTGTACAGAAATTTGCAAACGGTGTAGGGCTATTGAAGCCATACGAAAACTCTTTCGACCCTTCAAGAAGTGGTTCAAAGCTTGGTGATCTTTTAGACTTTGCAAGTGTGGCGTGTTGGTTTAGTAGCACACTTTGTTTCTCGTCCTTTTGCTAATCAATATACCCGTGTGTGCTGTCATAAAGTGGGAATCCTCCCGAAGGGAATACTTTTTAAAGTGCTCCTGCTACATGTCGGTTCTAAATCCTCTCGAAGGAAATACCGTTCAATTGGTCGTGCTACATTTCGGTTCTAAGTGATAATATACTTCTAGCATATTTTGTCTGTTGTGTGGCAGAATAGACCGTTACGACGACCCCGAGCGACTGGTATATAACGACGCGAGCACAGTGCACGCCGGTCCGCCACTCATACCGGATTCTGGTCAGTGGTCACGTCGTTTAGTGAAAAAAAAACAGCGCTGACTGGCTTGCGAAAAAAATCTTCTGTGTAGCTACCATTGTTCATGAAAAGGTGTGTTTTACTCTATTCAAGAAATGAAAGGGCTAACTGTATTTTTAGTTTATATCCGTCCTGGCTTTCAGAAAAATAATTTGTAGTCGAGCAGAAAAACGCCATGACAGGTTGAAGCCCTAAAGGTTTTGAATGTGAAGCTTTTATTTGTACCGTTAATAACAATGAGGTTACTTAAGGCACTGAATACAAACATAGGATGTTAAGTACTTTCACCGCGAAAAATTCTGTCAAAAAGACCTTCAATAGGAAAGGACAAGGGAATGACATACTATCCCTTTAACCGCAGACGACACACCTCCGCTATCTCGAAGATTAGGGGGGTGCTACGGAATAAGGAAAACCACCTAAATCTTTCACCCGCAACAAAACCTTTATTATCAAAGTCGGTTTTTTTGCCTCTAAATGAAAAGCTGCTGCCCACGCTTTTAATCGAACTCGTAATATCTTGCTCTGTATCACATTGCTTTTTTCTAAGCCTTTGCGATGGCCGAATGTCGGGTTAACATCAGGAAGTACGGATATTGGGACGCGACGGCAGCACCGAAGGCATGAGCCAAGACGAATGAGACGATGATTTAATGAGTGGTCATGACTGCACGCAGTCCTGCGGTTGTACCTTTTGGTTTGTCGTCTTAATCTTAGGCCTATCAGCATGCCGCAGTGCTCCACTCACGGCTTCTCCCCTCTCGTAACAATATCTTTTGGCGGTACAAACTGCTTGTATAAATTTGTGTTTTCACATAGTCATCAGTACCAGCTACACTCGTGAGCATATCACAAATACCATCTGCTAATAACAATGGACGTCTGTGTTTTCCTAAGCTGTTTTGGTCGCTTCGCGCAAAGGCTGCACAGTCAATTCAAGTTCTTCTGGTATTCCGTCAGTAAACAGGACTAGACAGAGTTCTGTAAAACCCATGTTCTCTATGTGACTGAGAATGTTTTGCGCACAATCTGACATCTGGCATTTTGGTAATTCTTGTCTTTTTCTTCTTTCTTCTCATCAGCTATTGTATCAACTCAACACAATAGTTAGGCTAACATCGACGTTTCTATTAACTTTCTTCTCAATCTCCGAGACTATTCGTGTCTCTCTTCATTTAATCTTTAAATTTAGCATTCTACTTTTCGTAAATTCTCTATAAGTGGTTTCCTTCGAAACCACAATTTGCGGTGGCTATTTTATTGAAATTTCCAAAGTGCCTAACAACCCCTGTGAATAAATGATTCAATTTGTTTTTCTTGCATCTTCGATGATACCCGTCTTTGGCTCATTGTTCAGAAAGCAAATAACACTGCACGTTAGCCATTCCTCTCATTTGAGGTTGATAATTGTAGATCGGACGGAGTATTATTTTTGTTAACATCACTATACACTGCATACCTGCACAGCACGACATTATACCTAATAAATAAAAAATGAGGGAACAGAATACCTCAGTCCTGTTACCGTTGGCTCACCTTGGACCCCGGTACAAAAATACCACCCTCATTGTGAACCTGTGGTCTCAACACAATGCCAGGATTCCAATAATATTTGTTGATTTGATATTGTTTATATTTTAGAGGCAATTTTTTGTCAACTCGCAGGGATACATGAACAATGCAGAAAAAAAATACGAAAGTTCTATCGCCTATCTCTTTGTTTAGGAACCCCTCACGGAGGCAGTTATGACATTCCTCATTAGCTCAGGTCGCACGGTAATTGGGTCTCAGATACCAATCAGGACCTACGCGACAACATTTGTTGTATTTCTGATGGCATACCTGTATAAAAATAAAATTTCAACGTTTGCTGGTCCAGCTTGCTACAAGCAAGCTATTCATTTAAAAGCTTGTTATCTCTCGTCAAAGCGATCAGAGGGCATCAGTTCAGCTACGTCACGTGGATGTGGAAACGGTGGATAAAAGCGTACCAGACAGGGATCTTGCTTTGTAGCATCTCGGGAACGCGAGCTGCCATATAGAAAGGGCACGTTAGCGACTGTTAGTAGATTTGACTATCAAAAGCTTTTTTTAACAGAAATGTTAATATGAACGTTCAAGCATGTATACCACACTTTACTTTTTCTTTCAAGCAAATTCATGGAAAAAACTTCAGTCATAAAGCAGCTGTATTCTAAATGTGCGCGTGGATGGGAGGACGCCTTGATAGCATGTTTAAGGCAGCTTCCTCTCTATCATTGCTTTAACACATTTTCTCATTTTTACAGCCGTTAAAATATGTATTATGTGTATTTTGTCCCACGTGCAGTGAAAGAGTAATTACCTATGGCCCCCTGAATGGGACAACCATTACGTCAAACACCCCGTACCAGCGCTGATTATGCTGAATTTATGTTGCGGCAACATATACAAATGCAGTTCTTTGGAAAAAGCATTGTCTGTGTGCATCCCAAACTATAATAACTGTGGGGAAAACTCAAGCTGACTACAACATTCAGGTATCAAGTTCAGAAGTTTTGGCTGTTTTTCTCATTGTTTCCGCAATCATTTTCTTATGCGGAGCTATTTCACAAGCTCTAAGTTCGCCGTTCAAGGAAAAAAATACAAAATGTATGCCAAACGCTTTTGAGAGCATGACTCACGGCGGCCCCCTTACGTCCTTCGCAGGCGCAGTGCCATTACCAAAAAATGCGAAAACCCCTAAAAGCGAGAAAATGGCGAGCGCTCGTGAGCGCTGTGCCTCCCGGCGACCGCCGAGTCCCCAGTTAGCGCAGTGGCTCCAGCAAAAAATTTGCTGGTGATTACCATACCCCTATGCAATATTTCGGCGCAGCTGTTTAGATGTTTTGACTACGGGAAATATATTGAGGCAAAGAATTTCAGACGGACATATTTTTTGGCTGCCCAAAACTTGTGTTTGCAGAGGCTGACGAAGCACATCCTCTGCTGCCTCACTCATATTTCTGCACTCATTCGGGTTTCTGGCGTCGGCGGCGCTAAGCCTCAGCTCTGGGAGCTCGTTTAGCTGCAGCGGCTGACGAAGCGCGTGACTGGTCGCCTCACTCGCAGTACACCATTCACTCCTAATGGCTGCAGTGTGCTGAGGCAGCACTCACTCGGTAGTTCTCTCGACGGCAGCTGTGTTGAGCCTCAGCGTCAGCGGCGCAAAGTCCCTCTCTGAAAGGTACCGCGAACTGCTTCTTAGGAAGCGAACGCACGTCATCTTCGCCCGCACGCCCCTTCACGTTTTCTCTAAACGCCGGGCACTTGAGCGTCTCGTGCCGGCAGAGCATAATGCCCCCTCCCCCGCCCGCACTTTCGGGGAAGCGCCTCGCGCCGCCACGGCAAATCGCCTTCTCCTCCCGATTTCGCGACAGTCTCCTCATTCGCTTTCTTTCAGTCTTCTGTCTTGCAATGATTCACTCGGTTATAACTACGACGGCAACGCCGCCCAGACAAGGAACTTGCACCATAGCGCTGTGCCCTAAACAAAAATGCAGTCCTGGGTGCTGAGTGCATTTGCACTCCAAAAATGCACTTCAACTGCTACCATGCATGTAAAAAAAACTTCAGCGCTAATGAGGAACATAAAATGTCCCCCAACTTGGGATAGGTTAGCGCGACAACTGCATTCCCTAGAAGCCAGTATGGATAATAAGAGACATGGCTACGACTCTACCACTCCTTCCCGAGATGACTTTCTGATCACGCCACCACTGCCGCAAGCCTATGACGAAATTCTCGTGGAAGTCTAAAATGCTGAGGATGACTTTGCATCCACCAGTCGCCGAAGAGAATACGAGAACCTCTTCGATGCACATGACGACGATTACTAGACCCGCAACTACGCAAATAAACGATGATACTGAAACTAAGTAAGGGTCAACAATTGCTCACCTACAACAGCTTCGCGTTCAGCTCTTGCGCTTGAGCGCAGTCTTCCCTGAATGTTATATCGCGGCAAAAAATAATAATATCGTGGCCTCTAACGCTTGGCTGTCATGTTGGCTGTGTTTTTTTTTTTTTTGAATAAGAAATTTTGGATTGAAAACCCCTGTCGCTCACTGGTAGGGCTTTTTAGCAGCTCTTATAACATAAATTATTGCTGCTTTTTTTCTGACAATAAAATATAATTGAGGATTGTTCCTTATTCTTGTTAAGATGAAACCATGACATTTTAGATACTTCAAAATTTTTATATCATTGGTTGAATAAGACTACTTGGACACATAGCTAACATTTGTAACACAAACAGCTCCATCCTAAAATAAATGCAGTGCTAACAACATGCCGACTTTTGAGTATATTGGGCATATTGCAGATTCCACGCCTCTTTGTTATGAAGTCCACAGCGATTTCACTTGGGCTCGTTATTTTCTGCCTCCTCATTGCCACAGGTGAGAGTCGTGACTGCTAACTCTGTTTATTTTTTTTTATATTTCGAAAGCCAATAGGGAGATATTAGCGTGAATGCGTACTTTCTCAGTCACTCAGTTGAAGCGCAAAAAGACAAGTCCTAGAAATTGCGGAGCACGGGATTGAATTTACCGCCGTAGAAAAAATTAACATAATTTCACTGAATCAACCAGTACGATGAAAATTGTCATATCTGCAAGAACTTTTATGCGTTCACCGAGCTTTCCTCAGATGATATGGCCAAAATGGGGCAAGTTTATTTGTAAATGCAGTCACCCCTAAGCGATTTTTATTAGCTGTGGATGCAAAACCATCAATTTTCAATCGAACTCTGCTGAGTTCTTGTTCTAGTTTCACGCTGGGAGGAATTGTTTTTGAGATTCGCTACGGAGGGTCGGCAAAGTGATGGCGTCATTGACAATCTTTCGCAACGACCAACTTTGTGGCCACTGACGATGTACAGTCATAACACAAAGGAAATGCGAACACAAAAAGTTCAACCATCACACAAACGTAGCGCAATTTCTTTTCACCCAAGCCTAATTTTCCCTTAGATCAATTACAGGAAGAAAGCTGAGAAATGTGGCTTTCCTAATATACTAGTAGTGCGCTTATATTGGAACTCCATGAGTAGTATTTTTCAATTCTGCGTGTTCTTCTTCATACTTTCTTGTTGGCATTTCACTTGTCCATGGCTGTACATAGTTGAGACATTTAGAAATATGGTAAGCACTGTGGCGCTGATACGCCTCGCTTGCTGGTGACATTCGCTGGCTCCTCGGTAAGCAGGGCATGCGTTTGCTGTGTGTCTATGTAACACTGCCCAAGTATTGGGGTTCCTACGAAATACAAATGAGCTGTGTAGGTAGTGTGCGGTCCCGCTGGTTGGGTTTACTATTACCTGAGCATACCTACGTGAACCTCAGGACGGGCTCGTGAAAGCAGAACTCTTCATACGCAATGCTGCGCACAGCTGTTGATGAGGCTGGACCTATCAAGCGTCACGTTATATTTCTTGCCCGCGAAATTCGGCACTTTCTTGACCAATATACCTCTGCGACTCTACGTGAACAGGGACCCTAACAACTTACAAAGCATCACGAAACTGCTTGCACGCCCGTTAACGTCGTCAGACCTCAAAGTGTTTTATGTTAGGGGTAATGTCAGCAAAATGCCAGGAAAGCGGGTGCGAATAATGTGCGGGTATTTGCTGCGCGTTTGAAAACATATAATGCTTAGGGGCCATTTTGTGCTGCAGATTGCGGACACGGGATTTTTAGTGGCCATTTAGCGCTTTCGCATAATAGAATACCTAACTCGCTGCTTCAGGGAAATACCATTGTACTCATATTCGCACCGACTCTCATATAGCTTAACTCTCAAATTGTGTCTTGTGTAAGTGGAAGGGGGGGGTGTCGTTGCCGCAATCGCTCTTAACTGGCTTTCGCGCGTTATTTGTCTATTTTAGGCATGGTGGTCCAAGGCACTCCCGCACCTGAAGCTAGAGCGGAGGGCCGCTCTGAGGGAGTCAAGGCAGATGAAGAAGCTAGACAAAGGGACACGTCCTGCATGCCGAACTGCAAATACCGTCTGCAGCCGGGATAAACAAGGCCTTATCATTGAATGGCCCTCTCAGGAACGTCCGCATGACGGACGCCCTGCAGTAATAACAACCAAAAACTTTCACAGACAGCCTCAATTTCACCAGTTGTTTACTCATAGGATACGATGAAGGATTCACGGAAAAACACGCTTCACTGGCAATGTAATAACAGATTTGTTGCTATGCGATGGAATGCCATGCGCATTGTCACTGTGAGGGAAATGGCATTGGAAATGGCATTTATGTGCAGTTTATGTACATCGAATTACAGCGCTACTTACATGCATTGAACATGATACAGGATACAGGATCACTTCGTTTTTTTAAGCCCCTTCAAACTGCACTAACGCATGGAGACGAATTCATGTATCGCTGAATATAACCCAAAAACGGCTGCTCTCGGAATTGTTTCAGATTTTTCCAGTCCTTTATCGCTTAATGAGTGTTACAGGGATTCCAGTTGATTAGCCACTTTTCTACTAGAAATACTTGCACGGAAAGCTGCGTCGCCCTTGTGGTTCAGGTTCATATAGGTTACTCAAATCTGTGTAACTGATACATTTTTAACTAAATCACATATCCGCACATGGCTCCTGCGGCCTTGCTATGGGCGTCGTGCACTGGAGTTTCAAGTAAACAAGTGGCACCACTTGGTAGCGCCGGCGGAGTTTTTGCCCCAGAAGAAACATATACGGGAGATTTCAAACGGGGCTCAATTGCAACGCCAACTGGGAAATTAGTAAACAAGACATCACTGCGTTTTGTTAAGATCACATTTGTTAATTCAATATATTTTTTATTCTTACCACTTGTGCGGTAATTCATGCTAAACCATTTTACAAAGCGCCACTTTTCTAATACCATCAGACGCCAGTAGACGGATGAGCTGCTGGCGACGCTTACATGCAAAAAGAGATGGTACCCGAGGAGAAAATAAAAAACAGTACCATAGTTGCATTTTTCCATCCC
Organism: Haemaphysalis longicornis; assembly: GCA_013339765.2. Classification (NCBI taxonomy): domain Eukaryota; kingdom Metazoa; phylum Arthropoda; class Arachnida; order Ixodida; family Ixodidae; genus Haemaphysalis; species Haemaphysalis longicornis. The sequence continues at coordinate 96,519,682 of CM023453.1, read as the reverse complement.
CACGCTACTTAGCGTGCGAAAGCTGCGAAAAAATGCCATGCCGACAAAAGAAAAAGATAGTCGTGAAACTAAAACTAAAGAATCGGGAGTGCTTACGCAGCGGCACAGAAATAGACATATGGACGAACAGCAGCCACAATTCGATGTCTCACACTTACAGCTTCATTGAAATATCTTCAAATATTCCTAACAATTAATCCTGTGCTATTTGTAGATTGCTTCCTCTCCACAGTAGGTCCAAGCAAACTAGCTGAAGTGGGGCTTGTTGCAGGACATATTTTTGCTGACACAGATGACATGTAAGCGCAGCTGCAACCACGTACTTTAGCATATAGTTACACAAACTATCACGTGCAACTGTGTCAGCTTTGAAGTAATCTCCATTATTTTAAACGGCTGTTTTTTTTTTGGCCGGTACTAAGAATACCAGGGTAACCGTTCGTATAAAATCATAGCTACTGTTGTGCGTTCTACCAAATTTAGGCTCTTGGCGATGTTGAGTAGTAGAAGTGTGGACAAGGTAAATAAACGTATAGAACCCTTTGCACCCGCCGCGGTGGCTCAGTGGCTAAGGCGTTGCGCTGCTGAGCACGAGGTCGCGGGTTCGATTCCCGGCCGCGGCGGCCGCTTTTCTGATGGAGGCAAAAAGCAAAAACGCCCGTGTGTACGAGATTTCGGCGCACGTTAAAGATCCCCAGGTGGTCAAAATTAATCCGGAGCCCTCCACTACGGCGCGCCTCATCGCCTGCGCTGCGTCGGCGCGTTAAACCCTACAATCAATCAATCAATCAGAACCCTTTGCGAAACCTTCCTTAAGCGCATGTACCCATCGGTCCCAAAATAAACCGAATCAAGGGAGCGGTGCGCGATAACTATCGGCGCGACTTTATATTTTATATTTTCTGGACGAAAGCGAAGGCGTTCCCATTCCTCTGCAATTGCACTCCGCATCTCGTCAGCCGTGTTGCGAAAGTCGTTTCTTCGAGCGAGCCCGATCCAGGTTCATTGTCATTATTCCCTACACATTCTCAATGGTGTTCAGTTCTGCCTCGCACGGAGGCAACCACAGCTGAAGCCACGCGTGGTCCTCCAGGAGAGCGCTCGCTGCTCCTGCTGTGTGGACATGGATTTGGCCTTGTTGAAAAAGGAAACACCTTTTCTGATGGGGGCGAAAACCAAAAACTCCCGAGTGTTCGAAATTTCGGTGCAAGTTAAAGATCCGCTGATGGTCAAAATTAATAAGATGGCCTCTACTACGGCGCGCCTCGTCGTCTGCGTTGCGTCGGCGCGATAAAACCTACAATCAATCGAAAAGGAAACACCCGTCCACGAATGGACCATCCAGGACGTAGCGCAGAATAGTCGTAGTTATGACGTGAAAGTACTTGGGAGTGTTGAATCTTACTTAAACACCAGTTGTCTGTACAGCCAATAAGATGGCAATACAAGGAGAGTCCGACAATACATCGCACGCAAAGATGAGCGGCGTCCTTGCGCGCGTTAGCGCTCGCCACAGGCTATCGGCCGCGGCCACAAATCGTGCCGCTTGCTCGGAGCACCGCACACCGCTCTGCCGGGTGCCACATTGATGAGAAACGAAGCGCTGTGGCCGAGATCGAGAAAACTCACATACATTGACTGGATATGAACACGTATGCCCCGTCCGCTATCTCGACAGCATGCGCTCGGCCGGAAAGCGTCGCGCCGATAGCTGTCACGCACCGCTGCCTTGGCCCGATTTATTTTGTGGCCGACAGTACGTCCGTGCACGTTAGGTACGTCCGCCGACAGTACGTCCGCACACGTTAGGTACGCGTTCATAAATATATGATCGCATTAGAAAAAAAGGATCAAGCAGCATTTTTTCAAGCCCATCCAACGAACACTCATCGTTGTTCCAGCAGTTTAAGGCGGAGCTTTGGTGCGCGACTACTTTAAAAATCCTGCCGCTACAAACGTGAATTCTGGCTCTTCAAGCCGTTGTTTCCAGCGTGTCTCAATGCGCATACGAACATTTCGTCTCAATTCACATTTACCCGGTTGACATTTGCTTCCGCAAGCACCATAAAGTCGCGTCGCCGGTCTTCTCCTCACAATAAGCTGTCCGCCACCTCCTAGGTTAAGCCAGATGCCCAGACCGGGATCTAAAGCTGAACAAATCTAAAGCTGAACAAATCTAAAGCTGAACAAACCAAAGCGTTGTCAGGGCCGTTGGGATGTGATTCGTTTTTCTTTTATGTTCTTCCGGGGCCGGCGGCCCCTCAAAAAGTTTGTCTCATTGGTGGAGCGATCGCGCCTACTCACACACATACAATCGCTTCCAGAAGACTATGCACACAAACACGCACATTCCTTCAGTCCTGCCTTTCTCCTAGTAAGTGGGATCGCGGCGGTATTGTCTTTTTATTTTTATCTTTCATTTGGGTGGTGCCGTTCGCGTTCAGTTGAAGCCGTTGCTTTGGATTGCTGGATTGCTTTGGGCTGGATTGCTTTGACGCACAGGGATTGACGAGTACCGCCGCTACTCCTGACTCCCTTTTTTCAAGGTCTTCAATAATGTACTCAAAGCAGGGGTGGATGCAGTCTTGGGCCACTCGAAGCAGCTCATGGAGCATGCATAGTGCTGCTTTAGGGCGTCTTTGAAGCAACAAAGGCCGGTTTCTGGGCAGCTGTTCAGCGTCAAAAGAGAAATTTTGTAGCAGTGAAAGCCTGTTATGGAGGCCACTTTTATAGTCAAGCGTAATTTATTTGCAATTTTCTGGCTTGTCAACACCAAAAAAAAAATCCAAATTCTTCTGACTCTACATTTCAGCAACAGAGAGCCGAACACTTTTCTAATGAGTTTGACAGTTAAACCAAAAAACGTACCAGCTCACAAAACAATAACTGGGAGAAAACAATAGTCAACCAATGCGTTAAATGCCTAAATGTACCTAGACTTCAGACAACTGCAAAATATTTGTTCGTGATACTACAACACCATCACAGTGATAAAAAACAGTTGGAGAATACGGGAGATAGGCAAAATGGTTCGTCTTTCTCCTAATTATCTGCAAAAGCTTTACTGCACTCTACGCGATACCAGACTAGACAAATGAAAAAAAAAAAACTAAGAGAAGCTGAGAGGCAGAAATTGAGAGAAAAAGAAACTGAGGAGAGATGAGATGTAATTTGATGCACCCTATTCAAGGTCTTCAAGAGAGCGCTGCAAACCTTACGGCGCTCCGGTCCATTCAGCCTTCATGAGCATGTATCCCGCCAAGCCACCTACCTGCCCTGTCTAGCCTACGTCACCGCCCCGCGTGACCTTTCATTTAATACCTGCACAATGTGGCAATCTTTGCAACGAGAAAGCAAATGAGGCCGCTTACAGAGGGCTACAGCTGCGAAATTTAAATAAGAAACATTTTCTTCACAAAGCACGAAGCTTCCGCGCTAGTCAAGGAGCTTGCCTTACGGCAACAAAACTGCCTCTCGTCTTTCCACGAACCTCAGGTCTCCTTCCAGTACCATATAGAGTATGACCTGAGAAGGAGGCTTACAGTGCGAATTCTATGTTGACTTAAGACGTTTGACAATCGGTTTCATCGCAACGCGGCACTTACGAAGTCGTAGCTGCATTATCTCGGTCAGACCACAAATCTCTAATGCGATAACAGTGGGTTGCTATAAAATGTTGAGCAAACCTTGCTGAAGTGTCCGGCATACAGCCAGAAAGGAACCACCTCGCGAAGTTCCAGGGCCTCAACAACGGACGTATATCATTGAAAGCTCTTCCTGGCCCCCCGCCATCTCCTTCGTCCCAGCGAAGACATGCACATACAATATATAAGTATATACAATAATCCTCTGAGATCACCTGAACTTTTACGTCACCCACAAAAAACTCCACGACACTGTTTTCACCTGTTCTTTTTTCATTCTCCCTTTCGCCCCGCTTAGTTAAGGGCCTATATTCTCTCCTTTCTGTTCCCTCAGAGTAGCAAGTAAGAAAATACATGCAAGAAGACCTCTTTGTTTTCTTGTAATACAGAGGTGTCTCTTTTTCTTTAAACCGCGATATACTACAGAGAAATTAGAAACAAATTAGAGACGTTCTCGAAACACAAAACGAAAAGTACCTTAGAGTATTCCTTGTCCAATTGAAAAAGTATCTCGTGCTTCTATCTGCGCTTCCATTAACTGCATCGTGTTTATGTAAATAACAATTATTTTTGTTTTTCAACCATTTCTTACAATAAGACGCCCTCCCCCACTTTACCCCACACGCGAAAGCAGTGGGTGCGGTAAAATACCTACAAGCTGAGTACTTGCAGATATCTAACACAATTTCACCTTACAGTTGTGTCTGTGCTGCGCCTGTTATACCTCCTGTTCGACATGGCGCATCAGCGTTTAACCTTCAGACTGGGGAGCGCACTCGCGTTGAGATAGAATGGCGTCGGTCCGTTTGTACAGTAGAGCTTTTTTTCGCTTATAACGAAAGAGGGGAAGATTGCAGCAATGACTTGTAAGGAAGCATGTGCATCACGACGCAGCGCCAGTGTGGTGTAGATGAATTTATGGGCAAAGCTTGCGCTTTGTGCGAACCCCAGACGGAACATTCTGATGTTTGCGCAACTTTCACACGGACACTAACAAAAGACACAACAAACTACATTGCTGTGGAAGAAGTTTCAACGGGGCTAGTTGGTATTGCATTTGCAACGTGTTGATGGTAGCGCACTTACAGCGCTAGTTTCAGTGCTGTAGTTTGTCTTCTCTTTTCTTAGTGTCCGTGTGTAAGTACGCTACCATCAAATGTCCCAAAGCAATACCAACTATCCCAGTTGTGAATTCTTCCGAACCCAAAGTTCACTCACGAGTCCCGTGAAGCCGCGCCGCCTCTTGAAGACAAAGTTTTGACGAGTGACTCAGAGCGGAGTGCGTCACATCACGAATGACAGTTCAGTGAATGAGTCCCCAGTGCGCCTTGCGCAATACGACTGTCTGAACATAACCTTACAGTTGCCTAACACTTTGTCACACCGCTTCGGAGTTTTTTCGGCAATATACTTGTTTTGAAGCAGGATGGCGCAGAAAAACCGCATAACGCAGGTTACTGCCAATCACGCAGCCCTTCGACTTCAGACGAAAATAACTCCAGAACGACCTTAACCATTTTGTGTATATATGACAACGCATTGGGTACGCTGATAGTCACGGTGCGACGGCTTCTTCAGCAATGAGCATTGCGTAACGCGTTCCGCTATGGCAGTATTTTTGTGGAAGGAATAGATGACGGTACCGAAGTAGACCAAGTCCAAGAACTTTGCTCCAGAGAGCTTTACTTTGTTTTTCTCTTTAAGCAACCCCACGACAACGAGGGGATGCTGCATCAACGCCAAACTAATCCAACCTGCAACTTAGTTAATAATACAGGCGCCGTGGCAGCCGTATCTCAGGCAGGAAGGAATATCAGTCAAAAACTAGTGATCCTTAGATACTAGCTGGGAGGGAAACCTTTTATCCCTGCAAATCAACTGCCGGTACTTCACCGGTTCGTCTAGTGAATATATAGCACTCTAGTAATCATGCTTAGGTATTTCAATCATCCTTTGCTTACAGGGCTTGTAATCGTACTGCTTGATATTACCGTGCCACCCCACGGCTTTTGCACGGCACATCTCATCAAAATATATTGTGCGAAATGATAAAAAAAACCTTTACTGCATGCCTTCTGAAGGTATTGTCTTTGAAGCATCCCTTCAGAGAGGCCGCGAATTACCTGGCACCTGCATTGTGTACCGCACACCGCGTGCAGGAAGACAGGTTCCTGTGCTTCACGTTGGGCCCCGGCCCGACAGAACATCGACGGCGGCAAACGTTTGAACAGGCCGCACAACTTAAGTGTACAACCCCTGCCCAAAGTTATTCCTAGAGGTTAGGCTATTTTGGCACTGCAATAGAAAATCACATTTCTAGTCCGTTTAGCCCTCCATCGCCCCCGCAATACTTCAATATCAACAGATGATACACGCTAAGATTATCATTTATCGTTTACGTGTTTCAGAAAACAAAGTGTTATCAACCCCTTTTGGTATTCGCGGTTATCAATTTAAGAGTATTTGTTGAGGACACTAGGAGAGACTAAGCAGAAAAGGGTGATGCAAACAGAAAAATTTTAGCAATTTCCACGCTTCTAAAATCACATTTCAGAAAATAAAGCGTGCGCACAACTGCACACATAGATATGGTATGATGGCATAAACACATTTATTATCATGATCTTCGCCGTTTTTTTATTCATTTCCAAAACTAGGACATACACACAAGCACCGAAAACTGTCACTTTCATTACACATTTCTCCTTATAATTCGGCGCAAGTTCCGCTTCAATTGTGCACAGTTTTTGCTGCTGCTTCCCAAGCAAAAACATCCCGATTCGTTCTCCGATGGCGCTGACAATCACGGGAAAGCGCACGCTGACAGCCTGTATCCCTACGCGCTGTTTCCGTAGCGCAAGCGGGATACGGACTGGCATTCACCGGTGTGCTCACTGGGACCTTCCAACCCGTCTGCGTAAATTGTGGGAAAGGCGATCTGATGGTCGCGCTCTCCTGTACATACCCCTTTCTTCCACGCCCGCCGCGGTGGCTCAGTGGCTAAGGCGTTGCGCTGCTGAGCACAAGGTCGCGGGTTCGATTGCCGGCCGCGGCGGCTGCTTTTCTGATGGAGGCGAAAAGCAAAAACACCCGTGTGTACGAGATTTCGGCGCACGTTAAAGATCCCCAGGTGGTCAAAGTTAATCCGGAGCCCTCCACTACGGCGCGCCTCATCGCCTGCGTTGCGTCGGCGTGTTAAAGGGACACTGAAGTGATATGTAAACATTGCGGGATTACTTTCGCAAATCGTAGTCCGGAGTCCCCAGGCCATGTTTCGATAACCCTGGGCGCGTTTACGCGATTTTATTTAGTAGAAAAATTAATCCGAAAATGCTGTCCTCCTCTCTTTACGCTCGCCCATTTTCTGCGGCGTTTTCGTGTGACGTCAGGAGGGGATAAGCTGGCAATTGGCTGCGCTACTGCACGGCTCCCCGGCCTTCAGACAGAGTCAGTCGGCCCAGCGTTTCGTCCGCCGGCCACCGACGGGTCGTCGCAATTCGTTCGCTCAGTTGAAACGAAGCCAGGACACGCTTGTGAATGGTAGAATTTGCCTTTCTTTACTTGGTTAGTTTGTACACTGTATCTAGCTCCAAGTCAAGGTCGCTTCACACAAGCGCTGCACAAGCGCACATGCGACGCTTCGCTGACTGGTATGCCAGTAGGAAAATATAAGGCCTCTTGAAGGCGGGAGAAGAGTCAGCGAAGTCAATATAGGTAATAAGTAAGTAAAATCAACTGATATTTTTACCGTACAGCGTAAAACTAGGGTGCCGGAAGCACTTTTTTGCGGTGGGCGAACAAGCACAGCGGTCAGCAGCACGACTACGCATCTGCGAACGCTTTTCCGTCTACGAAATGCAATTGCTAGACGTGAGCTATTGTGGAAACTCGGGCGACGCTTACTGCACGAGTGCAATACAACAAATAGTCACCTCAGCTGCTTGAAATGACAAAACTAAATAAAAGTGTAAACTGGTTGTACAATATATACCCTATATTACCAAGGCCAGCGGAGCCCGCTCCGTGCCCGAGTTGTTTGGGGCGCTAGATATGCCACCGCAAGTATTTTGCAAGTCAGGAGTTCGAATCCCCGCGGGTACGTGCTTTTTTTTTGTAAGTTAACTTTTTCGTTTTCCGCCGATGTTTTCTATATTGAGTTCACCTTTTTTGGGCCGCAACGTTCATGGCTCTACGAACTAGTTCACAAAACGCGCGCAGGCTGGCACTGGCGCGCTAGCGAGTACTCGTTGGCGTGCTGTTGCCACAAGCACCGACTGCTTGCAGGCAGTGGGCACAGGCCAGAATGAACAAACCCTTGGCCAGGTGTGAACACGCTTTTTACGACACAGGCATGATGGAGGCAGGCTACAAATATGGGGGAAAAGCGCATGACATTTGGGCGTCTGCGGGTACGCGGAGGGCGTTCATGCACTGCGTAGGTTTTGGCTGGTGAATGCTACGATTCCAGTCCGTCCTAGGAGGCTTATCTTTATGCATTTTCACAGCTGACAACATGGCAGAAACGCGGTACGATGATTACTGAGTTATTGAGAATGCCCATCCAACAACGCCAACGGTTGTGTTTTACAGAACCGAAACCGAAACCGAAACTTGTTTGGTTGCTCACCTTGGGCATCGTCCAATCACGGTGCCCGCTCCTCCTAACGTCACAGCTTTAGTTGGTGCGGCCGCCGCAAACCGCGCATGGTAGTTTTTCTTCCTTTCGCGCTTTGTAAAATAATTACCGATTTGTCAACCGAATAAACGATGAAAAGTGTGCTAATTTGAGCCAGTCTACGCAGTGCAAGCAAAAACGGGAGCTTGACAAATTCACTTCAGTGTCCCTTTAAACCCTACAATCAATCATCAATCAATCAACCCTTTCTTCCACGTTCTCCTACCCCTACTCTGGCGCGCTCCAATTACCTCTCTCATATCAGGCGGGCATCTCCCGCAGAGGCAGAGGCCGCTCACAATGTCACTCGGTGCGTAAGTACGGTGCACGCACTGGAATCTAACCCAGGGAGGTGTGGTAGTATATCGGTGCTTATAAACGGCTGGGGTGGATTTGCATCGCGTGCTGATATCTTGCACTATACAGGCGTCAAGGCGGTGACGCCATCTGTCGGCCCAGCGTGATACCTTCTCCTAGGCGGCAGTAAGGGAAGTAGTGCCATCTCTCTCTCTCTCTCTCTCTCTCTCTCTCTCTCTCTCTCTCTCTCTCTCTCTCTCTCTCTCTCTCTCTCTCCTCTCAAGTTTTCTTCCGGTCAGCGATTGCGGCTTTTTCTTCTTTCTTCGGGTCCTCTTCTGTTGAGCATATAGTTCTGGCTCTAAGTAAGAGAGCTTAGACCACAGATGATTTCTGGAAATTTGGGTGGCAGGAATCGCATTGCAGGTAGTGGCCGGCATGGGTGGGTTTCTTGTACACTGTGAAATTTAGTCCATCTGGCTGTCTTTTTATCAAAAAGTCGAGGAATGGTAAGGTGCTGTTCGTTTCTCTTGCCATGGTGAATTGGATGGCTAGTTCAATCGAATTTAGCTGCGACAGGCAGTTCTCTGCTGTAGTTTTCTTTGATGACACAAAAGCAGTCGTCCACGTACGGAGAAAACACCTTTGGCTTTTCGGGGAAAATTTCCACGAAAAGGTGGAACTGCGATGGCGGCTGCTATTTCCGTGACAAAAGCGAATCTTGTAATAGAAAAAATTGAATGGACCGCCCTGGAAAATTTCTACATAACTATATGTTGTCCTCAGCTTGAGTATGTATCTGTAGTCTGAATTAGCACGTGCAAAACAAACCGTATGCTTATCGAAAGGGTCCAAAATAGGTTTATATATATCTTCAACCATCGCTTCGGCGAGAGTGGTAATTAATGTCCTGGATCACCATTTTTATTGACGCTATCATGCTTAACATCCAGGCGGAATAAGGCTCAATTTTTCTTCCTCTTTTAAATTCTTCACGGCATCGTGTCTTGTGGTGAGCACTACTTCATGTTCCTCTTTACGTGCGGCAAAAGTTCACAGGAAACATGATGCTTTCTACAACCCCAATTGTCTGTGTGTCTTCTGCCCTAGTTCCGACAAGACTACACGTACAATCGGTACACAGATTACCTGGAAGTATTTAAGCATTGCCGTACTCTGTTTTGGAAACTTGAGGGGGGGGGTGGTTTCGGGGTATAAGTAAAGTCGAATACAGAAGAAATACGGTGCCTTCGCAAACATTATGACTTTGAAGAAGAATTTTTTGCGGGTAAATTGATTTAGTTGCTATAACCACTGAATTATTTATACCATCGTGAGCTGGGAAATTTTTATCAAGTAATATTTGCTGCACAAAAAGTTCACATTCAATGTATGTGTAGACAGGAAAGCCGAGGGAAAAACCTTGAGATAAGGCATTAAAAAAGTGAAGGTACCAGGCCCTGTTTTCGTATGCTAATAGCGATGGCAACAAAAATATTTTTACGACCTGAAACAATTTCACGCGCAACAAAACACCTAAATACAGTATTACTCATCGCTGCTTCCATCAGAAAAACCGCGTCCTCTGCTTGAGTTTGAAGTTGCTAAACTCGGTGGAGTGGTGTAAAAAGCGTGCCACTGAGCCACCACTGCGGGTCATGGCCAACTGGGTGCCGCAGACCGTTATTGACTCCCCAGACCCCGAGCAACAGGTTTTTGCATACTTACTAAGTAATCGTGATTATTGAGAACGCATAGAAGCGTGTGTCAAGCGGGATGTATTATTGTTAGTTGTGCTCTATTTTTAGAAGTGTCTGATCAATCTCCGTTTATTCTAATCTGGCTAACTATAAGCGCAGAAGTTGTATGTTTCAATGACCTCAAACTTTGGCGAATAGATAGGCAGCTGACGGTGTTACTTATTCTTGCATGATGGTAAAATGCAATATCAAATGTCAATCACACAACCCGCGTGACGAGTGCAGAGGCTAGATTTCTGTACGTTTGACAGCCCGGTTGAGTTCAAGCAGAGGTCAAGCAGAGGTAGGGTTGAGGTTGAGGTCAAGCAGAGGTAGGCGACCTTGTATGTCATGCACTGTAGCGACCTTGTATGTCATGTATGTCAAATTGCTAGACAGGGTGAGCATGTTTTCAGGAAGGGAGTTCCAAAACATGACAGCTGACAAAAGTGTGCAACGGATGGAAATTGCGACCCTCCATAAAAATTGGCCACTCTTGTTATTGGTTTCCTAATATGTCACCGTAAAGGTGAACTTGTGACCCCATAGACGTTTATTTTCTAGGGAGTATTTTTAGTTGACAGGAAGATTTCTGTATATCTTTGTTTTGTCAGAGTCTTTCAGGCCTCATTTACAGATAACCCAGCAAAAATGCATACACAAGTTTGTTGTTTTATCTCTCCGATCATACCTGCATAGAGGGGCGGTCAAGGCACTCTTGAATAGCTGGCCTCGATTGGTAATGAGGTCCGGGTCAGGTGTCTAGACGTTTGAGAAATACTCACCTGTCTTTTTCAACGCATGCTTTTGACCCTACCGCTTGTAATGACCTCTTGTCCCAGTTGACCAGATTGTAGCCATAGATTTGGAGCCTTTGCGTCAATAACGTTGGTCATGACACGTGATAGAAGAAAAGGTGAATAAAAGGGAACCGAAATTGCCCTCGCTTAACAGAATCTACTGGAAGCCCGCTTCAGGCAACAAAACGGTGAGCGCATATTTTCCAATTCGTCTGTTCCTTTCGTTAAAGCTTTTTTTTACCGCATACCGTCTGTACAATATCCCTTATTTGTGAAACAAGTAACCAGGGAAATGTACTGTTAAATGATGTTTTTTGTCCCTGCATAAACCTTGTTATAATAAAATATAGCAGGATGTTGACTCAAATGCGTTCGCCTAACCCCGTCTTATGGCAGTTCTTTTTGCAAAAAGGCGGAATGTAATTAGGAATCAAAAGAAGGTTTGAGCAAAATAGGCCAGACGTAGACCAAGAAGACAAAAATAAGGACAACTGGTACTTTTAGAAGCGGTTTTGTGCCTCAGCAAGGAATAGTCGACTGTGGAAAGCAAGCAAAGGAAATGACAAGAGTAAAGACCACCATGTCAGCCCAATCAACGTTAACAAATTCAGAAGATGCGACTGGTTTCTTCTTATTTCCCATTTGCGATGAAAGTTCCACTGGCCCACTATTTTTGAAGTACTTCTCGCTGTGGCACAAATAAAAGTATTTGTTTCACAAGAGGTACTAGTGTCTCTTTTTCATGTTGGTTTTTCTTTCTGGAACCAAATATATATGGTTAAGTAAGCTGTTTTGTACAATGACAATCCCTCATACGGAAGACGAAAAATTATCACGTTTGCATAACATAATTTTAATATTTATTTCATTCGTGAGGGAAAAGGGTGAAGTACGCTTTATACTTACAACAAGCCAATAGTTGATACATTTTGCGTTCTACAGTGCCCTAATAAAGGGCTTATTAGTCGCGTAACAATTATTCCAACCTAACCGTCCCTTTTTCTAGTAAGCCTGCACGGTGACGCACGGAAATAACATTTTTATTTTTCACAGAGCGGACACATTTTAATCATGAATGGCAAGTTGATTTTCTTTGGATTGGCCCTCTGCGGTCTTCTGATGGTCTCAGGTAAGCAATTTTATGAAAACTTTACTTACCTGCAACCTTGCGACGGACAGAGTCAGTACCGAGGTAAACGCTTCATTTAAACCATTAATATTTTACTAAAATCGGCGGCATCGTCGAACTTGAGTGCTTGCAATGGTGAAGGCTCGGGCGAGTTGGTGCAAGAGGGAATGCATGCTCGCCCAGTATTTCACCATGCAAATTTCTCGCTTTAGAAAACGCCGGACACCTTGTAAGGAGAAGAGCGTTTCTATCAACGGGGCGAAGCGTGCTAATGATTCATTGCATTTATTTTCGCAATGTACATTGCTGTAAATTGCCAACAACGGTTGTTTTGCTGCTTCAGTGAATGTGAAAATGACCATATTTTCATTGACTTTAGCCAGGAGCAATCCTCTGAAAGCGTTTCACTCGCTCTTTGATGTTTTAGGCCTGGCGGTAGAGGGAGCTCCTGCTCCTGAAGCTAGAAGTGATTCTCCAATCGAACGGAGCGCCGAGGAAGCCTCCCCCGCGGAAGAAGCCCGCATCAGCGACGCCTGCTTGAAGTCACTGTGCGGCTAATCTCTCCAGCAGGAGGAAACAAGTAGTCAGCATTCACGGGCGTATTCTGGAATGCCCACTTGAAATCACTGCTGCAAAAATAAAAAGCGCTGCTTACTTTCGCAGCTATAGACATTTTATTTTCTTCGCCCTGGAAGCTTCCATTTTATCAGTGGGCCTGTGCTAGTGGCCCTACAATTGGCGCACTCGACAGGAAGTTGTAACTGCGCATGCGCAACACAGCCCAGAATATGCTCTGATCTTATTAAAGATTAACGGATGAAAATGTTTATAAAGTCCACTTTGTTTTACGCGACCGAAAGGGACGGAAGTTTTTATCCAGCACTGCGCATCAAATCCCACCAAATACACCGCAAAACCGGGTGGCTAGTTTTGCAACAAACAAAGCAACATTTTGTAGTTCTGTGGCTCGAAGCCCCCCCAATATTTCGTCTCTTTCATATGTACGCCTGTTACGGAGGAGAATAAACAGATGTACTACATGAGGGGCTACAAGAAGCAGTGAAGAAATAAAAAAGTTATCCGTGCTGAACAGGCTCCAAGCACTGTTTAACAATATAAAAACAGCGGATAAAAGCGGAATTTGACCCGCGCTCACCCTGCAAAAATATAACGCTTGGGCTAGGAAATTTCCACACAAAATTCTCCACCTAATGAGTGTTCAGTTTTTGCCTACACCGGCAATACATTCAGAGCGAACCCTCTGTTCCCATGCAGATTCTATATCAGGCGGAGTAACTTTTCGTGGAGCGGCAGCAATAGGGAGCTCCTTAGTGCCTTTTGCGTCATTCCATGTGTCCGCGAGACGGATCTAATGTTCATGGGCACAGAATCCCGCAAAATGGCATCGCGGGGAAGATGGAGGGAAAAAAAAGACAGTCCCATTCTTTAGTATTATTGCACTGAAGATGTAGTTAAACCTCGAAAGCAATAGAAAATTATTCCTTGTAACATTTTACGGCAGCCGTCCAGACGAATTTGTGATATCGTAGATGGGAAAGTTCTGTGCAGGAAGGGGCAAACTCACAGCATGGCCACTGTAGGGAGCTCAAATTTATGGATGCAGCTTTTATCATTATCTAGCGTAATATAATTAACATAGCAGTGTAACATATTACAACTAACATAGCGAAGAAACAGCTAATTCGTAGAATTTGGTGCGCCTCGACAGTCTCAAAGAAAGCCGGACAATTTCCACTAACGTGAAACCTGGGCAGTGGCGACGCTTGCTGTGTATAAGTGTATTGAAAGATTGTAAGCTTCTTTCTTGCCACATGGCGCGCCCTGATTGAGCACCGAAGAAGCGCTAGTGGGAGGAGCAATCTCGCACTTTTTAGGCGGTGGCGCCCTCTCTTGCGTTGAACCGGATTTAAGCAATTAAATCAGAGACAGACCGGACGTAAGTTGTCTTCGTGTACACGCCGCAGCATGCGAAAAGTACGCTTTACAGAAGAAACATGCCATTCCAAAGCAAATTAGAGACTGAATTATAACATTTATGTTATAATGCAAAGAAGTCGCGATTATTCCTTTCTTTTAAAATATTTTACACCATGTTTTTATATTTCCAACCGGTTTTATGTATTACACACTTGCTTTTTACCAGCGTTTGACAACATCATTTATCTTCACGACATGACACAACGTCAGGAGACGGCGACAGCCCGAGCCCCTAGGGTGTTTCGCCCTTAAAACCAATTCATTCCGCTACAATGCAACTGAGGCAATGCTGAAACAGCCCGTATAGTTTGATGTTGTCGAGAAGAGAATGTTGTACCACAAATGCCAGGAAAAATTAATGCAAGCACTTAAGATGATAATCCCAAACGTCTCCACGCCGAGCATGGCAGCGTTAGGTGTTCCCAGTGGTCACCGATGCCAAGAAATCTCAATAGCACAAAATGACTAGTTCCCATCCACTATGTGAAGAACGATGACCACCGAAGAAGGACGCTGTAAACAAAATGCGAAAAACAAAACACATTTGTTTGTAACGTGCGAAAGAGCCATCAGTGCTTAGCCTAAAGAAACTTTGAACGACTCGAGATGCATTCTAGTGGACAAGCATGGAGCTGTCTGTTTCCCTACCGCGTCATTGGCGTCTTAGGGCCTGCGTAACAAACCAACCCGATCCGGTCGACCACGCAGGACACCACCGGAAAGTTCTTATTAGGGCGGTGGTTCTACTCGTTTGAACATTCTGTCAGCACAAAGGACATGTCATCAGTGAGGGCATTAAATCTGCGAGTGCCGGCCCCCTTCCCTTTCATCCACTCCAAAGTGGTGCCTGATAAACCGGCAAACAGTTATGTGCGCGTGCTTAGGACTAAACGGCACCGCAAACATTGTCGCTCTGAAGGCCCCTCTAGCTTAACAAGAAATATTGGCTCACGTCGACGTTACTGTTAATCCGGGAGAGATTCCCAGCTATACTTCGAGCGGAAACTTGCGGTGGAAACGGCGGCGGCAGCGGCTTTCTGTTGTTTTCGGCCCCATTCGCGCATTTTCTCCGGTGGACGCTCCCCCGACTCCTGCGGTTCTTCCTCCAGGCGAACGAGACGCGTCTGTCTATACGGAGTTAAAACCTGGAAGGACTCGAGCTTTATTCTAGTGGACAAACCTGCGGCTTTGCGTTTCCGTTCCGCGTCGTAGGCGTCTAACTATCTTTGCAACAACCCCAAACCCAGACCTAAACCGCTTGTCCATTGGAAATAATGTTGCATTGACCCGGGAGACCTATATCTTTAAATTTCCCGCAGGCACAACGCATATGTCACCGGTAGTGGCATGAAGACTAGTTCTGCATGCGCGCCCCTCTGCTTCCACCCCAAACCAGTGCAGGCCTAAATCGGCAACCGGTGACGGACGCGTGATTAGGAGTGAAACAGGCGGTCGAAAACGTCGCGCGGATAGCTATTTATGCAGACGAATTGTGGGCGCACGTCGGTGTTCAAAAGCGGCCAAGTTGCTTTAGTAACACCTGATAAGGGCGCGACCACCGTAATCAGGGGATTGCGCAACTTCTGAAAAAGGCATCGGTGGTGGAGAGGAGAACAACAGTTGTGAAAGCGGTGTTGGCGGTGGCGAGGAGGAGCACTGCACCTCCGCCGAGTAAATCGGCTTCACAGAATGAAAACTGGGGTTTAGATATATACTGCTTTGTAGGAAAAATGCTTACGCCCCAAAAATAATTCCAGCCGCTTCGGGTGCAGCCTGAAAAGCTGAAATCATACGCGCTCGATCCACTGCCACTGTTCAATTGTAAAGAATAGCACGCCCACGAGCGCTGACTTCCAAACCTACGTCTTTGCACAAGAAAAGGAATACTCCGGTTAGTGATTCATTTTCGAGTTTACATGTCGTGCAAGCTAGACATCTATAGAGTCGCGAACAAATGAATGCCACCACGAAAATATGAGCCAGAACCCACACATACCGCGATTTCTTTATTGCCAGTCGAATTCAGGAGTGGCTTACTGCGGTAACATATTTGGAATATCTGTATTTTCGCTCTACCTATAGCGTTCAAGTATCTGCAATTTTCGGTGTTTCGGTTTATATTTTTGTGGTTCCGTCATTTGTTTATCACTGTATGTTTTCTTACTGTGTGCTTTGTGTATCTCGTGGTTTTAAATAGCCACATACTCTTTTTACTCCTGATGTAGTATCTCTTCTTCCGAATTTTCTCAGTTTAACATGGGTAACCGATGCTTTAGCTGGCGGGAATTGCGACAACAGGCAGAGTGATTTGCTCGCAGAGCGTTTCAGAGCGAAGAAAAGGCAGTACTATCAGTTTATGCTTGCTTCATCCGCGTCAAAGATAGGGCTTCGTTTGAATGTCTGGTTTTTTACTTTAATCAGATTACTAATACTAACTCGATGTTTAGATGGGGAGCATGTCTGGCAATGCTAACGACATTATGCAGACTCTTCAAGACTTCAAACTGGAAATGAGAAGAGAGTTGCGGAGCGTCAAAGCGTGCTAAATATTGTAGTAAAACGTGCGATGAAACAAAAGCGACCGGCTCCTACCTGAAGGCACTTCGACAGGCTAAAGCTCATCAGGTCAAAGCTAACAAAACCCTTCAATACAAAAACAAGTGTTTAGCGCGGAGAGTTGACAGG
Source organism: Haemaphysalis longicornis (assembly GCA_013339765.2). Lineage (NCBI taxonomy): Eukaryota > Metazoa > Arthropoda > Arachnida > Ixodida > Ixodidae > Haemaphysalis > Haemaphysalis longicornis. Next base: position 96,502,718 of record CM023453.1, on the reverse strand, counting down.
CTGGAGCAGTACACAAGGTTAAATAACTTGGAAAGAAAAGGAATCAGCTCATACGAGCAACGTGCTGATAATGCCAAAAAGAATCGGCCACGCTCTCAAAGAGCCCGTTTCTAGCCATGTCATAGACACGTGTAGCCGAATCCCAACGCGGAAGCCAGGTGATACCAATATCGTGGTTCGCGTCGTACGGAAAGATAGCGGCCACGCGTTTCTTGCCAAGGCTGCAAAGCAGGTCACAACTAAGTAGATTGGCTTATCTCAACCAACGCAGTGTATGTCAACGAGCATCTTACTCAGGCTAACAAGCAGCTGCTTGGCGCCGCTATAGCCTGCAAAAAATAACCGGCATAGAAATTTCTCTGGACGAGCGGAGGAAATGATTTTGCTTGGAAAGACGAAAACATGGACGCTGTGAGAATAGAAGGCTTGTCTTATTTCAGCAAGATGAATTAATAGGGAAGTGGCGCTTGCAGCGTGCTCCTCAATACTGAATTGTCACCATGCATTTTTCACCTGACTGTATTAGACACAAAACTGATCACTTTAAATCAAGCTTTAACAGTGCCAAATAAATATTGTTTTTTAGCCTTGTATGTTATTATTCATAGCATAAAGAACCATCGACGCGGGCTTGATTTATAACTTGGTTCACTGTCGGTTGAGTTCTACGTCATGCTTTTTTCAGAAACATGGGTTTCCACTGATAGTGACGTGTGTACCTTCGATAACTATGTTTACAATGGTTTATCGCGTCCCCATACAATAGCGGTTGGGCTTGCTGTATATGTTCAAAAAATGTCACTGACATTCCGTGATTATCGATGTTACAATCACAGGTACCAATGTTGAAGGTTCAGCTATATCTCTTAAGAATATAATCGTTGTTGGTGTCAACAAACCCCCTCGAAGTAACAAAACGCCTGTCTTTGATTCCAAGACTTCCTTTTTCTCGACTCCACTAAGCTACACTTCATTTATAAAGGGTAACCTAAACACAGACCTTTTGTCGCATGCCGCTCACGCTAGGGAGTAGCAGATCCTCATTTCTTCGCATCCATGTTGTAATTATCTCTTTACCCACTAGAATAACTTGCAGCACGGTCACATTATTCCAAGTTTGTATCTCGATTGTTCAGCTCCTCTACGCTGAGTCTGGCGTAATATCTTCCTATATTAGGGACCACTTGCCGATATTAAAGACGATAGTCTATCTTGGGCGACGTGATCTGTCTATCTTTATGTCTGTAGGTCTGCCTGTCTGTCACTCGATTGAGCCAGCCCGACAAACTGAAACAGATGCATAGGCAAGGCAAATTTAAACGTCTAAGTCCGGTGGCAATGTTCATACTTGTCAACATTGTTGAACAAGAACAAAACATACCGCACATATGAGGCAGAAAGTGAATACACACGGGATATCCGCAGTGCTCCTTTATGGATGCTGGATTTTTGCGATAGCACATAAAATACTTGTGTCCACCCTAGACAACATTAAGAGCCCTTCCACCCCGTGAAGAACGAAGCACAGCGAAGCTGGTGCTCTGCTGGGATTTGCTTTGTTGGGATTTCGCTATAGTAGAGATTGGCCATGTTGAATATGGGTGTTTAGTTCATTATTGAACGAATAAAGAGACACCTGCTCAAAGGTCCCGCTGTCACAGTTTATTTCATGACAATTGTAATAATTGCCTTATGATTAATCCGGAGCCCTCAACTACGGCGCGCCTCATCGCCTGCGTTGCGTCGGCGTGTTAAACCCTACAGTCAATCAATAATTGCCTCATGATCACTGTGGTGGACGGCAAGTGGTTGCACCTTCACTGCGTTCATAGCCGCGGCACACTGCGGAGCATCATCGGGGTCCGTCACTCGCACTCCTTTTTCGATCTCAGTGTTATCTTGCTCGTGCTCTTGTTCTGCTTGGGTGGAATCTTTTGGTATTGAACGGAGTAGGGCTTCGACGACATGCACGCCGTGATGTTTGTAGAGCTCGATGTTGACCAGAAAGTGAAGCCAAGCCTTCACGTTGGCCTTCTTCACTAGGCCACGTCGGTACGTACGTTTGAAGAGGAGCCGACGCTTAAGATGCACTTCTATAACCATATCATCGCTTATGTTACGTGGTAGGCTCTGTAGCGTCTCCTGGATGTCGATTGGCACATTTATCACTTCTTCCTTGATGGCGTAAGTCCCCTCTTCTCCTTATTGAAGAACGTCAATCGGCGAATCGACATGAATGGGAGCCTAGGCGCCATAAGTCGCTCCTCCAAAATATTAAGTTTATTTAGGTGCCTCGGTATGGACGGGTATACGTACCCGTTGATGGTGGCAAACCGGAGCACCGTACCATTAAAGAGGGAATCACGACAAGTTCCGCACACCGGCTCTTGCTCGACGTCTTCGGAGGAGATGCACTGCCGCAACGCACCCGCGGCCACTTCACGCTACATGTTCCGCATCACGCACGCCGGCGATCATTGACACGTCTCCGGCGAACCGCAAACGGTCACAAACAGCACATGTGGCGCCGTAAGGATTCTCGACGAATTCTCTCCGGAACCTCGAGGTCACACCGGGAATGCGTTCCGATGGTTTGGTGGTGCTATGACATGGGTCACGCTTGTGCTTGGCTTCCCGTGGCCGATCATGCTTGGTGGCATTGGCTCGACGGCTCCGTTTGTTTTGACAATGTCGCTAGCGTCGGTGCTCGACGTGGGCGATGTCTTCTTCGGGGGGAGGCTGGTCGGTACTTGATGTTCTTGTTGGACTGGGAGCAGCGACAACGACGCTTTCAGGTTGGCGGCGTGCCCATTCTCGCTTCTGGGTGCGTCGACGCTCCTGATACTCCCTCTGCTCCTGTTCGGGACGTACTACACGGGTACGACCCATGTGAAGTCGGGAGTCCAACGGAAAAGGACAGTGGCGTGATCTTCACGTCACAGACAAAAACAGACAGGAATCGTGGGTAGACACAATTACGTTTTATAATAGCGCGGGTGTGGCAATCACGGCGCATGCTCTATTGCGCCATAAAGGTGACCGACAAAGACTATGTATTGACAGCAGGCGCGTACGCCCGTGCACGCGTCCTTAGTCTTTCACCCTGTCCCCCTCTCCACCCTCACCCCCTTCGAACACCGTATTACTCAGCGAAGTTTCGCGATTCCGGTGGTTTCAGTGGGCCCCACAAGGTGGCGGTACGCTCTTTAGCGATTCTTGTCTTCATCGCTCTGTGACCGGAGATTATCTACTGGATCATAGCCATTTACAGCTTCGCTGTAACAGAAATTGACTCCGTCGCCTGCTGTAACCCGCGCCACTATACCTTCTGGCGGCCTTTTATGAAATCACACGATGGCAACAGTTACGAAAGGTTCCACTAGATGGGCGCAACGTTCCGCTTCCAACGCACGTGAAGTAAGGAAATGTGGTTCTATAAACGTTGAAGCAGTGCACCTCGATTCACGCACGTCTCCGCAGTACGGCAGCGGTATCATAGAGGCACCCATCCTGGAGCAGTAGAACGCGGTAGTTTTAAATTCCCTTAAGTAATCTTCTAGCGTGTATATCTTGGAAGGAGTGCGACGGGAGAAGAACAACATAGTAGGTGATCGGAAAAGCGAATGGAGATATTCACTTGTCAAATGTCGACTAAAGACTATCGTCATCCGTCGACACTTGAAACGAAAGGATCAGATACACGGCCATTTTTTTCTTCATACCTCTCAAATTAAATGACATTGCAGACTCTGCTACCCATATGATCAGAGATTTTAAATATTATGCTCGACGTTCGTAAATGAATCGAAGATACTAAATGCGAGCCTGTATAGAAGACATCGCAAGGCACTTCAGCATATTATGCTTTCATAGATGTGTTCCTAACCGAATATAACAACGCCTTCTCGCAAATAGAAAGAAACAATATCGCTAACATGTTTAAGAAGCCCAGGTGAACCAATCACTTTACTCAATAATAAAACAGAAGAATTAAGTCTATCACGGGTTTCTCAGTAGCAGAAATTTAACTCTTCTTGTTGAATTTATAAATATATTAAATAAACTCATCAAAGACCTAAAAAATTCGAAATCTGACTACCATATAAGAATTTGTTTCCTCATTCAAAATGATAGTCGTAAACTTTGGCGAGAGGTCACCAACTTAATCAATAAAATCAAATTTATGCAACTTGATGAAGGAATCGCAGGAAATGTATACTAAATGGTCATGAGCTATCAAAGGCCCTGAATGACTACTTCATTAATGTTGCTTCTCCAGTTTCTGTCACGCAAACTCCCGTAAATAGCTCTCTAGGCCTCACCATTGTTACATTGATTGTAGGGTTCAATGCACCGACGCCGTAGTGGAGTGTTTCTGAATAATTTTGTCATCTGGGGATATTTCACATGCAGCGAAATCTCGCACACACGGGCGTTTTCGCTTTTCCCCTCCATCAGAAGAGCGGCTGCCGCGAAAGAGAATCGATTCCGCTTCCTTAGGCTCAGCAGCACAACCTGGGCCTCACCACTCGTTTACTCAATTCTAGAGTACTCGTTCCCACAACTCCTCAAGAAGCAGCTACATTTATCCTTTCTTTAAAAATTGACGAATCGGTGGGATATGATAATAAGTGATTCCGTTAAGATACGTCTGCGCCGTTATATGCGATGTCTTGTCACACATTGCAAATCTGATGCTGGCAACTGCTGCTTTTCTAGAGAATCTAAAATTGCACTTTTAGAGCAAAAAAAGAGTTTATTTTTAACGCTTTTGAAGAAAGAAAGGTATTTATTCACATAGACGTAGATTCGACTAAAGCTTTCGTCTATTCGTATCCCACACCCACAACGGTGGCTCAGTGGCTAAGCTTCTGTGCTGCTGAGCAGGAGGACGCGAGATCGATTCCCAGCTGCGGTGGCCTCTTTTATGATGGAGGCGAAAAGCAAAAACGTCCCTGTGTACGAGATTTCGGTGCGGGTTAAAGATCCTCAGGAGGTTAAACTTATTCCAAGCCCTCCACTACGGCGCGCCTCATCGCCTGTGTTGCGTCGGTGCCTTAAACCCTGAAAAAAACTGTCAAATCTGAAGCTCTCTGCGGGCGCAACCAACTGAAAGCCACGCTAAAGGCGTGGAAATACGGCACAGGTGGAATACAGGTATTAATGGTCGAGTCCAACAAAGCCGATTGGTACAACGGTTTCCCTAGCGGTTGCGCTACACAGGCAGGAGACACAGGAGAATCTCCCGGAGTTGAATCGACGGCGCAGACAGGAGCCATGGTGGGAATCGTGGTACGTAAACACCACACCAATATATCTTAAACCGCGTCTGAGCAGTCACTGCATGTTCACCATTGCGTAAATCAAGGTGTATGTGTAACAAGACGCCGTTACAAATTCAACTACCCCTCTGGCTAACCAAAACGATGAAAAAAAACGCGAAGTTATTGACTGTGAGTTAGTTTGTTTCGTAGAGCGTGCAGTTGAAGATGACCCCTCTTGAGATTTGGTTGTTAGGAACTTGGTATGCTCTCAACGGCAATATAGGTAGCGTGTAAAGCGGAATGGCTGACATGCGCAGTAGTCGTAGCGCCTGCACCTCATCGCTTATTCTCACCAGATTGGTGTTGGACCGCCAGCATGTCTTGATATTGAATAGTGGCAGCAGTTGCCTGTTTTGGGCGGCACCGCTTATTCCCATGTAGAGATCCGCGGGTGGTATCCTTGTCACGTCGACTTGCTGACGGGGCTCGAGGCGGATGACGTTTTCCCTGAGCGCGACACGAGCGTGCTTGAACGTGACACTTCTCTTTTCTGTAGTTGTGAGGATTGTGAGTATGGTAATGCCGAGCTTTTTCTTGGACCCTTTTAGCCAGTGTGTCCCAAGTCCTATCTAGGACATCCTCAGGGTCGAGATCTCGTGCTGCGGCTGTGTATCCGCCTAACATAGTGGTTGCACCCACGGCAGTCCCCAAGTCGTTCGTCTGAAGTACCTGACTGGCCATGGAAAGGCAGGCCTCCCCGTCCACAGCTGGCTGTTCATGCTGTAAGGGGGGCCCCCATTGCTGGGTCGATTCCGTTGCGGTCTGCCTCGATGTCGCGGGGGTGGAAGGCGGCAAGGTTACAACGCACAACTTCACCAGCCTCGGGTTCTTTTGTGATGCGGTGCGTAGTCGCCTTCTCTCTTCTTGTTTGTTTTTGCGTGCAGTGATCTCTTCGGGTGAGCGAGTTTTGGATTTCCCCGTGTGGCTCAGAGCATCAGAGTCGCTCGAGGCCGTCTCCAAATCCTCGTCTTCGGTGGACATAGCGCCGATACCTGTAGTTGGTGCAGTCGCGGAGGCCATCGTTGTTTAGGAGACGAGCGAACAAACTCCCGTCGCCCGACGCACTTTATGCTGCAGGTGCCTTACGGGTTAGGCCTAGATCCTGTTCGATGACGACAACGAGTCTATAGCCATAATTGCAGCACACGGGATCCCAGTTTGTGGATAGGCTCCTCCGGGCGTCGGTAGCGATCCAGTTGAGGGCAGGCGTTAAACTAAAACCGCGGAAATCCGCACAAAACCGAACTTACACGGAGCTCAGAAAAACGTGGCTTCTCAGAGCGAGCGCCAAACCGGAAGTCCTATTGGGACTTGGAAAAAAATGGCAGAAACCCCAGGGAGCAAGAAAAATTACGCCCACCTCCCCTCGCAGGAACCCTGGTGTGATGCGACGCTGAGGGGGGTTCAAGCGCAGCGGAGAGCAACCGTCGACCGAAAGGCCGCCGGAGAGCGGCACAACGGTTATAATGCGCATCGCGCCCGAAGGAGAGAGACCGCGGAAGAGAGAGTCTACTGCACATGCGCCGGCGCCAGTGGGTCTGCAGCGGCTATGACGCAACACAATCCAACACAATCCACAATAATCTATTCCAATCCAAATCCAATCCAAGCCAAGCCAAACCAAGCCAAGCCAAGCCAATTCATTCGAATCCAATCCAATGCCCCTCGCGAGAGAGGGGCATCGGAGGAGAGGGGGTGAGCGGCGGAGAGCGCAGCTCGCACGGCGAGGAGAATGGGGGAGGGGCGGACGCCGACAACAATGCCGATGACGCTGCATGAACGAGGTGAGTGAATGAGATGCAGTCGCATCTAAAATGGCGAGCATTCATGAGCGCGTGCCATGCGGCGATCTCCTAGTCCCCGGCTCACACAGCGGCTCTAGGAAAAAAATGAATTACAGCGCTGTCGTTAACGACTACTGCGCATGTAAAAAAATTGAGTAATAATTATAAAGGGGAAAAGACACCTTGCTTGTGAGATGTCATCGCGGCCTTCGCAATCTCTAGAAGCCATCATTAATAATTTTATACATGGCTACGAGTGTGTTGGAGATCACGTTACCGCTGCCTCGAGTCGATGATGAAGAGCTCGTAGTAGTCTGTAATGATGAGGTTGACTTTACATCCACCACTCTCCGCTAATAAGATGACGACCTTTTCGATGCAGATGGCGGCGATTACTAGCACCGCAACTATTCAGATAAACAATGATACCGAAAGGCAATACTCACTTACAAAAGCTTCGCCATTCAAATCTTGCGCGTGACGGCAGGCCTTTCTAAATTTTATATCGCGGCAAAATTAATAAATGTATCGGCACTGACATCTGTCGCTCTTGTTGGTTTCGTCTTTTCTGGAATAAGAAAAATATGAATTGCACACCCATTCGGTCGCAAGTAGTGCCTGCTAACAACTCCAAGTTTCAAGTTGAAAGCACTATGTGATCTCGAAATGTCAGTGCCGTTGTCTGGAGTTGACCGTGCTCACAGCGTTGTAAGAAATGTATCGAGAGCGGTGCACACTGTAGTTAGGGTGTGCCTTGATGCTCGCGCGTTCCGGGCGCGCGCATCGAGGCACGCTAACTGTAGTTAGAGTTCCTGTATATGCTACACTACGGGAGCAGAGTTGCACATAGCAAGGTCCGCCATCTGACCGCCGGCATCCAAAGCATCAAAGCAGGGAAAGCTGAAGCAAACCGTCGGGCGTGAAGGATCGTGCGCACGCTGCGAGGGGAGCGTGAGCGCGCCCCGACGTCGTGCTTTTTTTTTTTTTTTTTGTATTTTTTTTTTTTTTTTTTGTACGCGCGCTTTTCTTTATATTAGGGGTGTTTTCTATAAGTTAGTTTTCATATTAATATCGGGAAGATATGGCTGTGCAATATTGGTAGATATGGCCGAAATGTGCAAATGTTCCGAGGTCTTATGTCCACAAACATATTGTATTACTTAACAAACAATATGAAGACGTGTTACTATAAATTGTTTTGCCAATAAACCTCCATGGTTAGATGCCTGTTTGTCAATAAACCTCCATACTGAATCAGCACGCGCGATACACATGGCTGGTAATCAGCACGAAACTCAACCTACATTTTGCTATAGCTACACTGCTATTTGGAACGGCAACTTTCAACCTACAATTTTTGCCTTTGTCTATAGTAAAGTGATGTGACCAGGCGGCAAACTTCAGTATTATTGAGCAAACGAGTCACGACAACGTCTTCGTTAAATTTTAGTATGTGACCAGGCATAACCAGTATGGAGTTTATTGAGCTGGAGATATTCGAGTCTATTTTGTCTTCATAGTAACCATATATGTTTGTTAAGACGATATTCGGATATGATAATTCGTAATATTTTGGAAAACTCAATCAAGAGGAGGAGAGGAGTAAGGAGGAAAAATTTGTTTAACTTAAATCAGATATTCGATATGCTTATAGGAAAACTGCACTCAGCAGGAGGAGGAGGATAAAGGAGGAAAACTGTATAAGGGATTCAATTAAATCGCAGTCTCTCTCTTGCCAGCCTGCGTGTTTCAGGGCAACCTTCCAGGCGCGAAGCAAATCTTGTGTATAAGGGTATTCAAAATTGGGTAGTCTCTCTCTTGCAACACGGCGTTACTGTTACTCTCTTGGCCTGGACTGACCCTTCCAGGCCCAGAACAAATGTTTTACTCGGGAGCGAGCGTATGCATTGTTAAACACTCTCTTGTCCTGGAAGTTTGCTGAGGACCGGCCCACTCCTACTCTTACTCCTTCTCCTCCTCGTGTAATTGTTAAACAAAGTTGTGTCTTATTCTATAAGATCCGAATCCTCTTATGGGAAGAATGCTTTTCCTATAACGCTTAGGCCAGCGTAGCATCGGGAGATATGGCTGTGCTACAGCTAGTCAGCTGCTAATAACGAACAAAAGGAAACGTGGAAGACAAAACAATTCTAGGCCTTCATAACCGTGGCTTGACAACAGCGAATACTGGAAGACCACAAATTCTAGGCCTTCAGGGCTGTCATTGACCGCGTTGAAGTTACTGCGACTGTTACGGCTTGTCTCTCTCGCGCTAAGCGTACGAATGCGACGGCTTGTCTCTCTCGCGCTAGCGGTCACCACGAATGCGACATAGAAACGCCGACAGCAGAGGCAGCAGCGCGTTGCACGCCGACAGCAGAGGGCAGCAGCGGCGTAGCCGCATCGCCGGCTTCTCTGCGGTGCGTGGATGCTTTTTAGCACGTGATCAGCGAATCAGCGAATAGGGTCGTGAGCGGTGAATGGTCAAATCAAAGGCGCAACTCTGCTCCTAGGGAGCATGAATTCAGGAACTAACTAAGTAGTACCATCCGCGCGCCATCTGGGGAGAGCGCCACAAACTGCCGACAGTAGAAAAGAGCGTGAAAAGAGCGTGAATTTAAATCTGTCGAGAGCGGCGCTAGCGGCGCACAACATCCAGGCACCCTAACACTGTAGTACTATCCGCAGCCATCTGGGGAGAGCGGCGCAAACTGCAGTAGCAAAGAGCGCGAATTTCAAAGGGTACAAAAGGCAACTTGCGTCCCTGTGCTTCGCACCTTCGCACCTTCGGCATCGTTTACGGCATGGAGATTTGTGATTTTTTTCCTAATTAAATTTTGCTGTTTTGTTTTATGTTGCTGTTTTGTTTTATTAGAACAAACTTATTGAGTATTGTTCTTGTTCTTGACTTTTATAGAGATAGACCGTAGACCGTCGTTAGGTATTTCAAAAATTTAAATATTGGGTTGAATAGTATTACAAAAATTTAAATATTGGGTTGAATAGTATTACTTCGACGCAAAGGAAACATTCGTAACAAAAATAACTTTCTCCGAAAATGAATGGAGTTGTAACACCATGCCGACATTTTGTTTGGTGGTAGATATTGTAGATTCCACGCCTTTTTAATACGAAGTGCACGGTGATTTTACTTGGACTCGCTCTTTGCTGCCTGCTTAGTGCCAGAGGTAAGAATACTGACTGGTAACTTAGTTTATCTTTTATATTGCGAACGCCAATAGGCAAATATTAGCATGAATACTTATTTTCATCCTCACTCATTTGAAGCGCAAAAAGACAAGTCCTAAAAACGGGGGAGCACGAGGTTAAACTTACAGCCGTGCAAAAAGTGCAGCATAATCTCAAATGTCAACACTGAATCAACCAGTGCGAGGAAAACTTTTATATCCACAAGAACTCCTTTGATGCATTCACCAAGCTTTCCTCAAACAACATGGCCAAAATGCGGAAAGTTTTTTTAGCTAATATATTGACATCTAAGCACTTCTTATGGCCTGTGGATGCGAAACCATTAATTTGTAATCGAGATCCGGTGAGTTTTTGTTCTAATTTCGCGCTGCGACTGATTGCTTTAGGGATTCGCTGTGGAGGGTCGGCAAAGGGATGACGTCGACGGAAACCTTTCGCCACGACAGATTTGGCGTCCACACGATAAATAGTCATGGCCAAATCAAATGCGCACCCAAAAAGTCGAACCAGCACACACGAATTGCGCGATTTCTTCTCACCGATCTCTAATTGTCGCTTTGATTAATTAGGGTAATAACGTTGGGATATGTGGGTTTCTTATTATACTAGTAGTGCGCTGTTATTGTAGCTCCACGAGCAGTATACTTCAATTGTTCGTGTTCTCACTCTGTATTCTTCTTCGAAGTTTACTTTTCCGCGACTGTACATACTTGAGACATTTACATATACGGTAAGCACTGTTGCGCTGATAGGCCTCGCTCCCTGGTGACATTCGTCTGATCAGTAAGGAGGGCATATGTTTGCTGTGTGCCTATGTAACGCTGTCGAAGTATCGGGGCTCCTAAGGAATAAAAAGGAATTGTCCAGTACACCTTCGGGGTAATGTGCGTTCGCGCTTGTTGGGTTTACTATTCCGTCAGCTTCCCTACGTGGACCTCACGACGTGTCCATGAACGTAAAATTCTTAATACACAATTCTGCGCATACCTGTTGATGACGCTGGACCTATCAAGCGTATACGTTATATTTCTTGCCAGCGAAATTCGGCAGTGATTTGACAAATAAACGTCTGCTAATCTCTGGGAACAGGACACTAACCACTCACAAAACAACGCTAAACTCCTTATAATCCTGTTAACGTCATTAAAGCTCAATGTGTCATGTTAGGGGTTATGTCACGAACATTGCAGGAAAACATGTGCGATCAATAAGCGGCTCTTTGCTGTACGTTTGAGAACATACGATACTTAGGAGCCAATTAATGCTGCATACTGCGGACACAGGATTTTTAATGGTCATGTTGGGCTTTCGCGTAAAGAATACCTAATTCGCTGCTACGGCAAACTGCCAATGTAGTCACATGTGCTCTGAATTTCATAATTGTCAACTCTCCAAATGTGTCTTCCTTAGTCGAGGACGTGTAGTTTGCGCATTCTCTGCTGACGGAATTTCGCCTGTTATTTGTGTATTTTAGGCACGTCGGTCGAAGGCGCTTCTGCAGCTCAAGCTAGAGCAGATCGCCGCCCTGACGAATCCGAGCCCAACCAGGAAGCCCGAGAAGTGGACCCGCCCTGCATGCCGTACTGCAACTACCGCCTGCAACCGGGATAAACAAGTCTCCATCAGTGAACGGCGCTCTCGGGAACGCCCGCTTGACGAACTTCCCGCAGTAATAACAACCAAATATTCTCACAGACGGCATCAATTTTACCTGTTGTTTACCCACTCGATACGATGAAGGATTTATGGCAAAGCACCCTCTAGAGACAGTATACTATCAGTTTTGTTTTTATAAGATGAAATTCCATGCGCTGTTGTCACTGTGATTGAAATTGTATTGCGAATTGTTATTATGTGCAGTTTATGTTAAAACGAATTACAATGCTACTTAGTGACATGGAAAAAGAGGCAGTAAACGTTTAGAGGATCAGGTTACTTTTTTTAGTTGCTTCAAACTGCACTCAAACACAGAGACGAGTTTATGGATCGCTCAATGAAACCCAAGAGACGACTGCTGTCAGGATTGTTTGAGTTTTCCCAGTCCTCCACCCCCTAATGAGTTTTACAGGGGTTCCGGTTGAATAGCCTGTTTTCTATAGAAATACTTGTAAAGGAAACTGCGTCACCCTTGCAGATCGGTTCACACAGGTTACTCAGCAGTCTGCTAACTGATACATTTTTACCTAACTCACATATCCGCACATGGTTCCTGCGGCTTTGCTATGGGCCTCGTGCACTGCAGTTTCAAGTAAACACGTGGCGCCACTTGCAGGCGGCTGCGGCGCTTTTTCCAAAGACGAAAATAAACATATACTGCAGATTTCCTACGACCCGCAATTACAACGCCAACCGGGAAAATAGTAAACAAGACATCACTTCGTTTTGTTACGACCACAGTTGTTGTGTGGGTCTGAAACGACGACCACCTACCCCAAGCACCACCCTACAAAACATGGGCGGCGGCACTGGGACAATCTAACCGTGCGGCGCAACAAGCCCCGACGAACAGAGCAGCCAAGGTCGCTGAGCACGTGCAGCTGCTCGCCACCCACCCTACCTAGGAAGGCCCGACATGAATAAATTGTTCCTATCAGTTTGGCCTAGAGTTGTCACATTTAACCTAGGAGAAAACTGATCATGGGCAATCGCCCCTTCGCGCGTATAGGGGGATTTGCCTGCTGCTTCTGACCCCTCATTTGTACAAGAAATTGTATTGGCCTTGCTATGTTTCGCAATTCTTATTTGGATGTGTGTGATGGACGTTGTGTGCGTCCCCATTGGTGTACAACCGCCACTGTGTACATTTCTACCTTCCCTGTAGGCAGTAGCTCTAAAATCTCAAGCAATCATGAATTTTCCGTCTAACTCTTGGTAAGCATAGATATCCACGAAGTTTTACAGTGTTGCCATATAAATTTATTAGTCACAACCGAAATTTTTGTTGCCGACCTGACAGACCCGCCGCGGTGGCTCAGTGGCTAAGGCGTTGAGCTGCTGAGCACGAGGTCGCGGGTTGGATTCCCGGCCGCGGCGGCAGCTTTTCTGATGGAGACGAAAAGCAAAAAACACCCGTGTGTACGAGATTTCGGCGCACGTTAAAGATCCCCAGGTGGTCAAAATTAATTCGGAGCCCTCCACTACGGCGCGCCTCATCGGCTGCGTTGCGTCGGCGCGTTAAACCCTATAATCAATCAATTTTTGTGGCCGGGAAAAATATTGGTCAACGAGTATTGGGTGTGTGCATTGCATCACAAACGAAAACTTTTTGTGGAGAAAGGAGCGTGGCCGATTTTGCCTCAACTGGTTAAAACCGAATAAATGAAGCATAATTATTGAGGCCTCCCGCCGTTGCCATCATATAAGTCTCTTCTGCATATCGATGCAGAGCAAAGGGCGCAGGAAGAATGAGAGCTGTTAATCCCAGGGAATGCTCTATGCCAATCTTTGTGCAAAAGGAAAATGGAGAGTGTCAGTCTCTGCGGTGGAATCAAGACAAAAAAAAGAAGGATGCGTTTAACGCAAGCCTGTAGCAGCAGCAGCATAAACAACAACAGCAGCCTTTATGAATCCACTGCAGGACAAAGGTCTCTCCCCTTGACCTCCTCCGATTCATCTCCTGCTCTGTCCGAGTCTATTACAATGTCCGAATTTGATTTTTGTTATTTCTTCTCTCTATCGAGTTATTGGCCTTCCGGTCCTTCTAGTCGCATCTCTAGGTATCTATTCCGCTACACTCATGGACCACCTGTTGACGATTCGTCTCACTACTTGGCCGCCCACATCTACTTCTTCTTTAATTTTCAATATAATAACTTCTACTTCAATTTCCTCCCTGATGCAGGATGGTCGCTTCCTGTCCCTGATTGTTACTCGTATCAATATTTTCTCCACGCCTCGCTGCAACGATCCAAGTTTGCTTTCTAAAAGCTTAGTAATGTGCCAAATTTTCGCTCCAGAAAAATAGGGCCCATCTTCCCGCGAGGGGGACTCGAGTAAATGCGTCGCATAGGGGGTGGGTGTATTGCGTTAACGTTTAGTGTTTGGGGAGTTGGTGGTAGTGAATGCGTTGCATCAGCAGCTTCTTGACGTAGTTTGAATGAGTCAAGGATATAAGGTGCGTTCGTAGCCTCCCATTCTGTGTCGGCTTTGTAGCGCAGTGGGTAGAGCACCATGTACATTGCGTTCCGCCCGTAGGCTCGAGGGATCGAAACCAGGCACGGGATAGTATTTTTTTTTATTTAGTGTAGGGGAAGGGGTGTGGACTACGACTACGGACGTCAACGCGGGTGACATCGTGAGCTACTGAAAGGCTCTGCGTTTAATACCATGGCCGTTTGGACGAATTGGTGAAATGTTTGTGTTGAAGAGCCATTTTAGTTTTCCTTATTTGTGAGTGGTTGCCGAGTACTTTCCAACATATTCCTCTACTCCGCCGGATTTCTTTCCCGTGGTTCGCATCACCAGTGACAACCCGTCCAAGGTAGCTATATGGTTCTACTTATTCCAATAGGTCGCTACCTCTACTGGAGAGCGCGTTTTCTGCATGCGTATTGATCGTTACTGTACACTTGCTCATATTTATTTTTGTTCCCACTGCTAAGCTTTTTCACTGTAAGTTTTCAGTCATTTTATGTAGTTCTGCCAATTCACTTCGTAAGACTGCGTCGTCTGCAAACCTCACATGACTCAAGTAATCCCCGTTTATCTTCCAACCGGCGCTTTAACAGTCGATCTTCCTGAGTACCCCTCCAGAAAGGCTGCGAACAATTTTATTGGAATTGTATCTCCCTACCGCCCTCCTATCTAGATCTGGAACTTTCCCCCTTGCTTCTGAAGGGTTATCCGGCCAGGCATTCCTTATATAGGTCGTTTACGAATCATATAGGTCTCTTCCATTCCTTGGTTTTTAACGGTGCCAACACTGTTCTAGTATTTATTGAATTAAACGCTCCTTAACAGCCTATAAATATCAAGTAAAGAAGTTTTTACAGTCTGCAAATTTTTGTAATATTTGATTATTGACATGGATGTAATTAATTTCAGCGTACCCCTTTATAAACCCACCCTGTTCTCTCAGTTGTTCAAAATATAGGCTGTTACTTATGTGATTAACTATTGCCTTGGTAAACAGCTTGAAAACAACGGACAGTAGACCGGTAGGTAAGAATTCTTAAGGGCTTTGTTATCTCCCTTCTTGTGAATCAAACTACGCTGGCGTGATCAGGCTTTGGGTACTTTCAAACTCAATAAGAATTCTGAGAATAATTTAGCCAGCTCTTCCAGTACAAATTATCCGCCTTTTTTTAGAAGGTGAATGGTTATGCCATCCTCGCTAACAGCGTGTTCTTTTTTCATGCCATTGAGTGCCTTTTCCAGTTCCTGTTTATTTACTAGTGGGAGTCGCAAGATAACCTTGTGGGTTCAGTAGTTTCCCGGGTGCGACGTCGCTGGCGTAAAGCTTTGTGTAGAATAGTTCTGCTTTTATTATATCGTTCCTATGAAACAGAGTTTCCCCTTTCCGGGCCACCTCCACAATCAGTCGGAACTGTAAGGCTGGGTCTATTGCGTAGGTCAATGAACGCTTCGTGTCCTTATCTAACCACGCCTCTGCAGACCGCTGTCACTCAGTTTCCCTACGATAATCCTTGTGTTATTGGCGACGACAGGAATGGTGAGCTGGTCACTGTAGGCATTCCCCTGTTCTGCGAGTAAGTGGTGTGTCTCCGAAGTAGAACATACTCGCAGTTTGAGATTGTCCAACAAAATAACCCTATACGAGGGAGGTTAGCGTTCAACTATCGTCGTCGTTATACGGAGGGATGCATATTTTTTCTGCTACAGTTGGGGCTTTTCTATTTCAGTGTCCTATTCTTTTGTTCGCGGAATAATGTGTTCATTAGCATCAGGTTATTTCTTTGGGCAAATCCAAACAGGGTATTTCCGTGACTATTGCGGGTGCCCATTCCGAATTTTCCCACTAACCATTCTCCCAGTCTCTTTTCACCACATTTCGCGTTAAAGTCTGAAATCACAGACGTAAACTGAGTTGTTATTTTGTTGACTGCTGTTTCTGGGTCTTCGTAGAAACAGTCCACCACCCCGTCATTGTAGCTGGCGGCCGCCGCATCAGCGTGTACTATGTTCAACCTGCATTGCCAGTTCAGTTTAAGGCAACAACTCAGACCCTTTTGTTAGTACTGGAAAATTCTTCTACCCTTCCTTTTATCTCTATTTGGGTTATAAATCTCCTTCCATATTTTTTTTGTTTTCGTGAGGACCCCGACCGCACAAAATACGCCCGATATATTTCTATGACGCCTTGTCGTTTTTTTTCTAACCTCACTTAGCCCCATGATAGCCCACCTAATGTCTGACAGCTCCTCGAATAATATAGCTTATCTCCCTTGCTAGGCTAAGGTCGCGCGTTGAATATTGCCAGGGAAAGTTCCAAAGGCGGCCTGTCCGGACCCATACATTCTGAGCACCCTTTACAGTGTCGCTGGCCTGACCTCTGCCGTTAACAAGTGCTCTAAAGTTGTTGGGGACTCGTTACCGAGGCTTTGAGATGGTCAATCACCTGAAAATGTGGCCAGCTACTGCACCTGGGTGGCCGAATCCTTCTGCGGTGAGAGAGTGCTGTTTGTGTGCCAAGAGCCTTCTTGCATTTGGTTGCAGCTGCCTGGGTTAGCCTCTTAGGTATCCGGGGTGGTAATTACTCCCGGACCAGGCAGCACTTCCTGGCCTGGCATGCACTTCGGAAGAACTGTGCTTTTTATAATCTGGATGTAGCAGCAAATAAAAAGGATGACTGCATGGCGCGCACCAGCGTTTTCGTAATCTTCCTCTTCCACTTCTTCCAACGCTCCAAAGATGATGAGGCCACAAATTGAATTAGGTTACGTTTTTCCACTAGATAGTTGAGCTCTTTATCTCTTGCTCTAGTTCTTGCAAAAGCCGTCCAGCATTGCGGGCGGAGGGTGTCGTCGAGCACGATAGCAATGTCGCTCGATTGAGTGATTCTAGTTTGATTATAATGATAGTGCCAATGTATTCGAAAGTATTCGATAGTTCCCAGTACATTGCAATGGTACCTGAGTCCTCTTTGTGCGCATGAATTTAATAAATAAAATTTACAACTTCAGTTCGCGTACAACGATTGAACGGCAGTCGTTTGGTAGTGATTTGGTGCATTTTGGGCAAGATCAGGCCGATCAGGCTTTCTGATCGGCGGGATTTCGATATTCACAATTGGGAAAAATTTTACCCAGTTCATACAAAAGACATTGTGCAGGTCTTCGTTCTTCCTGATGTTCAGTTATTAAACATAACTATCATAGGCGTGCTACCAGTTGATTCAGTGAGAAAGACGAAGTAATCCGTCACACGTGATGCACGCCACCCGCCATCTTGGAGGCTACCAACCGACCAACCTGCCTGCCCGGTGCAATTTTTCTGAAATACGAGATACCCTGTCCCCGACGACAATGTCTGAAAACATCCGCCCACTCTCGAGAACGGCCATAGATGGTTCCTCCAAGACCTCAGCAGCAGGCCCTGTTTTTGAAACTACCAAAAGCGGAGACCAAACGCCCCGAACGCCGACTATGTCCCGCAGGTCCTCGGACGCGAGTCCCCGGAAGAAGAAGAGAAAGCAAGGAGATCGCAAGCGCCGAACATCGACTTCATTCTTCGGCGCAACGGCCATCCGCCGGTCGTTGGATCCTGGAAGACGTTCACCAGTGGATCCACCCGATGTTTCCACCTCGCTGGTGAGAAAGAAGCCCAGTAAGGCCACAGCACCAGCTGACCGACCGGCGCAGCCTCAGACGCAGGTGAGGCCAATTTGGTATTTGTTATAGAAATAAAAACTCATTAAACCTTTGTTCACACGTGTTCAATAACTTCAGTAGTCATAGTTACAGCTTAAATTTCGGATCATTTCTGCACTGCTGAAAAAAAACATCAATCTACAAAAATGTAAGAGGCGTTTTAAAACAGCGCGGTGAAATCCTCTTAGAACAAAATAGCTCGCAATGTAACCTTTTCTGTATCGGCAACAATGAATTGATGAAGCTACAGACAATCTGACAGTTTCGGTTACAACAGAAAGAAAACAAAGGAAGTCTCAGTCGTTTGCTAGACTTTTAGGTTTATATAATTAGATTAGCACAAGGGAGGGGGGGGGGGGGCGAGGACGGGTATTAGCAGACTACCCGAAGATATTGACAGAGGCTCCAATGAACTGTATACTGAAAATGACCTTGCCTTTATCGCCCCTACAATTACGATGCCATAGAGAAATCCGCCAACAAATGCTGCGACAGCTTCTACGTGCGCGCCATCAATTGCAAACATAAATTATAACGAGTGTAAACAAATGTTGGCGCGTCTTATATGAACACTGAGACCCTGTATACAATCTTTTTATACCAACTCAATATGATCTCTGCTCTTGCGGTTTCTCTTGAAATTGGTGAAGCCCTTTTGTCAAGGCCTCTTGAAGAACGCTCTTTCCTGAGACATTGTATATGTTTCGATGAAGCACTTGATAGACAAAGGTTGCGTGGAAGAGCGAGCCGGCGACAGGGACATTGTACGTCCTTAGGTTAGGCCTAACATGCCGCTTGGCGCTCAGACGTCGTCCAGCGGTGCGTGATGGTTGGAGTAGAGTGCATATGACGTTCCTACCTGCTAAAATTTCAATCAGACTCTCTCTCAACGCTATGCCTAAAGGAAGAACTTAAGGCCGTACGCCCTAAGTCCTAACATGACGAAGACTGAAGACTAACATGACGACTTAAGTCCTAACATGACGAAGAAATGGTGAAGACTGAAAAAGTTCAAATCAAATCAATGTATATTTGTTTCAACACGAGGTTGAGGTTACACCTGGCGAAACGCAGTTGCGTACAGCTTGAGGGCGCCTGGGGACCTTTGTGCACAGCAGCGGGTTCACAATATAAATTACTGTACAAAATTGCCTATTTACAACCTAAAGTACTTTCGAAAAAAAGTAGCATAAAATAGTACGCTCATATATAAAAAGAGACACTTAACCAGAAAAAAACATGTCTACATATATTTCTACAACGAGTTGTCTAAAAAGTATGCCAAAAGCTGTTTCCCGGGTTAGTTCTTATCGTAGGTCAGAGATGAACGTGAATTCGGTTCGAGGTGTTAAGTCCTAAAAGCAAAACCTAAGGCTTAAGCAGGCGCGTACCTTGCAGCTACTTTTGTTACTCTAGCAAATTCATACACACCCACAGATTAGCAGTATTAACCATAGTGTAATAAATCAAGCTGAATACGCTAGCAGCTGCCCCGGTACGCACAACCAGTCAAGCGTAACGAATAAATTAATCCCAGATTTTGAGCGTAAGCAGTAGGACGGCTTACGACGAAAAATATGTACCTACCGTAAAGTTCCCAAAAGGACGCCCTGCCCAAACCACCAAGATATCCGAGGAAAAAAAAGTATGGGCGAACTTTTGGGTCAGGTTGCAAAAAAACTACAAAAAGTGGTCACAGCACCAACGAAAACTGAGGGAAATCAAGGAAAATACTAGACGGGTGAATTTTCCGGTCAAGTGCGGAAGGACAAATAAGCGGCCCGTATCGACACAGCAATCGATTATTCGAGTTTACTTTGTTAAACTCGAATCATTGCTAAAGGCGTCGAACAATATGCTGCCGCGCTCCATTCAGAATGCCCTCTCGATCGTCGGCTCCTCCTTTCGGTTCCGTGCTCGCAATAGGCCAGGCGCTCGTCGATCTCGCCGTCTTGAGAACATTCAAGGCTTGTCGAGATGCTAAACGATGCCAAGGACACTATCTCTCCGCTCTTCTATCCTCCCCATCTACTACCTCCCCTCTTTTCAGCTCTTGCAAGTCAATGCCAGTCCAGGTTGATGTTTTTTTTTTTGTTCAAAATCGAGACAAGCTGGCGGTGTGTACGGCCGTTGGAAAATTTCGCGGAGGGGGTACCTGCTTTCGACGCTAGAGGCTAACACAATTTGAGAGGGTGTGCGATGTTCGGGCCTTTTAGTCAATTGAATATCAACCCTTATAAGAGGGTGGGCGATTTTCGGGAGAGGGCGTTCTCCTGAAACTTTACGGTAACTGTCATTGTTGCTGTCCCACTCTGACCCTTATCAAAGCAGTACTTCATGGTGGAATTACCCATATCGCTGTGCGTTTGAGCATTTCTTGTTAAAAAAACGTTAGTGCATCTTTTTAAATATATTCGTGGTTGTCGCTGCCAACTGTCCATTTTTTTCTATGTTTCCTGAATCTGTGGAAGCTTTTTTTTCACATTAGAGACCCGTCTGCCCTTTCTGGTACATGTAGTTATTCTCTCTAGGTGCAACATCGTTTGGACGTAGCTGTACCTTCCTGTGTAGAACTATTTCGGTGGTTGTTTTCTTTCCAAGATATTGCTAACAAGAAAAGATTGTAACAGGAAGCAATAGGTTGATGTCTAAATATAAGGGAGTTGACATTCCACGATTGCAGAAATGTGTGCCACCGCACCAGTACGCAATACAAAGGAGGGAAAAAAACGGATGTTCACTGAATCCTTGTTTTGTATTGCTTGAAACGCGGTATAAATACCCCATTTGCTAACAGCAAATGGACAAACATAAAAACTTTCTTAGGTACGGTTCGTGTATCTGTATGCTTGGCTGCAAAAAAAAAGGTTTTAACACCACAAGTATTATTATCTCACCCTACACAAGGATGACTGCCCCTCTTACTCCTTTTCTTCCTCCACACCAATTCACGCTCCTCCGTTTCTGCCTCCTCATATTACGTGAACGACACATGGCTTATCTGCAATTATCAACTGCTCTAGCGTGTGGTGTTGGCTGCACATAAACTACGCAATTGTAGGAAAATTTACATGGCGTTTCCGTTACACCAGTTGTGTTACTGTCGTTGGTGAGGGTTAGTGCGCGCTTTTGTACGGCTCATAAAAGCAACACTTCTTTTGGATTTTGGTGCAATTAACTGCTGACAAAGTTGCGCCTGGAGGAATAACATGCCTGCAAGTCGGTTGCAAGAATGAACAGAGGGGCATAAATCTTCAAAGATATTTTAACCGCACGGCTGCGCCGGGCAGTGTCGGCTGTGTCCCTAGTCAAGGGCATGTTTTATTTCTTTCTTATGCTCACGAATTCTCATTTTATAGGGGAGAATGTTTCGTCCTAACGCCACTAGACTATAATATTCTTCTTTTTATTTCTTATGCTGCACGGATTACATCATTTGATGGGGATAATGTTTTGCCATAACGCAACTAGCCTAGAATAGCCTTTTTATCTACAGTGTACTGGGTGGTAATTAACGGCTCCAGAATCACCCGCACCCAAAGATAAATGCCCGCGGAGCAAATGCCGCACATTCGATTACTCGCACTCGCCTGCGCGCGTCAATTTGTTTGACTGCTGCTTCGCCGCCTGTGTATTATTTGAGATGTTAGCGGTGAACAGTTCGCTCTAATAAACTTGTTTTCCCTTCAAGCCAACTGCGTCGTGTTTGGCGACGTGACAATATGCCTAGCGCGATTGATCACTAAGGTATCATTTTGTTGAAAATTACGCTGCAGTTAATTTGCTGCTATGATGTTGAAATGGAAGCAGTGATTAAATGGCAGAGTAAATAAATATTGCTAAAACCTTGTTTTTATCATTTCTACGCTAACTCGGAAACTCACAGGCAGATTAAAATAAAAATACCATAAGTGTTTTTGCGTTGTCTGAAGAAAGAGATTCAGGATAGTCTTATATAAATATCACACAGTTTGGCGAGTTAACTGCGTTGGAAATAAAAAACAGAGGACTCAAACATGTTCCCATAGCTCACGCAGTGCTTCAACCTAGTGCGGTGTCTGGTCGGCGAGTTCTTGATTCGGTGGATCTCGATGCATGCATACGTACACTAAGGCAGGCATACGTGATGCATAGGACATAAAGACAGGCATACATGAAAACGGGTGCGCATACATACATACATACATACATACATACATACATACATACATACATACAATACATACATACATACATACATACATACATACATACATACATACATACATACATACATACATACATACATACTACATACAGCATACATAACATACATACACCAGAAAAGAACCAGCGCAAGACAGACGAGGACGAGGATGGTGAACAGAAACAGCGCGTCACCTTCCTCGTCCTCGTCTGTCTTGCGCTGGTTATTTTCTATCACCATGAAACCAATACGAACTTGCCCAGCTTGCCATCTTGGTGAAATGCACACATACATAAAGACTGACAAGCGGACGGACAGAACGGCTGAAACTGGCGGACGTTTAAAGTGTCTTTGAAGCACTCTGGAACACTTTCGATATACGCTCATCCGATAAAAGCTTGGACAGTCGTTTAGGCACTTTAAAACTTTGTTCTTTTTCGTTGACTCAATCTCTAGCCAGGGACAAGGGCCTCCTTCCCAATAAAGTACTTCATTCATTCACTCTTTCATTCGCGTCTGGAAGCACTGCGAAAGCTATAGTAATCGCCAGTACTGAGCTGCACTGCGTGGTTTGCTCCTCGAAGCAAACGCATCTTTCGCATTGTCTTTGCTTTTGTGGCTTTTTTCTCAAGTGGCTATCGAGTGTGTGCATTGCTGTAACCGAAAGAAAGCCGGCCAATCGCCTCTACACCACTGTAACGACGCCATTTCAGCATTCTAAGAACGCCCAGACCAGGAAAGAGGAAAAATCTTTCGAGCAAATTTCTACGTTGTGTGATGGACCTAGAGCAGTGATTTTTGGCTGAAAAAACTTTGCGAACCCTTAATCTATGTGCTGGATGCCTTGGTTGGCTATGTTTGCAAGTATGTAAAATTTCGAAAAACGTTGCAAAAAGTGTTGGAGGGATCCTTGAAGCGTAGTTCGCCATTGCGCTATCATATTTGGGAATGGGTGAAAATGACTGGTGTAACACTGATAGACTTGTATGTGATGGACAGTTGTGTACCCTGGCCGAATTGACATCTGGATATTCCGAGGACCTGGAACGTACGAAGAGAAAGAACGGAAAGAAGCAGACGTAAACATGATTGTGCACCTGAATTTGTTTGTGATAATTATTGCTACAGGATTTTCCTAACGCTTTCACCTTCAGAGCGCGAGGGAATCCCTAGGTTCCTCGAGTAGATTTTCTTTGACTTTTTATGTAGCGCACACAGGGTATAAGACGTGCGGTGTCATCTGCTTAGGTACGGCGTATTAACTCGTGTAGCGTAGTGAAATTTCCCGGCAGATGTGTAATTGGAAACCATTTTCTTGTTTGAAATAGACATTTGTCAAGAACATATTTTACTGTGAAGTGAACACTATTTAACACGCAACACTGCCTTCCTTGCTGCCGTTATATTGACTGTCGAATCCCTATCACACAAGGCTTGCTTATTTTTGCAGGAGCCTCTTGCAGCCGAGGTAGCAGCTAACCACAAGCGCCTTTTCTCGAGCTCCGGTGACCCATAGTGACTCTGGCGCTTGAATCGCCTCTCCGCATGAAGAGCAAGAAGAAGGGCCAACCTATATCGCGTTACCGTGGAGAGCATAGTATCAATGGCCACCCTCCGAAGTCTGGACGCCCAGCCCTGGTAATCACAACAAAGAAACCACGCTGCTGCGGCATTTTAAAAATTCGTGCTCATTGGGCTTAGTAGGCACGTGCGTTTTCAGACACGCAAATTCAAGTGGCAAGGGTGCAATTGCAGCTTAACTACACATAATGTTTAGTTAAGTACGAGTGGGAAGGTCTTTATTAAGAAGAACACCAGAAAAGAGGGACTTCATCTCACCAGCGATTCATTGAACATGTTGATGGGAATATTTTATGACAACAATAAAAACTGGCACCGACAAAGAATGTTTGAAATGCAAAAAAGAGGGCGTTTCGGCTGTGATCCGGTTACTGTTTGCTTCAAGTTCTGACGTAGGCAACGTGCGTGCACGTGTGGGAAGTTGCCGTTATAAGGCGATTAAGTGTGTGCTCCGTGGCCCGGATTGTCAGGGATTCAAGATAAAACATGAGGTGCAATTCTTCACGGTTACGAATATTTTCGCATTGGCCCATCTATTTCATGGTGAGTTCCATCGGCGTGTTTGGCGATAGCGTTAGAATAGACGATCTTCATCTTACGTCGTGCATGCGCTGCTTGAGGCCTGTGCTGAAAATTTCCTGTCTCGCCGACATAGCTTCGGTCGCCGTCTTCGCAAGGGATGCTGTACATCACTCCTGGGAACTTTCCTATATGAGCTTGTCCTTCACGTCACAACCAGGAATTGGCCCTAACCTTTGTGTTGGCAACTCAGCCCCACCTGTACACTGTAGGGGCGGTGAACACGCGCCAAGTGCTCGTAATTCCAGGTACTTACGGTTATCGAAGCACGACGATAAGGACGCGTGTTGCCGGACAGCGCAGGACGGTCCTAGCTGATGTTCCACGGAGCGCACAATGAGTCAGGGTAGCCACTTGCAGAGAGATCCCCATGCACGGGCTGTATGTCGGCGGCGAGATCTTCCGGTCTCTTGCAAACTCTCTTCGCACGGCTTACAAGCGAGGTGATGACTGACCGTTGGTTGGAGGCAGGGTGCAACAGACTTAAAATGCAGGTAGCACCCATACGGGTCGAAAGCACCCATGCGGATCGCTACCTGCATTTTAAGTCTGTGAACCCTGCCACCTACAAATGGTCATCAATCGCCTCGTTTGTGAACCGTGCGAAGATGGTTTGCAAGAAATCAGATGTCCCCGACGACATACAGCACGTGCATGGGGATCTCTCTGCAAGTGGCTACCCTGACTCATGTTTGCGCTCCGTGGAACATCAGCTAGGACGTCCCTTGATGTCCGGAAACACGCATCCCAATCGTCGGTGCTCCGATACCGTATGTCCTGGAATTACGAGCACTTGGCGCTTGTTCACCGCCCCTACAGTGTCCAGGTAGCGCGCGTGCCAACACAAAAGTTACGGCACTCCCTGGTGGACGTGAAGGAGAAGCTCATATAGGAAATGTTCCCAGGCGTTATGTACAGCATTCTTTGCGCAGACTGCGACCGAAGCTATGTCGGCGAGATCAGGAAATTTCAGTCATCAGGCTCAAGCAGCACATGCACGACGTAAGAATGAAGATTGGCTATTCAAACGCTCTCGCTAAACCGCAGATGCAATCACCATAAAATAGATTGGGCCAATGCGAAAATATTCGTAACCGTGAAGAATTGGACCTCATTGCTTTATCTTGAATCCCTGACAATCCGGGCCACGGAGCACACACTTAATCGCATTGACGGCAACGTCATACACGTGCACGCACGTTGCCTACGTCACAACTTGACGCAAACATAACCGGATCACTTTCGCCCCCAGCTTTTCATTGGTATTCAGGCTCCCCGTACGGGAGCCGAAACGACTTTTTTCGATTTTTTAAGCATTATTTGTCAGTGCCATTTTTTATTGTTGTCATGTGTTTTCCTTACGAGACGGGCTTCTGTCCAACACTCAATTTCATGGGATATTTATTAATTTTGTTGGGAATAACTCAGGGATATGAGGAAAATGGAGTATATGTGAGCAACACTAGAATTGTGCATTACATCGTTTTTTTCGAAAACGGGGATGTGACCTACAAAGCATTCCTCAGCAACTGTTCTCCATAAGCTTAGTCCGTAGTTTTTAAAAATAATTGTGATACAAATGAGGCGATAACATGAAGTCCTACTATTCACAAAATTGTAATAAAGTAGAAGAATATTCACTACAGAAGACATCGACTAAGGATATTCTCAATTTCATCTTCGCTAGAGAGCGCCAAAGTATCAGAATTTTGCTGTAACTGGAAAAAAGCCGTGTTCTTGACATTGTTTGTAGTTGACGTGTGGAAACATCGAAATGAATTCAAATATATGTCAGAGAATCTAGTTAAGACTGCAGAGAAGTAGTAATTAGGTGGAATAATATATCTATGTTGGGTGGGCTGTCAGAGCATATCCCGTGCTACGAGTAGAAAGTAAGATGTAGAAGAAAAGTAAGTAATTAGAAGTAAGTAGAAAAGTAAGTAATTACCCTAGGCTGTCGAACATTCGACAAATCTCTCGAGTATTAAAAATTAGTGAATATTTCACCACGGCTTCCCATGCCGTCAGCATTCTTTTGGAATTCCGGGTTATCGAGCCCCTCTGCCTTCACAAAGTGAATTGTCGCTATCTGATTTCACTTACACGCATTTGGTTCCACACCAACAACACATCCATGATGATAAAGAAATACCCCATTGTCAAGTAGCCACGGACGACCCCGGTTTCGTCAAACATATGTTTATTGGCGCGGACGTGTGCTCCACTAAGAACACAAGGAATACAAAACGGCAACGGAGCAGTCAACAGCGTGACGTGCACAAACGAGTTTAGGCGAATCGAGTTTCGCGGCGTGTCCCCTGCGAGCATTTAGTTTTCGCGAACTGCTTTCTGGAATCTCTGAATTACATCGAGAACAAAGAAAAGCATTCCCAACAAGTGAAGAGAGGGCGAAAAAAATCTGCCCATCAAAATAAGGTAGCTTGTAACGGCACACTGAAAAATAGAGGGAAACGAGCGATTTGCTTCCAACGTAGACGACACAGTAAGGCGCGGGCGTAATCTGGCACAAACCACGCATGTAAACAAAACACAAGGCATTGCTACCGGCAATGTAAGCAATACCAACGCGCCCCACGCTCGATTTAACTGTCGTGTAGTCAATCGCAATCAGTGAAACTTCATTGAGTGAGTGCTCGTGGGGGCAACGGATTTCACTTACGCATTACTCTTAAATGTAGAACTGCGCGTGTTTTGAGAGAGACCACGGACTTTCCTCAAAACGTAAAGAAATCATTGAACAAACCAATCAAGCACTATGCGTAGCAGAGCGTGGCCTTCGTTGGTGTTGGCATGTTCTCCTCGAGTACATCCCTGTTTCGTCCAATGTTCGCGTGATCCCAGTCGTTTCGAACCTATCTAGATTGCCCGTCTTCTACACTCTCGTGTTTACCTGCCGGGGGTTTGACTGATTGACCGTTCTGCGCTTAAGCAATTGCTCCAAAACGTTCAGTCGGCGCGTTGAAACGGTACTTTGGGTTACCCAGGTACGCTGTGCTGGATTTATTGCATTCTTTTCTGTATCTTGTCTCCTCCCAGTCTACACAAAAGCAATCTATTACGAAAGGGCCCTGGCAGCCACCAACTCTTCGTGGGCTCGTCAGCTGCGCCATGGTTCAGAATGCGCCACCGTTCATGTTTATGACAGAGGTACTTCATTATTCTGTTTCGCTGAACAAATTATTGTCAGGTTGCGGTAGCCGGAGACCCTAGTGCGCGCCCGTGAGACCTAGCTGTATGAATGCTTTGTAGCTGCCGGGTCACCCCGTTCTTCCCTGTTAACTGAGGTATTATGCCACCCTGATGATAGCGTACGCTTATTGGCGCAACGCTCACAAGGCTCGCTCTATGTGACCGACTTGTTGTGAGTCTTCTCGGAATGATTGCATTAAATTCCCATTATAACAGGCCTTGGAGAAGCGCATCAGCCCTTTTTACGTTTGTCTATTTTAGGTCCTATGAATTGCACCGCATTGGCTCCCGGTATGTTAGCTATCTTAGCGTTGGAAAATAATACACATGGCCAGTAATCATTAACTGCTGAAGGCAAGCAAAATTTCGCAAAAAAAATCATGGCACAAACCTCAGCGGGAACCTTCTTGCTACAATGAGAGACATTTCCTAGAAGGCTTCATTAAAAATATTTTTGATGGTTAAGCGTTTTCTTTGCGACGGAAGGCGCCGCTATTGATACTCGGCGGGGATGGCAATGCATAAGAAGAGGGAAAGGGAACAACGGCGGAATAAAATAGCCCAGAAAACTCTATTGAGAAAGTTAGCGTTCGAGCGTTAGACCGTTTTGGCCAGGATAGTCAGTTTTGCACATGAATTTGACGGAGGCCCCGCTGATCGGTTTGAATACCTACAGCCCAGGCTGTCGCCGAACGTGCCGCAGGGAAAATATACCAAATTCTAGCACAATGTTTGCACTGCTATACATGTGATTGGTTAGTTTCGACACTTGGGATAAACCAATTTGGGGGTGAAATACTATCCTTCGTATTGAAGTTTGTCCCATCTCGCAGACGCAGCGGTCGTACACAAAAAGGAAGCACGCTGCCAGGGCATATTTCACGGCTCGTGAGCCAACAGGTGTATTTGAGGCCAAAAGTGTCGTCGGCCCTTCTCACGAAAGAATTCGGCACAGAGTCGTCCACCGATTCGCAGGTCTGTGAGGGCAACGCTTACGGAAGCTTGAAGCGTAGTACTGCGCGAAATATTGTGGCGCGAGCCGGTCCGCACACATCTCCGGGAAAGAGACCCAACATGAACATCTCTTTTTTGCCGTCCCTATAATTCACATTCGCTAGACGCCCGTGAGACGAAACCGTCTTCCTTGTTGTACAACGTTCCCCAAAAACCCGCCTATTTTATTCCGTCTACGAGAGACCAGATGCACGGCAACGGTTCTGAGGAATTATGAAATATTACTTTCAGCTAGCATAATACATTTTCCTATAGAAGCTGCGAGAAATTTGTTACAGCTACAACTACTATACCATGTTGAGTACATCCACAAGATGCAACGTCGATGGGTCACTAAGACCTTCGCTCTCAATTCCTCCAGGTCGTGCTATGTGCATCAGGCCGGTAGAATTTGTTAAACAGTTATGCAAATCGGCGGTTGAGGCAATGCAAGTAGCTGCGCTCTAAAAACATAAAAAATTGTTTGTTTTGTAGGAGTTAAAGTTTTCTTGACTTAAAGCCGGCTTATTTCGAAATATAAGTTAGCACTCTTTGTAACTTAAGAATTCGTCCTATCAGTTAGATCTCTGGCAGTAAATGTTCGCGGCTTTCAGTTTCAGGGTCGAACACAGCAGTTTGAGTACAGTGGAGGAAGAATCAAGCTGTCGGGGGCCACTGTGACCGCCGCTGCCTGCTGTCTCCTCCTGTTTGCTGCGTTTTCTATTCATCATCCTGGTTGTGCGCATCAAAAGCGGAAGGGACGCCGAAGACGATTCCGGTTGTTCATCGGGAGGCTGCGGGGAATTCAAACACGTACTCGACGCCATTCTCAATCACAGCGCTGATCCGTGCAACAACTTTGACGCATTTGTCTGCTCCAAGTGGCAGGCAGACAACCAGGATTCTCTGAATGGTCTTCGTACCACGTCCACGCAGTCTGACATGGTGCGGCGCTGGCTCGATGACTTCCAGTGGTTGCTTATCAAGGGAGCGAAACACCTGACCGTCGGTAAGAAAGCCAAGGCAATGTACGACAGCTGCACCGCCAGCGCACCCCAGCCGACCAAAGGAGCCCTCACGGCCTTCATGAATGCGACCAATTTAAGCTGGCCAGAGGAGCCTACGAATGACGTGAACGCCTTCGGAGTGCTTCTCGACCTTGCCTACAACTGGAACGTGCCACTGTGGTTCCGAGTGGTCGTTCTGCCTGAGGACGCGTACCACGAACGCCGCCGGATCCTCATCAGCCTTAACCCCCAGGTGGCTCAGTGGCAGGCCATACTTGAACAGCTGGGAAGTGTTAAGACCTATATGGTGTACTGGACCAGTTTCTACAACCAGCTCGTGTCCGATGCAGACAACAAGATTCCCAGTGATAGCGCCATTGTTAACAGTTATAGGATTCTCAAGACCGTCTTAGGGACTTTTCTGAAGAAAGACACATACGCTGACGAGGCTCCTGTCCAGCTTTCTCTCGATGACGCCCCAAAGCACGTAACTTTTGCCAACAACATGACAGAATTAGTCAATGAACATGTGGACTACGGGTGCAATTTTTCACCCCATGACCTTCTCGTATTTAGTGAAGCACGACTACTGCAGGCTCTGAATAACACTTTTGCGAGGTACTCAAACGCAGAACTTCTGCACCACATATCGTGGTTGTTCGTGCAGGCGCACGGACCAGGTTGTGGACCCCTTCAACTTGCTCCTTAGTCGGCATGGAAGTAAAAGTGGAGCGCAGGAAGAGCTGCCCCGCTACTGTGCCTCGCAAGTGGAAGCCAGCTACCCAATGATGACCAACGCGCTGTGCTCTGTGTCGCAGTTCAGCCCTCGGCTGCGGCGATTTATATCAGACCAGCTACATAACGTTGCCGAATCGGTGCGTTTGGGCATCATGCGGGCACCATGGCTCGACCCAAAAAGCAGGACGGCGGCCGAGACCAAGATCAACTGGCTAAGAACCGTCCTTGGCCTCCCGACACTTTCCTTGAGGAAAAGAGTCTGGCCGCCCTGTACCGGCTTTTCCCTCCTAATGAGACCTCCTTCAGCGGCTTCTGGTTAGAAACGCGTCGAGCCCTAAAACGTCGACGACTGCAAGAACCTCAATACAACTCCGAGCCCTTCGACGCACCCGGAAGCTACGCGCTTCCTTTGGTGACGTACGAGCATGCCTTAAACACAGTGTTCGTGGCTATGGCAGCACTGACAAGGCCCCTTTTCTATAGCCCTGAAGCCGGGGCGATGACATATGGTGGACTCGGTTACCAGTACGCCCGACAAGTTCTGCGAGCCATCGACAGCAACGGCGCCAGCCTGGACAGGTTTGGGCGCCCAGTGGAAACGTGGCTTTCTCCAGAGTCAGCTGGTGGGCTTCAAGAGCGAGCGGAGTGTTACGGTGTGACGGACTACAACACGCTCCTTGACATCGCTGCCTTGGAAGTGGCCTACAATGCCTTCCGCGCAGCCCCTCTAAAGAGCCAAGTCAACGTGTTTGGGGACATTACACCGGCGAAAGTATTCTTTATATCCGTGTGCTACGCGTCGTGCAGCCAAAAAAGACTTTACTCGGTGGAACAATGCCAAAAACTTGTCAGTGGATTTCGGCCCTTTGCGGAGGCA
Organism: Haemaphysalis longicornis; assembly: GCA_013339765.2. NCBI lineage: Eukaryota > Metazoa > Arthropoda > Arachnida > Ixodida > Ixodidae > Haemaphysalis > Haemaphysalis longicornis. The sequence goes on along the minus strand of CM023453.1, from coordinate 96,471,400 downwards.
TTCAACTGCGAAAAACTGTTGGCGCCCGTCAGGGTGAACAATTGCTCAGTTTTTTATTAGCTTTTTGTCATCTGCAAACGAATGATTTTGACGAACACAAGTACTTTTCCGTCAGCTTATTTGGAGCCTGTGAAAGAAGTCAGTGCGGTAGGCTGAACAGCTTATACCAAACGCGTAAGGCAAATAACGCACGCATTTTGCTTGTACTCTGCTCCGTCGCACGAATAGTGTCTTATATATTCCATATTTTACCGCAACTTTAGTATTGTTAAAGAATTTTTTAAATTTTGAATAAATAGTTGTCGCTTAGCACGCGCACAGCTAAGCATCCTTATTTCTTCGTAGTATTTTTGGTTGGCTATTTTTATTCCTCCTAATGAATAGGGATGTTCTTGTGGTAAAAACTGCTTTAATGAGCATCAACTGATTGCTCTACTTACACGTCCGGCTTCCTTCAATTAGGATTTGTTCTTTCGGCAAGCAAAGAGTTCAGATATTTTATTTGAATCCCGCCGATTGTGACATTATATAACAGCTATTTTTGATAAGACCTGGTGAATTCCTCCACATGTCAGTGGTTAAGACCTCTAGCAGTACACTCGTGCTTGTGTTCATCCCAGCAATTATAATGAAATTCTCTAAAAGAAGTGCGGAGTTGGCACTGATTGGGGGTCTGTGCAGTAAGTGTCATATTTTTCTTCTTTCAGAACACGCGACTACCACATGAGGTCAACGCTGTCTGACAGAATTTTAAAATATCAATGAATTCCAACCACTTCTACATGAATGAGCTCTGCACTGTAGTTTACAAAATTATTCCACGACCTCTCGCGTATTTCTTGCACGTTTCAATGTGAATCCATGACTTTTTTATCCTGTCGGTACATGGAATTTGTATCGATACTCTTGCTACTGGTGATAGTGTGGTACTTAATACGGTTTGTTATTCATCGATGCCAGGTCTAATGTTAAGAGAGCCGTTCACTAACGTGATTCCTGTCCTAATCTTGAATAAACTGACTGGGATCATGGAAACCCACACCCACACTAGCACACGCTCATATACGACAGTACACGCACCGCCATGAGCACTATGAGGATATGAGGTGTAAGCATAGCAATCAAAACATATGTTCCGGATCGGCCTCGATCCGGAACATATACGAAGCAAAAGTTCTTTTAACTAGAAGAGCATACTCTCAAAACAAAAATCCCCACAAAGAATGTTTCCTTGGATGCGTCAGCCTCGCAACCAGAACCTTGACGTAATAAAGGAGCATATTTTATAAATATTCAAATATCCTCCGCCTAAGGATGACGATGGTTGGAACACGCGGCTGTCTTGCATGCGAAAAGCAAATGGCGAAGTCCCAAAATCAAAGTGCTCAAATCAAAGTCTAAGCGTCAATGAACACTGTGCAATGTACCGGAGAGTAACAGTTGGAGAGTCAACGACCAATGTGCATAGTCTCTAAGACCCAACGTCCCAACTCACACGACAACAAACTCATCGCTCCAGGGAAAGGTGAACGCCTCCCTCACACATCGTCGACCCTATCGAAATTGTGCAATCGGATATACTACGGCTTCATAACGCAAGGGGCCCTTTTTCAATTCTGACCACAGGCAGCACTTCTTCTTCTATCATCATCATCATCATCATCATCATCGCCATTATCATCATCATGTGCCGTCCTATCGTCTACTGTTGGAGGTCCTCCTGTGCGTCTTCCTTACGACACCGCCATCAGTTAAACCAAAGTAGGTTCACCCTAAAGGGTGTTCCACTCAAACAAATTTATAGATAAAATAAATTTCTTCGCTGCAGTGGCATGTGCAACTTTGGGGTATTCTGTAACCGGACACGTATTGTTTTTATATAATGCACGAACAAACTTCGACATGGTAAAAAGCGCACTAGACGGGGACACAAGAGAAAGACAGTGACACGGGACGAGCGCGAAAAAAACAAATCAAATACACTTCTGTTGAAACGACCGCGATGGGAAACGCGAATCTTTCCACAATCAACTACACCAGAAATCCAACCAACCCTGAAGGGTGTGAAATACATTTATTTATGTTTAATGTCAGTTTGCTCGTCACTCGTTGGGTTTATTTCGTTTTGTAATTGATTTTAAAAATATAAACCGTCCCCATCGTATTGTGCTTCCAACGAAAGGGTACTTGATTAGTTTTTATTGCGGAAGGTTTACTGCACTGCTATTGTGCTATCTAGGGCTTTACTGATACGAGAATTCCATGGCTTTCTCACGGCTTTTTAACGATCGGTCGACGTAAGTCGGAGGGCTCTCTTTTTTCTGTAGTTTTTTACGTCCATGCACACCTCTCCATTGCAAACTGCTTCAACGGTGCCAAAATGCGCAGTCGGATACACGTATTCATGGAAGGATAGTCGTAAAGACGGCCTCATAACGCGAGGCATGATTTCGACCACGTGAAGCGTTTTTATTTTCTTCACTTCCCCCGCCATCATTATCTTCGACAGGGAAAGTTGGCTTTCCGAGAGTGCGTTTTGGATGAACTAGAGTATCATCCCTACAATGAAAATCTAATGGCTCATATACGACAGCTGAAAGTGCATGTAGACCGCTTCACAAAACCCCAAATAAACACAAAACTTGCCGGTTCACGTAACTCTATGTGTTTTCAAGGGCGGGCGATACTTGTACACTATGTTGCTGTAACGTGGAATTTTTCTCTCTTCCTTCACTTTCATCGTGTGATGTCTTAGGCTGCGAATTTAGCGAAAATCCAGATGACAAGTGCGAAACCTTTAAAATCAAGGTTCCTCGAGCCTGGTGCGCGCCTGTTCTAGTACCGTGCCATCACGTTTAGCCGTCACGCAGCAGCAAATATTCGACAACCATAGATCTCCAATTGATAGTTTCGTCATTTTTCTGAGTGGGCTATTTAGCCTCAATGCTGGCGATCAATCCTCTTCAGCAAGAAGGAAAGGCATCAAATGAGGAGTAAAATAAACATCTGTAACTGGCGGGAATTTCTAACTCTAAAGAGTTCCGATTCGCGATTGTACTTCCCTATCCTAGATGTTGAAATATAGAAAGGAACAGTAGGTAGCATGGGGCTTTAAATACATGTTTATATTCTCAAAATATCAAGCGTAAAATCTTCTGTTGTGATTTGTAATACGTTTATTTCGACATTCAGGCGTTGGGCGCAATAGTTTGCCCTACTCACTTTTCCAAACGAGGAAAACTGAGTATTTTGTATTTTATGCAAAAACTCTTTTGGCAGAAAACCAACTGGCAGTATTATTTTCAGTTAATGCCATATTTAGTACTCTGTCGTAAGCACTATCCGCAAGATTCATTTGAACACAAAAAAAAATATGTGCATGCATTATTGATTGACATTCTACCCTAGACAAAGGCTATGAAACAATAGCATCCTAGTTTGGTAAGAGCAGTAAGACATACGTGTAGCAATTTACCGGAAGGCGCAATAATAGTAATGCGAGCCGAGGTATCCACCCAATAAAAACGTAATTTATGAGCGTCAGAAAAGAAGAAAGGGTGACTAAGGAGTCGTCGTGGCTCATCAGAAGACATTACGTGAAATGAGAGCCAGCGTTGACCCCGCATAGTGACAACACCGCGCCGGCGAACCGAGGCTAGTCGCAGCCCTTGAGTCACTAATGAAATTCCCCTTAGTGCCATTGATGATGTCATAGGATGCCGGGAGAAATAAGTGGCCAGAAAGGACTCTGCTGGGTGCCCTCATTCCCCGTCGGATTCATTACGCAACCCAACCCCCTGTTCCCGAATGGCGCCGACGCCACGGTTACTGCAATACCGGAAAAGTCCCGTGATACGGATGGGAAATGGAGCTTGCTTCCGTCTAATGTTACGTCGCCATTGCCGTCATTGCTCTACATGCTGACACCAGTTCTCCAGCCCTTTCGGTACAGAAGGCCAGTCTGCTTCTGATTGCATTATAGGAAATATATCGATCCATAACAATGCTCCGTACTCCGCGGCAAGCGTTTCGAATTCTACAAGGAGCTCGTTTAAAGTTGGCAGTGAGCCGGAAGAGCTGAGTGCTGCCCCTATTGCAGCATTCATTGCCGGTCCGTCTCTGTTGCATTAGCAGCTTCACCTAAGTTCACCAAACCACAAGAAGTGGAAGGGAGCGCATCGAGAGTGGAGTGAACCACAGGCGCCAGCGATCTATTTTTCCACGCGAACAAGTAAAAACCATAGACTGCGCCCCCGCCACCCGTCACCGTTCCGGCAAGATTTTAGCTGACCGTTCCTGACGGTCTGCTCCGCTCCGATAGCAAGCGGGAGCGCCATTGCGCATGCGTGGCCCGCTAGCGCGCTACCGGCAATACCGGAGCGGGGCACCGCTCCGCTAAGCGGGGCCTCTTAGCGGACCGTCGCGGCAGCTTAACTTGCCGTGCGGAATATCAACATGGCTGCCCCGCGATGCGAGCGCGCTCCCGCGAACTCCGTTTTTTTAGTTTAAACGGGAGCGACGTAATCGCGAAAGCTCTTCCGAATTGGCAAAGGTGCCACACTCATCAACAAGCTTTAGTACGGAAGCGGAAAACGTCGACCGAAGCGCGGGGCTGCTTCAATGCAGCGCCGAGAAAGACAGTTTTGTCTTGCCTACTGCAAAGTTTATCGGCTTCTTTAAAATAATTTAGAGCCATTGTATTAAAGAGATGAAATAAGGCACTAAACACGGTAGTTTACATTACTTGAGCGAAGAAATTCCAATTCGTATCTTTAAGTTCGTGATGACGTTTTCGTTTGCACACGCCCAGGAACGACCAGTGACGCGAATCAGTCCCCGTCGCGGGAGATACGGTTATCGCTTAGCTAAAAGCCTTTCTGCCGCTGACGCTCCGTTTGTGCTAAGCGGGCCGTCGGGAGCATAGAGGAGCGTCAGAGACGGTTAGCTAAAACTCTCTAATATCCGAGGACAGCGGGCACGCCTTAAACGCATGGTATAAAGTACAAAGCGTATCTTGCTATTAAAAAAAATCTTGCTAAGCATTGTGGCCTTGGTATTTCCAGCAACGACAATAACGGCGAAAACAAAGAAAACGTAAGACTATTTCGAGCGGAAAATAAGAGTCAGACCACTGCTATGGCTACGATTGCAGCGTGAGCTTAACCGCAGTGTTCGGCGTGGTATTTTTCGGCGTAGAAACTGTTTGGCAGTGATTCTGTTGGTTTCTTGAATGACAGCAGATGTTTCACAGATTGGCAATCTGTGTCCCTCGGAGCCGAGATGACTGCTCTTCAATACCGAGTAACGATTCATAAGAAGTTCGGTTTGTTGTGTTAATAAGAAATCATGGCAGATGGCGCCCGTTATATTATTTCTCGAAGCCCATGGCCTCTCGCGTCCTTGTTTAAGGTGAAGAGCACACATTCTGGGAGTTTTTTTACGTAAAAAATTGATAATTCAGCAATATTAGCAAAACAAGTAACAAAAATTACCCAAAATACAACGTCAACACCACCATAGATACTTTGCACTCAAAGTAACCTTTTGAAATTTCCAAGCACAGAACGCTATCCTAAAAAATTGGCCGCGTATCTGCTCCTTTCGTTGCAAATGTCGACCTCAGACGATAGCCTTTGTCGACATTTGCCAAGTAAATGCCTCCCTTCGCTTTACCGCTCACCTCACAAGCTGCTCCTCTTCCGTCGCGCTCCTCCCAAAGTAAACATGCTAAAGGTTTGCTCAAGTCGATTAAAATTTACCGCGTTCCACTCCCCAACTCCGGGCGCCTCGATGCCAGCGCTTCCGTACGGCGGAGACGCGCGTGAATCGAGGCGCCCTACTTCAACTTTTATAGAACCCCGTTTCCCTACTCCACACGCGTTCCAAGCAGAATATGGAACCTACCTAGTGGAACCTTTCGTAACTGTTGCCGCTTCATTTCTTAAAATGCCGCCAGAAGCTATAGTGGTGCGGGCGGTAGCAGGCGACGGCGGAATGAATTTCTTTTCTGCAGTGGATGTAGTATTTCATTTCACAAAAATCAAGCATTTATGACTTTTTTTTTTGTAAAGGAACACTGCAAATATCACTTATGCATTGATTTTCTGCCTTATATCTGCGTAATATCTTGTTCTTGTTCAACAATGTTTACAAGTATAAATATTGCCACCGGACTTAAACGTTTAGATTTGGCTGTGAGTACACAAGACTATTGCGCATCCGTCGTTTCACTTTGACCGTGTGGCTGAATCGAGTCTCAGACAGACAGACAGATATACAGACACACCGAAATTTATGGTTTGTTAGCCCAAGAAAGACTACCGTCTTTAAAAATCATGCAGCCCTCCATCTAATGACGACGATGGTTGAACGCGAAGCTTTCTGGCGATGGATTCTTTGGTTGGCCAATCCCACACTGCGAGTATGTGTTACTTGTAGGTACGCCCCAGCTTTCTACAATAGCCACAGTAACTTTCGGGTTTGCACTGCGTACGCTGCACGTTTGGGTGTGAGGTGTACTGCGCGAATGGGTACCTGATCGTTAGTGTTTAGTGAGCATTTTAAATGCGGAGCATTTCTTAGGCTCGCCTGGTCCTCCGTCGTTGATGGCGGCACCGTACACACGCTCACTGCGCATGCGCAACTCTCCTTCTTACACCCACAGCTCCGCGATACTACACTATAAAAAAAAGAAATAGTTAGCGGCGCCCGGTTTCGATCCCACGACTCTCTGGCCGCAACGGGAGGTACGCGGTGCTCTTACCACTACGCTGCAAATCCGGGACAGAAGCAAGTGCTACGAACGCACCTTATGTCCTTGACTCATTCAAACTACGTCAAGAAGCTTTTGATACAACGAAGGCACGCGAAGCTGAATGTCAACGGAAACGACGAACTGAAAACTTTAGAGGGGGATGCTGAATTTCCCGTGGGAAAGCTGTGGCGGGAAGCGCCAAGCGCCTTGCAGCTCAACCAGCCCCGTCCGCAGCGCTTCTGATACTGATTGTGGCAGGATGCCCCTAGGGATTGGCCAACCAAAGAATCCATCACTAGATAGGTTCGCGTTCAACCACCGTCGTCATCTTCCCGTATGGGAACTGCCGAAGAAGAAGAACGAGAAGACACAGCTGCGAAGAGGAGGGCGTGTACATTGCTCTCAACCGGTGCACCAATGTCAACAACCTTTACCTCACCAAAGCTGACGGCGGCTACCGATTCTACGACAGAGACAACATCGACAAGAACATGATGGACGAGTTTCGGCGCCTCGAGAACCACCGCCTACTCACCGTAACACAACAGCACTTGCGTGCCGTTGGCACCGGTGTAGACCCGGACGCGGAATTCCCTCAGGCGCTAGTAAAAACCAGATCACTCAACATAACGGCAACACAATGGAACCACACAGAACCGCAATGATGCTTCGCATCCTCATCAGGGTTCCCCACGGGAAGATGGTGTAATTTTTTTCCAGTACGTGCCAGTTTGAGGCGTTAAACACCAAGATGTGACTTTAGGCCTGACGTCCTAAACACTAAAATTGGAATTTAGGCCTAACCTATTTTGGGTAACAGCCTTACGACACGCAGAGCAACGCCATTCTTATGGTGACATATTTATTGCTTGTCGCGGGAATTTTTCGAAACCGCTTGGACCATGTCGCAAAGGAGCAATTAGATAGGCGCCGCCTTCATAACGCGAGGGATGCAGGTTCTTTTCCGGGTGCAGGAATTGTTTTGTTTTCTTCACTTCTCCCAGGATCATTCATCATTATCATTAAAGAAAGTTGGCTCTCCTGCAGGGCGTGTCGGCGTACAACAGATGAGTGAGGGCACTAAAGCATTCCTTTAAATTGTGTGGTACTTTGATTTTATTTAACATGGTGTTTAACATGACGAAGCTACACCTGGCCTACGAGGCTCGCCGAAGTAGAGGGCTCCAAATTATTTACACTACGTGAGCCACAATGTTGACACACGGGTGTTCTCGGAAATAGTTTCCATCTGAAAGCCACCAGCAAGGCGGCGTCGAACCCGCGCCCTACTGTCCGGTAGTACAACGACATAGCTGCTAAGCCACCGCGGCCATAGTTCGGCCATAGTTCGAAGGTCATAGTTGGAAACTGTGGTTATATCAACATTGGCAATTCAAAGCTCTCAGAAGGCTACCTCCTCCCTTTAAAGGAACATGGGCTGCGGATTCAAAACCCGCTCCTGATTTACATCAACGCGTAGTATGACGGCACCGAAACCCCACAACGCGGGACGCCCAAGATCCCGCTCACAGCAGCTTCTGACACTGCTCTCACTATCTTTTTTGCGGTTGTTCGGGGCTCCATTACCTCTGCGTCTGGAATCGGCCGGAGTAGGCGGCCCGTGCCAATGGAACCGCATCTAGAAGAGGAACCAGAGAAAGCCCCGTGGCCTTAGTGTGAATCAGAGCAAAAAAGTAGGGGAGTACTAGCGCCTTTGAGAAGAGGGGCTAAAACCGAAAACGAAGAGGGGCTACAGCTTGTCAAGGAATGACGTCATGCCAAGGCTTGGATACCGCAAATGCCAGAGCCATTAAAAAGGGGGCCAGTCGTAGCCCGCCCATAGACGCCCTGTTGCTCCTGCGCTTGACTTCCGCCCGGCATGAAGAGAAATGGGGAGGGAGAGCCGTCTCTCAAAGCTTCCCTGTTGAGGTGGGTGGGTCAGCGTCATTGCGTGTTCGCGCGTAACAATGAGCCTGCAACAATGATCGGCCCCTTCCTGCAACTGCGCCGGCGATCCCTCTCCCCAGGAGCTTTAGGTCGTGCCGGACCCTGCTTGCATTTGGTCCTTATTCATTCCTTTGCTGGGGCGCCTGCCCGCTCCCTTTGGAATGTCTCTTTTGGAAGAATGAAAACACTCAGCACTTCAAGTGCACGAGACTGCGGCACCAATCCTCCAAAGTTTGTTTCAGTGGCCGCTGTCTGTACCTGGTTATCTCAGAGCAAAAAACGTTCGCGTGTTTTAAAACAAGCGGCTCGTACCATGATAGAACTTGTTTACACTCTTCGGTCACGTTTGTAACAAACTTGGTGGCCACTGAGCACGGCCCTGCGGATCTGCAAGGAAGGATGTTGACAGTTTTTACATCGCCGCAGTTTTAACGACTGTCGGTGCCACTCACGGCGTTCTCAGTATCTCGTTGAGGTCCCGCTGTGCAAGAAGTATACACAGCTGTTCTCTTTTATTGCGTGGAAAATAGGTGAAAGATGGGGTAACCATGGGGCATTTAGGCAAACATTTTCGCCATCGTCCTGCAGAAGGGAGACACAAAACAACAGTGAACGACAAAACACCAGGGGGAGGAGTTCACACCAGTTCAGCAGGTAGTGGCTTTGAATGTGGAGGCACTGTGTTTGCACCGCTGGCGGTGTACTGGCTACGGGGGTGACAATTGGAAGCGGCGCTTGTGGACACGCCTGTCGCAGGGCTTCTTGAAGTGCCTTGTGAACGCTTGTAGCGCGATACGGAGTGTGAGCAAGTGCCGGCCGATATGCGCCAAAAGATGCCGGAAGGGAGAATTAGGGCGACCAAATTCCGATACTGGAGAAGCATAAAGAGCTATGGACACCAAATCTTTCTCCATGTAGACAATCGTCTCTTGAGAATGTTGGAACCGAAAGTACGATTGTTACGGTATTGAAGAAGGTGTGAGTAATGACGCGTCGCAAAGGGTCAAAGCCAGACCATGGTGCCGCATTGAAACGATCTGCCTTTTTTTTAGTACGGAAGAGGTATGCAATGCTTCTGATTAAATATTCAGCAGAATGAATCTTCCACTAATTGGTGGTGTGCACCTTTGTATATTACGCACGACAGACTTCGAAATGCTCTGCTACGACATCGTTACGTGAAACTGTCACTATGCGGTTAAGTGTGGAAGCGAGCAGCCGCGGGCCATCTTGCAGATATTTAAGCACGGCCATGACGTGCTAATGCACGTGAAATTCATACATGACGACCACGGCCTCTATTACATCGCGGGTTGCTGCAGTGATGCCCTTTTTAGGCAATGCGACGATTGGGACAGGCTTGTGATAAAGCACTCAGTGTTATTAGGACCCAACACGTTTCGGTTGCGGCGTGCTTTGGTTTACTGTGCTATGATAAATTCAGGATCGAAGAAAAGTAAAAACACGACGAAACACCTCCTTCTATGTGTCAACGAAACCTTGCGAACTTTGGAGTTCTCGTGAGCAAAATTTTATGGGTGGTAATCGTCAACGATCTATGGTCCGCACCTGCGTCCAAAAAAGACAGCTGTGCTTCTTTGTTGCTCGTCACATGTTCTGGGGCGATTGCCCGTTATTCATTATCCTTTTCTTAGGAGACTTCATCCATCGCAATGCAGATTACTGAACCTGCATGGTACCACTGCGTTTCATCAGACGACGCCGTATACGCTGCGCGGGGCACCAGTGCAATTCGTAACGGTGAGTCAGGCGGGCAGAAGGCTGTACGCGCAACTAACGACTGGTGCTCATGAGACACAGAGGTTGTTGGAAATGGAGGAGAGCCCATGCACGGGATTGATTGATTGCAGGGTTTAACGCGCCGACGCAACGCAGGCGATGAAGCGCGCTGTAGTGGAGGGCTCCGGATTAATTTTGGCACCCTGTGGATCTTTGACGTGCGCCGACATCTTGTACACACGGGCGTTTTTGTTTTTCGTCTCCACCAGAAAAGCGGCCGCTGCGGCCGGGAATCGAGCCCGCGACCTCGTGCTCAGTAGCGCAACGCCTCAGCCGCTGAACCACCGCGGCGGGTCCCATGCACGGGTGTAGCGGGCCCAATATAAACAGAGAATCACAAAAAAACCTGCAACAAAAGGCGTATTTGTTGGCGACCATGAAAGGGTCACCCACGAGAAAGGTGAAATCCCCGGCAGAGTGGATTTTAGAAATTCGTTCGGGATTTCATATATTCGGTTTATTTGCCTAACGTATGACAACATTCAGCAAAACAAGAAAAATTCCCTCACGCAAGCATCTGCATAATAATACAAAGAGTATGCGGAAGGAGAGACCGTAGTGAGTATCGAGATTATTTGGGATAGCATTGGTATTAGTGCTGTGCGGCAAAAAGTTAGGGTCGTCGTCATTCGTCATTCTGTTACAGTTCTCCATTATTTTATGAAGACGGCCGCCAGCTGAGAAAATGCTGACACAGTCCAGGGCATCTCGGCGCTGTCACCCCGTAACAATGCTGCATGAAAAAGACGATTCTCTCTTTATCTTGGGCGCTCAATGGCGGTATGGCCTGTAAAAAATTCTCATGTATACCATTGGCGCTTGTTTCCTGTTAAAAGAAGTAGGTCAACCCGGGCGCTTAAATCCGTGGGTAGTGTTTGTGATATACCCACCGACAAAACGCGACACTGCGTTTCCCAGTAACTGCAGCAATATGTATTTTCTAATTTGATAACTATCTTGGCCCGGAAACCATTGATGACGTCAGATATCAGGGTATCACCATAAACTATTAAGCAATTGATTGTTCTAGAGACACTGTCGTGGATGTTTGCAATCGAAATCGAAAATTCTACGCCCGCCGTAGCTCGCACAAGTTTTGGACGGTTATAAGAAGTAATACTATATAGAATGCACTTAATATCAATAGATTTCCTATAACCAAAATTTTCTGAAGAAAAATTAAACTGGGCTTTATGCGCCCAAGGTACACCTTGTATATGCAGCGGCATAAGATTTACTTTATAGGTAGAGTGCTGGAAAATGACAAGGTGGGTTTTTGGCCTCTTCGCAAGCTATAAATAAGAATGTGAGATTAATGAAACAATTTGGGAGAATCGACATGAAGGACACATCATGCACAGAGCAATGAAGTTAAGAACAATGAGTGAAAAAAACGGGTAAGGAGCGCTTCACGGGAAAGAAAGGGATTTTGCTCCTACTCCTCGCGGTAGGAAAGCAAAAAGTGCCCACAAGCGAACTCCCAGCGCCGCTATCAAAAAGTAGGCCTATACTGTTAATGCGTCGTGGTCGTCGATTTAAAACATGTGGGGTAGAGATTTACTGATGCTTACCGGAATAATGGGTGGATGCTAATTACACAAGAAGCACATTCACGCTAACACGTGTGTTCAGGGTGAACAACGGCTATTGGCCACGGCTTTTATTATTTTTCAGAGAAAAGAAATCGCCTCAAAAACAAAAAGATTAAGGCAATTATCATGATACAACACAAAATACTCTTCAATACTTTGTGAACTGTATTTGACTCTTGGTGGGGGGCGCTAAATCATTTTAGTACCCGACAAAACTTTAATTACCCCCAATGAATACTTCAGGATTACAACACATATTCTTAGGTCTTTGTGAATGTTTGTATTTTTGCTTTCCAGCTCTCCTGGGTACGCTAGCGGCTGTATCGCGTTATTTCTACGCCCCTACCTACTTCACCACACGGACTACAACAAAAGTTTCGATAAACGACAGGGTAACGTCTTTCCTCCGAAACGTCTCCTGAAATAGACATGGTTCAAATCACAAGCCTCCGCGCGAACTAACTATTTAAAGCACGCCCATACTCGACACCCATGGTTAACGCTTTTGCTAAATGCTAAATAACAACTGTACTGCCTAGTCGCTAAAGCCTCGTCGAACTACACACAGCCAGCATGATCTATTTTGCTTCACTTTGGACCGCATCAAGGCGATCAACAAGATTGGCTGGGCGTATAAGATTTTGGACTTTTAAGATATTCAGTAGCTCTTTAACGCGGTTCGTGGCTCAGGTAAGGGTAGGGAGCCATACAGAAAAACTTGAGATGCGCTTTTGGAAACGAAGAAAAAAACGGCGTTTGTTTCTTGGGACATTTCTTTAAAAAGTGGCGCGTAAATCGTCAGTGTATCTCCAGAATGGCGTAGCTCCAGTAGGCAGAAAAACTCCCTTTGCTCTGCTATGTTTCCGCCCAAAATTCCCCGAATGTGCCGGACATGTAGCACTTAACGCCGCTTTCTTTTTTAGAAGATTGGGTTCATCATTTATGGCGTTGTTCATAGCTCAGGGCATGTCACTGCACTTTTTGTAAACTTACGGCGTTCGTAATGCGGTGCATACAATTATAAAGTGTTAGAATTTTGTTTTTATCTGGCATATGAAGCTTTCCGTTTGTTTTGTGGACCAAAATTTAAGGCTTTGGTGTTTTTCGTTTGCTCTAACCATTTCTTTTTTCCTTGGCCAACAGCCGGACAAAGGCCGCCCCTGCTACTGGGCTGCGGTTTTATAATTAATGCTGTGGCAGCGTATAAATCCTGCTATTTTGAACTTCACCATCAGCAGTAACAGCAAGCTAATGTACGCAGGCAACTTCACCGGGTATTTGCCGACGCTTCGAACTTCTCAGAAACTGAAACTAAAAAAGAACTCTGACCTACAGGTTGGAAAACTCGCTAGCTTTGGAGGCTACACACGGGCATTTCCTAAAATTGCGAGTTTTACTACCATGAAGTCTGGCCGTGTCGCTTACGGACGCACAGACGGGCACAACTTAGGCATTCCTCACCGCCCGACTCCGATTCGACGCGGCAGGGAAACTGTTTTCACGCTCGAGTGGGCGCCCGGCCCATCATGCGCCGTGAGTCACGCGAGGGAGTCATGCGACGGCTTCGGACGCAAACAAGGCTTTCCCCGCCTTGTAATCCCCTGCGTTCCCGCAATCCACTCGTCGTTTTCTCGAGTGTTTCCGCCACTTGTTTGGCTTGGTAGTGCGCCTATACAAACGCTGCCAGTACAATATAATAGTACAACGCAATAGTTTATTTTCTACAAATACTGTACAAGGCTGTGGGAACAGAGAGAGAAAATATGGAACATAAGCAACTTGACTGGCTATACCAACCCGTGAACGTGGCAGCAGCTGGTGACATACGCGTAAAATATAGGAGGTGAAGCGCGTGCAGTACGCTATCTTCTTCCCTCAAATCCGTTCAATGCCTGTGCTGTGTTCACGTATTGGAGAAAAGCAATTCGTACGAGCGTAGTGCGAGCACATACGGGGGCATCTTTCCGAGCACCTGGGTCAATCGCGGTTCCCCGTGGAACTTTTGCCAATGTTACCCTCACGCATCACGTTTGATGTAAATCAAGCCCGCGACTTTTGGACTCAATTTTCATACGGCGCACGTTCGCTCCAGATTACTCCGCCTATTTTCAAGGATAGCTAATAGCTCTTTACACAACTTTCAATGTACACGGTTTTTTGAGCGAGTGCAAATGCGTGTTCAATACAGTCTTCGCACTCACATCGTATTGTTCAGTTTGCTCACATACGAGCCAGCATGAAAAAGAAGACAGCTTTTTGAAGCAAGCTTGCGTTAGCTGAGTTGTGCAGTCTTCGGAGGCGTACGCCGAAAGGCATACCGTTAAAGCCCACTTTATCCACATAGTCTAATCACGACAACGACGACGACTGTGACAATGACGGTTATAATGCTTCTTGAAGTTTTTAGATGCGACTGCATCTCATTCACTCGCCTTGTCCCTCCATTCGGCGTTGTTGTTCGTCCACACCCCTCCCCCATTCTCCTCGCCGCGCGAGCTGCGCTCTCCGCTGCTCACCCCCTCTCCTCTCCGATAGCGAACACTCTCTCGCGAGGGGCATTGGATTGAATTCGATTGGATTGGCTTGGCTTGGATTGGATTGGATTAAAGTGGATTGTGTTGCGTCATAGCCGCACCACGTAGCGTCATAACCCGCCGCGGTGGCTCAGTGGCTAAGGCGTTGCGCTGCTGCGCACGAGGTCGCGGGTTCGATTCCCGGCCGCGGCGGCCGCTTTTCTGATGGAGGCGAAAAGCAAAAACGCCCGTGTGTATGAGATTTCGGCGCACAATAAAGATCCCCAGGTGGTCAAAATTAATCCGGAGCCCTCCACTACGGCGCGCCTCATCGCCTGCGTTGCGTCGGCGCGTTAAACCCCACAATCAATCAATTGCGTCATAGCCGCGGCAGGGGGTTCACGGCACGTTTCACGCGATGGGAGAATCAACCTAACGGAAACAACAACGCAACCCTCTATGTGTCGCATCTACACAGGGGTTCCCGCGAGGGGAGGTGGGAGAAATTTTTTTGGCATGTATTGAAGCGGTGGGATTGGAAAAGGATAAAGTGTTCACGATGCCTCTATTGCAGCTTATGGGTTGAATTACAGATTCAAGCCTTACCCGGACACCTGTTTTCAAACGCTTCGCTGCCCAGCGCCCTACGTGACATGTGTGATGTCACTGCTAATGCTATTCTATTGAGCTGTTTCTAAAAAACTACGGCACCATTCGGGCTCCGTGGCCTGAAGGTAGTGTTATGGGTAGTCGCGCTGGCGGCGTGGGCTCGAGCATCAGTGGGTCTACATTATTTTAAATGCGGATCATTTCTTAGGCTCGCCTGGTCCTCCGTCGTTGATGGCAGCGCCGTCCACACGCTCACTGCGCATGCGCAACTCTCCTCCTTACACCCACAGCTCCACGATACTACACTATATAAAAAAAGAAACAGTTAGCGGCGCCCGGTTTCGATCCCACAACTCTCTGGCCGCAACGGGAGGTACGCGGTGCTCTTCCCACTACGCTACAAATCCGGGACAGGAGCAAGTGCTACGAACGCGCCATATGTCCTTGACTCATTCAAACTACGTCAAGAAGCTACTGATACAACGAAGGCACGCGAAGCTGAACGTCATCGGAAACGACGAACTGAAAACTTTAGAGGGGGATGCTGAATTTCCCGTGGGAAAGCTGTGGCGGGAAGCGCACGCGCCTTACAGCTCAACCAGCCCCGTCCGCAGCGCCTCTGATGCTGATTGTGGCAGGATGCCCCTAGGGATTGGCCAACCAAAGAATCCATCACGAGATAGGTTCGCGTTCAACCACCGTCGTCATATTCCCGTAGGGGAACCGCCGAAGAAGAAGAAGAACGAGAAGACAAAGCTGCGAAGAGGAGGGCGTGTACATTGCTCTCAGCCGGTGCACCAATGTCAACAACCTTTACCTCACCAAAGCTGACGGAGACTACCGATTCTACCACAGAGACAACATCGACAAGAACACGATGGACGAGCTTTGGCGCCTCGAGAACCACCGCCTACTCACCGTAACACAACAGCACTTGCGTGCCTTTGCCCCTGGTGTGGACCCGGACGCGGAATTCCCTCTGGCGCTAGTAAAAACCAGATCACTCAACATAACGGCAACACAATGGAACCACACGGAACCGCCACGATGCTTCGCATCCTCATCAGGGTTCCCCACGGGAAGATGGTGTAATTTTTTTTAACTTAGAAATTTGTTTTTCTAAACTCAATTGGCGGAAGAACTCGATTGTCGATGTTGTTTTCGTTAATAATTGCGATTCGGCATGTTTTAGGTTGATCTAGGTTGAGAGCGCAGCCTATGACCACGTTTAATTAATGTTCTGCATCACGCAAATACACATGTCACGCCGGACGCTGCGAAGCGCAGCGTTTGGAAATACGTTTCCCGGGCATTGCGCTTCCCGGGCGCAGCTCTCCCTCGCCGTTCGCAACTGGCGTGGGCGCGTGCACACAAGTGTCGCGTTATACACGCCACAATGGGAGCAAGTCAGCGTTGTCGCTTGTATCGAGACACATATCGCAGGTGGGGTCACTCGCCCATGCCGGGCAGTTCCCTTTCTAACGCAGCTGGAGTACGTCGCGCGACGTTCGGTATGGGGCAGAGCGGGAAGCCATTGAAGAACGTAAACGTTCCCGATAATTGCAGCAGAATGAATTACAATAACGTATACCAAAAGTTTGTGTTCGGGTCAATGTCTGCGAAATGAAAGACTTTTCGCTTTTTTTTTTTTTCGTTGGAAAACTAACATTGCGGAGGAGGATGAGACACTGGTTAACTTCCACGAAGATTCATCGCCACTGTCAAATCTGATATGGCGCTTTTATTGTTTTTGTTCTAAACAAGCTGCTACGTTCGGTAGTTAGATGAACATTAAAAATGTCAAAACTAGACTAGTGAGTCGGTAGGTAGATGCTGTGTTAACGATTTCGATTATTATATACGCATAAACGATGCTTCTGATAAGGTCTGAGAGCGTTTTCGTGCTGAAAACTAGATGTAAGAGGCGACTTCTTCTTCTAATTGGAATAGTTTCAATTAGGAGTTGACATGATAAGACGCATTTACCGTGGAGTGGTTAGCGTAATAACATCCCCCGTCTCGCTAGAAACAGGTTCATTTTCTTCGTCAAATTTCGAACATTTGCTATCTTATTACATGGATATTTTGGCGCGCATACGTGGTTACTACTCTTAAAACGCCTGCAGCTAACACCGTTTTACACTTTTAAGGCAAAACCGCTAAGTGTCCCATTCTGCATAAAATCAGCAATACTTTCGTTGTTGTTGTTGTCTGGCCAGGACAATGTCTGCCGCTCTAACAGTAAAGAAAAAATTACATGTGTGATCGACAAGATTTCAGTCAGGTTCAGCACAGTAGCCGCCCAACGTTCTATGAACCGTGCTGCCTCCACAGGTTGCCGACGTAGAACAAAAGTTGTCGCTGCTGTTGATCCTCTCTTCGTGCCACATAAACTTTTGGGGTGTTGGCCTCGTATTGGGAGCTTTGAGGGGCAATGTGCCCTCCTCACTAAATTCACAATTCAATGAATTGCAAAGGTTAAAGTTGTGGAATAGTGCGTGCCGTTTGAAACTTGAAAGTCATGGCACGGGAGTAGAAAAGGTGCAGACTAGCCGCACAGAACCGTGATACTAGGCAAGCCATGGCGTATACCAGCCTGCTTGCTAGTATGATCCGTATGACCTAATTCTTGGAGTGTTCGAGGAACCGAAAGCAGAGAAAGAAACGAAGAAAAACAATTCGTAGTAAAGGAGCCTGCATAAATGGCCAGCCAACAGGAGAAGAAGAAACAAGCGCGGATATAGAGACGCAAATCAATTGTTGCAGTTTGGAAACGATTCTTAAGTATCGCTTTAGGCTTTAAAGAAATACGAACATTTAAGTGCCCAAAGACATGTTTTTGTGCGAGAAAATTATTCTTTGGATTTTTTTATTATCAGCTGCTCAATCTGACCGCATGAATGTATTCGTAATTGCAGTGGCTGTTAATCTGCAACACATTTTCTTTGTTATCAGCAGGAAACCAGGAATATTTTACCACATTGCAGTTTTCTCTAAAACTTCCTTGTGCGAGTTGAGAATTGTGGTAATATCCACGCGGGGGCGCTCTGACGGTCCTGAAGAAGAAGACCGCGCGTTTCGAAGAAGGCTGCCCCACCGGTCAGCGCGCCTTCTGGGCCTCCCCGAGATGGCTAATAGTACACCCGAGGCTAAGAAGTCTTGGGAGCTTGATCTCCTTGAACTCGAAGGAGTGGAGGACGGCGGCGTAAGCCCGTGGTTCAGTTCGTGGGGCAACGCCACCATGGCATGGTTAACCACGGAGCCCAGCGACGCGGACGCCTTCGCCGAGGTGGCCAAGGACCCCTCGTTGGGCAACCTGTACACCTACTTTGACACGGAGCAGCCCGCGTTGGGCCGCGTCTCGCTCGCCTGCTACATCCTCCTGGGTATCGTCATCCTCTGCGCCTTGGTCGTGCTACCACTGTGCTGCATGCGCGCACTGCGCTCTAAGAAGATGAAGGTGAGAGTCGTTCTCCCCCTTCACATCCGTAGTTCTCCGTTGCGCGTGCAACGTACTGATTCGGTGGCCTACCAATGTTTACTGTCCGAAGGTGTAAATGCAACTGTTTATTGTTGTTACAGTGATATACGTGCTAATATTATTTGTAATAACAAACGTTCAAAGGCTTGTTCATAACTCAAAAATATTGGACGTGCGACTAAGCTAGTGTCTCTGTTCCGATTGAATGGGATGCTAACAGTACAGCGCGTTCACGCGCGGTTAAGTTTTCCGGGCTTTAATACCGGGCTTTAGTGCAGTTAAGTTTGCCCCTGCTTTAGTACCGCTCCTCTTGGTAGGCAAGAGGACTGCGAATTGGTTGAGTTGGTGAAAGTTTATCATTAAAGATCACTTCGAAACACGCAGCAAACAATAACGAGAAACGGACAAGACAGCGCTGCACTCACAACTAATTTATTTTAAAAAAAGATGGCTTATATATCGACATTGGTTATTCAATGCCGCAAAATCATAAAAACATACATTGATTGGGAGGTTTAACGCACCTACACTACAAAGGTGATAAGAACGCTTCTATTGAAGGCTCAGGATTAATTTTGACAACCTGGGGATATTTAACGTGCGCAAATCTAAACAACACGAGCATTTCGCTTTTGTCCTCCACAACAACAGCGGCCGGCACAGCCGGGAATCAGGACCCCCGTCGTTGGGCTGAGCAGCACGACGCCTTGGCCTCTAAGCTACCGCGGCGGGTGCATATTAAACACAACAAAACACAACACACACACTGCTACATCTGCGAAAGCGTAATCTATTATCCGAACTGGCTAAACCAGGGTGTCATTTAAATATCTCAATTCTCGGTCATGCGGCACTACGGAGGGCATACTGGTGGCTTATTCAAAAACCGGTACACAGCCTAGTGTGCTAGAGAGTTTTGCCAAATGACTATGCTGATTCCCACTCAGTGATGTCTGGTTTTCAGACTAGCTAGTTTTTAGGCCCATTCCGGTTTGATCCACGTATGTTTCCACACCAAAGTGGCAACATTTACACATTGGCTGTAGCTCATTTGACAATTGATTTGCAATGCTATATCGAGTACGCATTTTGTGTCTCGTAGTCTGGGAAAGTAATCTTCTGTCAACCTAACTGCAAACGTTTCCTAATTTCTTTGAAAGCGAGGAAACCTTAACAACAGAGTTCCTTTTGCCACGCTTCCGAAATAAATTAGTTGTGAATGCAGCGCTTTTCTGTCCGTTTCTCGTTTTTTCCCGCAGATATTTATGAATTATCTTGAGAAACACTTGTTAATCTATTCCTTTCAAAGCAAAATATAAAAATAAAAGCAGTTCCACTGAACGTGACAGCTGTTAGAACTGCAGACCAGTGATTTGCCAGAGAGGCTGTGGCGCCATTATCCGCTCATTGTTACCACCGCTACGCTCTTCCCATCCCTGATTCACTCCTCTGTTGATGACTTGAATATAGGTTTGTCCAATGCAATTTAAATTTCCCGCCTTCGCAGTGCTAGAGCGACCTCTCTCCGGAAGAGCGCGAGCGGGAGATCTTTTTTTTTTGTGCTTGCTTTCATCTTACACGTGCCGGAGCATTAGTGCGCAAGTTTAAACATGTGTGTTCCGCAGGTACTTTCTTCGCTTACGATCGTAAAAACCAACCAACGAGCGTTCCGAACTAAACAAACGATGCGGTTGCCAATTAATTACATAGGATATTGCCTCAGAAAGTACCTAAAGTTTCTACACGTTCCAGCGGTTCAGGGGTTTCAAACGGTTATGTCTGTATAAATAACTTGTTTTTCGAAGCTTCTGTGCAACCCTATTACGCCGTTGGGCTCTGTCCGGGTGCGTTGTGTCGCTACTTCGCATGATTGCGTCAGTGGCTAGACAGCGAGGCACCGAACGACCTACGACGGCCAGAGGGGACCCTAAAATGCCCTGCACGTAAACTTTCAAGCGGTTCCGTTCAACGTTAGGTCTGCCGGAAGTTCCGAGCAGGGTTTCGCCATAATGGGCTATGGCGCCGTATTCCGCTCACTGCTACCACCCATCACGCTCTTTACTCCTGTTTTACTCCTCTATTCACGAATTCAGCAGAAGTTTGTCCAATGAAATTCAAATTTCCCGCCTTCGCAGTTCCAGTGCGTCCTCGTCCTGTAATAGCGCGAGCGGGAGTTCTGCTCTTTTCGCGCTTTTCATCCCGCACGTACCGGCGCCTTACTGCGCAGTTTGGAATGGATCGTTTTTTGGGGCCATGTTTTGCGCTTACTATCGAAAAAAACCTACCCAAAGCACGGTTCCAAACTATATGGATGCTGGGGCTTGCAGTTATATACACAGATTTTGCCTCAAATATACCTGCAGTTTTCTATGTGATAAACGGTGGGGAGATGTATGACAAGCGCCAGCGGTGCAGTAGTTGTGCAGGAGTTGATATGTAGCTTTATTTTAGCTTAAAATCACGTAACATTGTGGCGCTATCAAATGTGCAAAATTCAGTTTCACAATGCGCAAGATGTATAAAAAAAATTGGCAAAAAGTTGAGTGTTCTCCCAGCCTTCTCCTGCCTAACGAATACCGAAAGAACACTGTTGCTGTGCAGTTGGAAAGACGTCGTCTCAATAAATGTGCCATCACGTGATGTGTACCTTATATGGGGAATCGAATAGCACTTAAAGGCCTAGCGGATTACATAAGGATACAGTATACTGGCTATTTATTTTTCGCGCTAGTGAAGAACTTGAAGAATTACTGATTATGAAACACTTATATTTCCATTGTGCCGAATAATGTTACCTAATTTTGCCACCAACAGCAGTCATTTCATTCTAACAAAACGTGGCAAACATTAGTGCCCCGGAATCAGAAAACAAAGAGTAATAGGCTGGGCTGCCTTGCTAAAATGAGTTTGCGATGGTCTATTGCGTGGAGGAAGAACGGGCATTTTTGAAAACAGCCGCAGCTTCTAATGTCCTAAATTCTGTAGCGCGTAAGGGTTTGCATACAAATTACACCCATCCTGGGGAAAACCAACCTGTTTTATGTTTACCCCCGCCACATTTTAATTCTTTGGCCTACGACCTTCCCCCCCTCGCCTGTATGCGACCAGATTTTTTTTCAGATATATTTTCGGTTTCCCCTGAACCTACAGTGGTGGACATTCCGAAGCGTACGCTTAAGGAAAAAGCTCAATGGGCGCAGGAAACCTCATTCCGCAAAAAGCCACCCAAAAAGACCTCGAGAACACAATGGGCACTCTCTTTGGACGCCCTTCCGGGTGTCGCGGTCACACTAGTCGCTCTTTCTTCGCCTTCAGATATGCCCGTTATTGCAGATTGTTATAGGTTCTTTTGACAGTATAGTTAAAAAATCTACTGATATTAAGTACTACAAACAAATATTACAAATTGCCTGAAGTTCTCATTGCCCTAATTCCGGCCGCATGCTTTAAATATAAATTGATAATATTTTATATTAGAGCTCAAACTTACTAAATGTGCAAATGTAACACTCGGTTGCTAATATGCGGCGCCAAACTCAATATCAAACGCGGGGTGCTTTACTAATGAAGCGTATTTGGGATTACGAGCTTAGTATTTGCTTAAACGAGAACCCCGCTTGACAGTAAAATGTAGTAACCCAAATATGAAACCATAAGTAAAGAGTTGTAGTCAAGTTGGAAGGCGTTTGTTCATTACAAAGAGCAGATTTTTCAATTCAAACGAATGAAATTTTCTCCATTGAGTGCCGTAGCGCTGAGTGCACTCTAAGGTCACAACCGAAAGGCAAAAATGGAATCATGTTGTCTCTGTAGCATTCTGAACGAAAACACTACTTCTATGAACATATGATTTTTGCGCAATTTCCTTTACACATGCCATCACAACCGGTTTTACCTGGAACTAACGAAGGTTCGATGAAAACCTACATTTTGTTCTTATCTCTTTGTAGCGCTGCACCGCCACGACGCTGTTCATCATAGGCGAGATCCTGCTTCTGATGGGTGCATTTTTTGCGATGGCATGCCTCTACTCCCTGGTTCGGACCTGGTTCTCCATTGTGGACACTTTGGTCTCTGCGGCACCTCAGGCGTACACCTGGGCCATGCAGCTTCTCCGCAACTACACCAACGCCACCGTGAGCGACCTGAAGCGAGCCGTGCCGAAAAGCACGAACACGTCCACCGCCGATCGGGACGTGTGGGTCAAGCAGGTCGACGAGGCGGGACACGATACACTCGCAGGCATCAGCTGGCTGGAGGAAAACCTGACGGCGTGGGAGGACCGCCACGGGGCGTATGCCTCGAACCGCAGATTCATGGCGGGCTGGCCGCTGGTGCCCATGATAGCGCTGGGTCTCGCTATTGGCCTGGCCACCGCAGCCGGACTGTTGGCCTGCGTAGTGTTCCCCGAACGAGACCGGTATAGCACCGCCGAAGACGACGAAGACGAGCCGGGCTCTTCCCCGAGTGGCAGAAAGGCGCGCAGAGGCCGCACGCTCAGTCCGTGCGGGCCCAAAAGCTTGGCTAGGCTGCTGCTGCTTGCAGCCGTGGCGCTGATCGTGTACTTGCTGGCAGCCCTGCCGATGATCTCGATTGAGCTGCCGCATTGCGTGCTCCTGGCAACCTACGCGTGTGCTCCCTACCGCGCCGGCCGTTTAACTATCCTGGACGATGGAGTGGCCAGGGCGTGGCCGCCTGTCAACAGGCCGGACCCTTTCTGTCGGCTGGTGCCCAGCGTCCTGCTAGATAAATGCAGCTCACAGGGACAAAGATCTATCACTGCACTGCCGAGGTGTGCAAGCCCTAACACGACGAAGGAGGATTCCGCTAGCCACTCCCGTCACGTCCAAAGCATTGCGTTCGTGAGGGAGAAGCTTTCCCAACAGGACCCTTTCCAGCGAGCCGCGGGCAACGCGACGGAGAGCGAAAACAAGACGATCGTCGTCGGCGACTGCTACTACCCTGCAACGGTTGTTAGCACGTCAATGGACGCCGCATGTCCGCTGTTCACGGACGACCTCGTGGCTCACTGGATGGCGCTGACAGCAGGGGCGCTGTGCGCTCTGCTCTCCTTGATTGGGGCTTTTCTTCTGGCCTACCTTTTCTTCAGCGGGCACAAAAGATCGAAAAAGTCTTGGAAAACTGTTAAGAGGAGGAAAAAGACGAGGCGAAAACGGGAGCAGAAAAAAGGGAATAAAAGGGAAACTCCACCACCCTCACTTCCGGCTCTGCGTCCACTAATAATGCTCCTCCCACCTCCTCCGCCCCCAACCCATATTATGATGCATCCGACGGCGCCAGTCATTAACATAGCGCCAATGCCACCACCGATACCGAAGCCGATTCCGTATCTGGTACCAATACCGACACGCCGGGGAAGTCGCGCCCGGCGTACCCTCCTAATGCCGCCAGCTCCTATGCCTGTAGTATCACCAGCTCCGATGCCTGCTGGGGATCCAGCTCCGATGCCTGCCTCAACCAGCACCGATGCGTGCAGTAGCTCCAGCTCCGACTCCTGCAGTAGTTCCAGCTCCGATTCCTGCAGTAGTACCACCTCCAATAACCCTATCTCTCGACCAGACAATGGGGCTTTAGATACTGCGGACTCCGATATAACCCTGCGGGTGATTTGGACATCTTTTAAAGATTGAAGCTCTTGACTACGGCGTGCCAACTCCGGGGCTTGTTTTTTATGTGTAGTATAATAAACAAGGCTAGTGGAAAGACTGGCAGAGGTAAAATGGCTTAACCACACTACTTCACCTCAAAGCGCGTTCAAAGCACCATGTTGGAAAAATAGTGCAAGTGTTCAGGCTTCTTTGCAATGCTACAAATACTGTTATAACTTTTACTGAATTCATACCCTACGTAGAAATATGTATTAGACCTGGTGAAGGAAACATAGCGTAAAGATGCGGGCACGGCACTAGCAATATTCACCTTTTCGTCGCCGTTGCACTGGAAGCAGCTTTTAAATATTACATTTTGGTGATTCTCATAAAATATCAGCTGATGTAATATTTATGTAGACGATCCTTCACCCCGTCACCTCCCTTCAGCGATAGTTCGTTTAATGAACCCGAATGTGGCAGGTGGAGATGGCAGATGGACCCGAAGCAGAATGTTTGAATTACTTTAGGCAATCGCGGTGAACAGTCAGCCCCCTCGGGTGATATCTATTATTTGCAAAATGTAATTTCCCCGTGTATTTCACCAGAAGGAATCAGTTATGTGAAGGCACAGATCGTAAAACTACCATTCTAAGACGACTTCCCACTCAGCAAAGTCAAAGTATCTGCGTGACCAAATTCGATGGAAGTAACAAATATGGTTTTGACGTGACTGGAATGTAAAACGCCCGAAACGGCGCATATTGCACCGGAACTACTTTTTCACAATCGCTCACTTCTAGCGTGGCCATTACGTCAAAAGTAAAATGTGCTAGTTGATATGAATGCTCTGTGTGCGCTGCTATCGACGTAAAGAATCATGCTAGCCCTTTAAGAGTCGTTTTAAATCGAAGCTGTATATAGTGTTCTCACTGATTCTGAAGAATAAGAAGAAGAAGAAGAAGTTTATTTTGCCGAAAACATATTTACATAACAAAGTATACAGAAGGAGGTCCCAGAGCACGAGACTGGAGGGGGACCTCCTATTACAGATAGAAAAAAAAAACTCAATTCTGCAGCAAACTTAGCAGAGAAAAGAAGGTATAATGCGTTAGTGCGAAATAAAACTCGGAGCTTTTTGGGTGTTATATGTGGAACGTGCGAAATTTAACAAAGATCGTTGAAACCAATGCTGCAAAAAAGTAAAGTAATAAACAGGTCATGGGTGCAATGACAAATACAGCGTAAAACAGGGTCCAACCAGTTAAGCAAATATTCATTCAGGTTGAGTAAATATGCACGGAGATTGTTCTTAAAGCTTGGTCAAGATAGCGATTGTTTTGTTTCTGTCGGGAGAGATTTCCAGTTATTTACAGCCACCAATTCTGTTGTACGCTAATACGCCCCGCAGGGAAACCAACTTTCTCTGACGATGATGATAATGATGGTGGGTGAAGTGAAAGAACGAAAGCTTCCCGTGGTCTGAATGGATCATGGGTCCCTCGCGTAATGAGGCCGGCGTGTATCTGATTGTTAAATTTCGACATGGTCAAAGCGAACGCCAAGCAGCGGGTATCGATTCGCGCCATAAACTCCAAACCAAGTGTTATGCCTACGGAGTACAGCCGACAGTTGATGTGGGTATTCTAGAATAGCGGTGCGTAACCAAGAGTGGCACATACTTGTAATGTGGGATTGGACAAACAAACAATCACGAGAAAGTTTCGCGTTCAACCATAGTTGTCGTTGGCTGGAAGGGGGCATGATTTTTTTTTTCCTCAAATGCCTAGTCTAGAGGCTATTGCTGGTACCGTATATTTTAGAGTGTCCTGTGGTCATCGATCCAGTAGTTATGTTTTGGTTTTTCTGTAATAATACACATTTTTTTCAGGCCACGAAAAGCGGCATACTATGGGTAATTTTGGCGTGGTTTACATAATTTATAAATGATACCTCTTTAAGACGACTTTTATATGGAGGAATCACCTCGGCTTTTCCCACTCTTTTTGCGCTGCCAACAGGCCTTAATTTCGATTACAGCTTGCAACAACAATATTAACAATGCGGAAAGGCATCACACTGTGTACAGAATCGTGTTAGTAGTTTGCTGCTGTTAAAATAACCGCGTTGGTGCACGTCGAGTTTTGCGAGTGCCTGGTTCCGCTAGGGGATTTCATGCACTGGATAAAATTGGAAAACAAGAAATATTGGACAAACCTACACTACAAAAGGGGAATTAGTATGAATTTTGTTTTCTGGCAACTTAACTGCTCTAAGTGGTATGAACGAAACAATGGCAGAGCCTTAGGACCAGATATTTCTTCCAGGATAGGTACAAACCCGGCACTTCCAGTGCCACGCAAAACGTTATTTAGCGCGTTCATGTGTGCCCCCCCCCCCCCCCCGTCCTCGAATCCGTGCTAAAAGATACCAGCCCGCTCTTCTTTCAAAATGAATGCTCACAATTCAGCTAAGGAACATTTTCCGAATAAAGAAATCACATGTCTTGGAACAGAATATTGGTATGTTTGTGCTCGCGACCGCGGCGTTTGTTTCAAAATCCACGATCCTCTAGGCTAATGAGGCAGAACAGCGGAGTCGTTGTAGCACTCTCATAAAAAAATAAAAACATTGTTAGAAGCAAAACAGTAGATGGCACTGTTCACGCACAGGAAATGCTTGAATGCCAAAACACAAGGTCTGCACCCAAAATCACAAACCGTAGCTCTGCGCAATGGGAGGTCCTGTTGGCCAGCGACCGGTGGGACCACCAGATCGGTCTGGTTCAGCAGGCACGCAAGACAAGCAGAGGCCGGTGGAGCCTTTGAGCAAAGGTATCCACCTCTTCTGGTAACGGTCGGGTCTGTAGCACACGGCACAAGACTCCGCAGAGTTTCGCCCGACCACGCAAAAAACGCCCTGTAAAAAATTGGCCGCGTATCTGCTCCTTTCGTTGCGAATGTCGTCAAAAGACGAGAGTCTTTGCTAGGAAATTTGCCAAGGAATGCCCCCCCCCCCCCCGTTGCGTTCCCGCTTCACCTCTCATGCTGTTCCTGATTCCGTAGCGCTCATCCCAAAGTAAACACATAAAGGTTTGCTCAAGGCGATTTGAATTTACCGCGTTCCACAGCTACAGGTCGGGGTTCCTCTATGCCAGCGCTGCAGTACGGCTGGAGACGCGCGTGAATGGAGGCAGGCCGACTACAAGGCTTGTAGAACCGCCTGGCCGTGCTCCACGTAGCGTTCCAAGCAGAACGTGGAACCTATCTAGTGGGAACCTTTCGGTGCTGTGGCCGCGGTGATTTTTCATATGCCACCAGGAGGCGGCGGTTTTGTGCAGTAGATGTAGAATATCATTTGCTATCGAAAAACCAAAGCACCCAGTAATTTTTTAATAAAGAACACTGTAAATATCCCTTGCTGTACTAATTTCCCTGTCTTATATTTGCGAATAGCCTTGCTCTTGTTGAAACAAAGTTGACAAGTACGAACATATAACCGGAATAGACGTTTACATTTGGCTGTGAGTATATAAGACTATTGCGCAGTCAGCATTTTACTTGGCCGGGTGGCTGAATCGAGTTACAGACAGACAGACAGACAGACAGACAGACAGACCAAAATTTCTGGGTTTAAGTACCCAAGAAAGACTATCGTCTTTAATAAACGTTTTTACGGTCCAGACAAGTCGCGATTGTACTCACAAGGGAATGGAATATCGACTTTTGGACTCACACAAGACGTTAAAACTCGGAGTGATGGTTCGTAAACGCCCCTGTGCGGGGATGTGCTGCTGTCTGGTTATGTAAAACCTGTTGTACTGCCACCGCCGCGGCCGCTTTCATACGGAGCCGAAAACGGAAAACGTCGCGACGTGGAGATTTTCCGAACATTAAAGGCCTCAAGCGGGCCAAAATATTCCAAAGCCTTCCACTTACCCAGTCGAAAAAGACGACAAGAAAAATTTCTGTGGTTTGTCGTATTTTCACGGGTCGTACTGTCGCCTTGTCGTATTCTTGTCGTGTCGTGACTCTGATGTTCTGTCGTGCGTCGTAATCCTGTCCTCATTTTGATTTTGATGTTCCGTCGTGCCGAATTCCTGTCTTGTAATGATCCTGATGTTCCATCAGTAGTTGCGCATGGTTTGAATGTTATTGCCGATTGTGAAGAGTAGCCTAAATGACAGTTCTGTTGTGACTACGCGAATATTGGTCGTTGAGAAAAAATGACTTTGTCGTTACGACAGAAATGTGTGTCTTAACAGCAGATGTCTCTGTTTGTATCAACAGGAATTCTGTTGTCACAACAACAATTTTGTCGTGCGAGAAGAATTCTTGTTGGGCAATTGCTGTATTCCTGTAGCGAACTTTACACAAAGACTTCCCAACTAACCCGCATGATATACGGTATTTACCCACAGAAAATAACGAAGGAGTCCCCTACGCTTTAATAATGCTCTGGGCCTTCACAGCCCACGGCGGGTGCGCATGGCGTGACTCCATGGCGACGCGGATGCCCTTGCCGGGTTACAAGGGGCATATTATACTACGAGGTGTTGTGTGGTCTCAGCACGTGGCACAGTATATGTCAAGTTCATCCTTTATCCTCGAAGAACTAAGTAACAAATATCAATCGACTCTCCACATGCCACCAAATTGCGAAATTGTGATACTTACATAGACACATAAGCAACAGGTTTTCGTGTTGTTAGACCTTTTTACAAGTTCTTCTCTAAATCGCTCAAAACAACATTTTTTAAGGGAGTCTGCGAAACCACCATGAATCGTGCAAGCACACATTATACACTGCGACGTAAAATAGAGAGCGGTGCCTTTTTGGCAGCCTTTCATATAGTCAAGGGGGCAATAAAAAGGGAGTGACGTCATGATATGGTGCAGCTGTTGCGTAAGCCAGCGCTATTATGCAGAAGGGGTCCCGCTGCAATAGACGTCCTGTTGCTCAGGCCCTCCTCAGGGAGAGGAAAAATATTGGCTGAAGGGGACTCCCATTCGGCTTTGAGGGGAGCCAGAAAAAGGGATTGGCGCGGTGAGCTGGCAAACACGTTTATATCGGCAGTGAAAGTCTGGGCCCACCATAGGCATTCAAGCATTGCCCTCTCCCTTCTTCCGCTTGAGTGCCCACTCTCGCCGTCGAGGGTCGCATTTTGTCACAGCCTGTGTTTGCTACTTTCTGTTTCTCGCACGGCGATTCCCTTGCTTGCCGTTCCACCTCAGGTGGAATGGTTGTTTGGAGAAAATCACTCACGGTAGAGGTTACCTGACGATATGCGTTCTCGTTTTTATATCGTTTGCTTCGTGTTCACGTTTTAATATAGCTTACTTGGGTAACTCTTTTTTATGTTTGTGATGTTTCTTGTTTTCATACTCAGCATATTTATTTTGAACTTTTTAACAAGATCAATTTGTTTGAAGAGGAGATTCAATCGCGACAACCGGCCACTTGCGGTACCCCGCTTTTCCCGCTTGCAAGTAACACAGGAGGGTTTATGTTCCTAAGCACACCATCCCAATTGCAATTTATACGAGTACTTATACGAGTACCTATAGAGGAACACCCCGCGGTTGCTGTTCCGGCGTTAAAGTCTCCAGCACAGCCCAAAGCACAAGCTTCATTTGGTCTGCTGCATGGTAAGCGCATGTTGCTTATGAAAGTAAGCATAAAAAGACTGCATCAACCACACTTTGTGCATGATGAAAAATACGTCAATCTGTACCACGGAACACCAGCCAAAATATTCCCGCCAGTAATGCCAAGATTACAAGATTCCCAGCCGCTGTCGGGGACATGCACCTTTCCGTTCAGCAGTACCTCTAAAACATTTCTTTAACGACATGCCATACGGTTAGTGCTAAATTCTTTGTTGTAATACAAGGCGAAAAACCTCAACGAGCTCATCAGCGTGTTATTATTGTTCTGCGGCGACCGAGCGTAAAGCAACTCTCCTGCAGCACTCCCGCACAGAACTCCTCCATCTTATCGCGCAGAGCGCACAAGCCCGCGCACAATCCTCGACACACAAATTGTACCATCACCGTCACGCTCTTTACAGGGACGCATCCCACTCTTCACCGTACGCGGCCAGTGCGCAAGCATGCAAGATAACAGAAACTTGTCAACATGTGCCCATCTCGATGGCTCAGCACTTCGACACCTGGCCAGTTACCGCAATCAGGCTGTAGACGTGTCCGTTGGTAAAATGCATTTTTTTTTTCAAATCTAGACCCATTCCGCGTGCAAGGCACGACCCGCTTTATAAATAGCAACCTGTCCATAGTAATCTGTGCGAATGATGCCAACGTGCCGGAAAATTTCTCTGTAGGGAAGGCGCGCCCCGTAAGGGGACTTTGCTTGATCCCCAACACCGCCAGCTTCGCTTCGTTCGCAGGGTGACCGGTGATTGCTCGCATAAAATGTAGCGGTCGTATCAATGTATTGCGATTGCACCAATCAGTAGATAAAACACCGGCCAGCACCTGTCCTTTCTAGACCCTCTTTTTAGCTATGCAAATTTCAAAATATACAAGTAAACCACACTATGACCAAAGCTACCTTCTCTACTACCATTCTTTATTTTCGGGCATTTCTGTTCATTGAAACATTCGAAAACGTTATCGACTTTAAGTTTCCGTCGTCTTTTCCCCTGCGTAAGCTCAGAGGGATACATGAAATATAATAAAGCAGTTTCAACACACCATCCTGTGCGTGGAAGCATTAGCATTCCTGCGCGAAGACAATGTTTTTTCAGCGAACAGAGCACTAACCGACGGCAACTTCTACAGCAGCGGCCTTCTTGTGAGGCTCCCTCGGGGTGCCTCACAAGAACAGCAAATGGAAGTGTTGGGCAAGACAACCGTGCCCGCTCAATGCCTATACATAGTGACAACCGCAGTTATTGCCCGGCTATCAATTTTGGCCACTGGCCCCCTAACGAAGGCCTGAAAACACGGTTAAAAAATAGGGTTTAACTTGGGGCTGGCGGTCTTGATCCGCTGCGCGTAACAATATACGTATAGCGTAACGTATTATATGTGGATCAAAGTTTTCAGCCGAAAATTTGCACTTTCGGTGCGGAATCTTGCGGTGGCGTTAGCTGGCTGCTGCTTCTCTCATAACCTCGGCACGTATATCTGAGTGTATTCTGTTTTAATGAAAAGTTTTTTTATGGGCCGAGACCATCAGGGGCCGCAACGGCAGTTCGGCGTTTCGCGGGTGGAGAAAGCAACTGGTGCTTGATAAAATCTGTGTGGTGTAGCACTCAGTGCAACCTGGCCGATTTTTCTTGGCGATCCCAGCTCAACCACTAGACTATTTTCAAAGACTGCATCACCTGCTACCAAGAGTGGATGAGGTCAGGAGACCCGTACAGCACATGGCTGACGCAGGCTCTCCAGGAGCATGCGTGGGCCAGCATCCCAGAAGAGCTCGTTAGTCGCTCTTTTAAGAAATGCGGCATCTCGAACGCCCTTGATGGCACTGAGGACCACTTTCTGTGGGAAGACATTTCCGACAAGGCGACTTCAGGAGACGGCGGCAGCGAACCTGACGATGACTGAACCGTCGGGAGACAGTGCCAGCGAAAACTGACAATGACTGAACGGTAACTGCAGTGCAAATCAGTTTTCTGTGCTCTTTACCTCGCATTATATGCGGGTGAATTTTTTTTTCTGATTTTGATGTCCCCGAATTACACCTCGTATTATACGCGGGTCCGTATTATACGCGGGTTTTCACAGTACTATAGCGAACGGCATAATCACCTGAAGTACAATAAAGACATATATCTGAGTGTATTCTTTCCCGGGAACGTTTTTTGGCTATAGGTTTATCGCCAAGTTTTCTGGCGATGTCGACTATAACCTACAACCACCACATCAGACTCGCAGCAGCTAATTTTTTCAGAGTAACTATCCCTGCTACGTCTCCTCCAAGGAGCTTAGAACGCCAAAAGCGGTCCTCTACGTCCAGCGTCACGATAAATCGCATGCTGATCGCGCTATCTCTTCCACCACGTGTCTCGCGCTTAACTGTAGCTTTTGCAGTGCTTCCATACGCAAAGGAAAGACTGAAAGCGTTTATCGGAAGTATTGCAGAATCTCTTTTAGTAGAGCATCAAGCGCAGTCGATAAAATGTTATCAGGAACAGCAAGTAGTGGACGCTGCGGTGCTACACTTGCACAAATATCTGTGGCTTGTTGTTTTGACTTGGCGTAAACAATTTTTTGTCACTGCAGTAAAATCTGTATTGTCAAAAGGGCCGATGCCTTAGCATTACACTAACGGAGCGCAATTGTTCTGTTCAGGGAAGCGAGTGTTCACACACTGCGCAGCATTAGAAATTGGTTGCTTCTCCCTTTTCAAAGATTGAACTGTTGCTGGATGAAGCGAAGAACAACGCGTCAAGGAGGTAAGAGAAGCTTTTAATATCACAAAAAATGAAATGAAGCATGTGAGTGCTTTATCTGTCTTATTACTAGAGAGCAAATTTGATTGCTTGCTGCAACCAAAGCACAATTTTTGTTGTATGCGCACCAACGCATGTGGAACCGTTTGTGAGTTCAGGGCTGGGCCGTCTTCATTTCTTTTTTTGACAACGGAGCTCTTGGGCTGGCCCTGACGACAATCTCTGTTGGTATTGGGTCGTGCTCTCTCTCTAGCGAGATTCTCCGCCACGCGGAAACCGGTTACCAGACCTACCCACCGAGGGCGCGACAGTCTCGCAGAGGATAGGTGCAGCGCTTGCTTTCTCGCATGGATGCCTCTCGACAAGGAAGTCTAAGCGCGCTCGCCCAAGTAGAGTGTACTAGAAGTAGCCGAAGTACGTAAACATCGTCGGCGGGCGAACTCGACAGTGCGCGTGTAGTAATCGGCAGCAAAACGACAGCGATGGGTAGCGTTACGATTCAGCGCGCCGCTGCCCTTTGCACGCGTGCTACAAGTTGGTGTAGTGTGGTGGTGTTCTCCTGTACTTTGCGCAAAAGCCCACCTTCCTCGAAGATTCTACGACCGCCGACAGTGTGGCGACTTCTCGGGCGCCTTGTTGGCGGTGACTCACGCCGCTGCAGTTGCAAAATCCGGGAGAAGCGGGGCACGTACAGACTTGAATCTGCCAGCGTTCTTGAATCTACCAGCGTGCCAGATTTCTTCTAGCCACCTCCCTGAGTGTTCGTTCGTGTCTGTACTGTGTTCGAGCCATGTGCAAAGGTGTTTGACTGTTGGTGCTTCGGGGGATAAATACGCGTTTTTTTCCGAGCGCATTTTTCGTTCGATCAGTAGCATAGGATCACGCGGTCGCTCTGTTCGAGTCATGCAGTAGATAGCCCGGAAGGGTGCTGTTCCTCTATCGTAACTGCTCATCTCTCGTCATGCAGTAAACCAGTTGATTTAATTGATTGATTGATTGATTGATTGATTGATTGATTGATTGATTGATTGATTGATTGATTGATTGATTGATTGATTGATTGATTGATGATTGATTGATTGAGTGATTATGAGGTTTAACGCGCCTACGCGAGACTGGTGATTAGGCGCGCCGTAGTGAGGGCTCCGGATTAATTTTGACCACCTGGGGATCGTAATGTGTGTCGAAAACTCCAACACAAGGCCGGCTTTCGCTTTTCGCCTCCATAAGAATGCAGTGAACCAGTGAAGGTTCTGCCTTCCACATTTCGTCGTCAGCAGCCAAGGCAGCTGCTTTGGCTCGTCGCTCGTCCACCACGCTACAACTACATGACGGAGGAGACGGAGTCCGGTTCGGAGACGCATTCGCCAATGCAAAGTGACGCAACGCAGGTTAACCAAAGAAAACCGACAAAACTAAACAACGACGACTGTAAGCAAATCCCGAGCTACGGAAGCAAGTGGCCGAATCTAAGCTACAGCTCAGGCAAGCTAACTCACAAATTCCAAAGAAAGGCGCCGAAGATAAACGGAATCTTTGCAAAGACATCCGACAGCTCCACTTTTTAGCAGAGTTCACGCTGGTAGAACTGGCTTTATTTCTTATTTGCCGATCTTCCTCTTTTTGTATCACATAAATCAACCCCAACAACCCCAATTCCCCATTCTTTTAATCTGGCAAACATGTTCGTGCTCTGCATTTTTCAGCTTGCCTGCCTATGACTCTTTGGAGGGTGTATATTTGACCTTATTGCCTTTTTATGAACGTTATTCCTGACCGCCATTTTGTAGTGTTGATAATTTACTTTCAGGGTACAGTTTTCCAGTGTTTTTCTAAAATATGCATTGTGTCAATTCACGCTTTGCATATTTCTTCTCTTCGCCTAAAATTGCAGCGTCAATAACGCTGTTCCGTTGCTCTCTTGTTTTCTTTTTTACTTATATCACATTTTATTTGACGGAACTTTTCGTTGCATAGAAAATGCGCCAGTGCCAGGACCATGTCGCTCGTACCGGACAAAATAATGAAGTATCAATTATTTCATTCAAAAACTTTATCAAAACAAACCATAAAATTTTTGTTATTGTTGATATTTTTATGTCGTCAAGAGGCTGGGGTATACTTATTGCAGAGAAACCGCTGCTGACACGTAACGTATAAGTACCACTCTCACGAATTCCTTCCCTCGGAGTCACTCAAGATTGGGAGGAGTGAATCAGCCCAAACGAGGCCAATCATTCTTTATTTGCTCTATTCCTCCCCTCCGTCCCTTCGGGCCGGTTTTCACTTACGGCTGCTGTGTTTGCGTGAGGGCCACGCAACGGGCTCCAGTTGCGTCGCAGGCGCCTTACCTAATTCAGCGCCGTTTATTGGATCGGGAGGAAAACACTCTGACATCTCCCAGAGCAGGCACAGTGTGAGCGTAGAGGGGCCATCGATTTCCCAAGCGATAGACGAGGCAATTTTCCCTGTCGCTTACGACCCCCCGCTCTTCGATGAGGCCTATATTGGCTGTACTTTGTGAACTGCTTTCTACCGTTTCTGCTTTTAGTATGCTTTCACCGCCGCATGCAGATCCTCATGTATATTGACAACCTTTGCATACGGCTGCAGAAAAGAATTTATTTCGGAAGACTGATACGCACTGTTACCAAATAAGTTACCTGAAACCACGCGGGAACAGCTAAGAATACATTAAACGTAGTTATATGAAAATATTAGTGTCGTATTAGCTAATGATCCTCTGATTTTCACCTCACCATTTCAGTTTCGCCTCTTTTCCCCATCTCCATACCTCTGACTGAAAGCCTTCTCCCATGTCCAAATTGTTGGCTCTGCGTCTAGTATTAACGGTAACCAGCCGTAACGGTGACCTTTACGACACCACTCCTAGTAAGCCTGGCATCGGGTACCGATCGATGACATTAGCGATAAAGAAAGAGAGAGAGAGACCTTTATTTGTTTGTCCGGTTGAGTGTAAGGAGGAGTAGTTCTCGAAACGGCGGCCAGCAACCAGCGCAACGTTAGGTCTAATATCAGGCTGGCCCATAACCTGAGTTCGCACAGCTAGAGGTGCATGTGTTGGGTTAGCGTCATTGAGTCTCAGGTTTCAGCGGATGAGGCATGAAGAGGCCGCTAATGTCAGGCCGAGTTGCATCGTGAAGCAATCAGGACATTTAGCCCGACTGCACATTGCTGCTCCCATATCGGGTACTTCTCTTTTTGCATGCGCAAATAGTCCGCGTAAGTGTCAATACGTGTCTCTAACACGTGCTTCATGTCCAAAGTTACAAGGCAATCAGTGGGTCCACGTTTGGTAAGCTGAAGTAACCGAGATGTAGTGGCGTTGGCGTTGGCCCTCGTCTCGAATTCTGGATATCGTAGGTTTCATCGCCATACACACAAATTTTTAAGAATTTTAGTTTCAAGTCAATAATTGGGTTTCCAATCCCTTTGCGCCGTCTGCCATTTTGTGTGGCATTTCTTGCTTGCCCTGTACTTCGGATTTACAGACGCGACTTGTCAACGAATGTTCTTCCATATACAAAACAAGGCATGTCGCTATGCTACTATATGCCCAAAGCTAGGCTCGAATTTGTAAACAAATACAGGGACTACAATGTTGTCTAAACTAGGTTATAGTACACATTTTTACAGCAAAAGTAACTATTGCCATAAAACGGCGAATGCTGTACATGCAAGATCACAAGGAAGAGTGCCATTTAGGGCGATATGGGCAGTACCATGGAAAGTTATAGCGTCAAAAATTTGGGACAATGCTTATAAGTATCTAAGAATGTGAAGCGGAAGTCCTTTATTTGTGGACCTTGTGTTGATCTGCTGTGCAACTTTTTCTTGTACTTTGCGGCTGCTCCATTAACAACTTTACCAGTTTCCTGGACACCACCCTCCAAAGCACGTTTCACTCTTTTTCGCCCCCGTCGATACCTTCTCCTCTCAAGACGGCTGTATTGCTCTTGCAGCAGCGGCATGTCTTCCGTTGGCGTGGCTTTTCCGTTTCCCGGCGCAAGCTCCCCGGATTGACTTGGTATTTTCTTTGCCCCCAGATTTTCAGATCCTCATAACGCGTTCCATAATTAATAAACACCTATGGCTTTCACCCTTATAAGTCTTTCGGACTGCGACTTATCACGTTCGGTAAGGACTCCGACCATCGGTGTACATGTATTTATGTCTATCCCGTGTGGTACTGTTACGATTATGGTTTCTTGGTACTAGGTGCCAATATCCGTATCACGTACTTTGTCTGAAAAGTTGTGATTTACTGCAAAAAGAATTATTGTTTGCGCGGATAAGGCTAACATGACCGAATCACTATTTCCTACGGCACGTTCAAAAGATAAAATACTTATATTTGAAAGAGTATTCCAAGGCACCTCGTTGTGATAAACGAAAGAAAAACGCATTGAAGCTGTTTTTCTGGCAGTGAAGGATTATTGTTGCGTTCCTATCTTCCCGTCAAGCCGGAATGAAGTTCAATAAACAAAGCATCAACCTAGAAAAATCTTTAAGCACACAATATTTACATCATCAGGAATTTAGTGGATAAAAACAATCACCGCACTTTAACAGTCAACTTTAACTTGACAACAGATTTTGTTGCGGATAAGAAGCTTATTCGCTTACATCTGTAAAAACACAGACGGGATTGTAGCGCAAGCGTGAACATTAGCCGACATTTATACATAACCAAGAAATACGCAATAAACGCCGCGCTCGGAATGCCATTCATTCTCTGATTATCGGGAACGTAAAGTGAAGAGGACGAGATGAGTCATTTGCTTCGGAGTCGAAAAAGCACCGGGCGTGTACCTCCTTCCGTGTGAGGTACTATTGCATCTATATGAAGGCAGCCTTCCGGAAGCAACCCGTCTCATGTTAGGGCGCTCGCTTTTATAAACGCCAAATCTTGACCTCTTCGTCTCAAAGGTGGCCGTGCCTACGCTTCAAACAAAAACAAACGCTTTCTTGGAATAGCGTAGAAACAGTTGAGGGAAAAAACTCCTAATATTTTCAGTGGTGAAACTTTGGTTGCCACTCCGCTGCAAGCGAGAGACCGTTGTGCAGACCAGTGTTTCCAGACTACGAAGTCAGATCTCGCTGATCATCCGGCACTTATTTTTCCGTGAGACGACGTATGAATAAGATTTCATGATTATGCTCGATAGTATTCTGGTACTGCCCTTTAATTTTGCCGAAGCAGTTTTGAACAGTGGTGTAGAGAGATGCTGGTATCCAGACATTTTTTTTTGCCAAAGGCTTATTGTTCCTGAACTGACAGCATCCTTTAACTTCGGTGTTTCCCTAAATCTATGCTATGTTGTAGTTATCAGCGCCTAGGTAATTGGCCATAGGATACGCAGTCACGCTGTTGAAGCTTAGCATTCACCGTGCGCGACCGGTTTACATGGTGTCAGTTTTATACATCGGAGTATCATGTTGACCTCGGAAATAAACCAAGGTTGAGGAACGAACAAGATTTTTTACAATCATGACGCCTAAGGTGGGGCGTTCAAAACTACAATAAAACTCAGAACTGCAAACACTCAAAGTTTATCAGAGATACGGTGAACCATTAACTTATGAAATTTACACCAAAAAAAATGCTGACACGGGCTGCAGCCAACAAGCCCGTTTTTCCTTAACGATACTAAATACTACTCGAAGACTAACTACACCAAGGAAGTACCGCTATCTCATCCAACTGGAGGGTGTTTTCAGGAGAGATGGTACAGGTGTACGGACGATTTTTTTTTTCATTTTGACAAAACTTTTATATATATCTGCTTGTGCACAGTGGAAAATATTTTATTTTGTGGAAAAAAATTCCCTTCCCCCAAAAAATCCCGTGCCATCTCCATTATCATGAAACCTGGGGAAATGCGAAACACGCCGTGTATAAGTATATTCTTGGCGCCTTCGTATTTTTGCAAACTGAGAGGAAACAGTAGGGGGTACAGGTATATAGCTTTCCTGTAAAAGTCTCGTGTCTTTGGAGGACGTAGCGTTCCAGCGCGAGGCGTAAAGGAGTGTTCGGGTGATTTAGTACCATGACTACATGAGGCGGCGGTTACTACGACGGCATGAGACGCCGACAGCGCGAACACCTAGGGGTCTTCCCCACTAAAATTTTCCAAAACGGCTCGGGTCACTGGCGCGTTTAGCGGCTCGCGAATAAATTGAAAATTCTGCCACTGTGAACCAAAAACTACGGACGCCTATCACCTTACTTCTTTTTATGTGAAGACTCTGCATACTGCCAATGAATTGACAGATTCCCGCTTGGTGTGCAGAGCGAAGTTTTTTAATAAAAATTCCCGATTTGGAAAATTGTTTTATAATTGGACAATTTTTTTTAAACTGGACAAATGTGGAGTATTTTTTCTCTGCATCCAAACAAGCTATAGGCAGTTCAAAATTTTCAGTGTCATTCTTCTATTCCTGTCCAATATAAGTGCCCATATCAGTTTGTGTGGTCAAGGTAGTTCAATATCGAAAAGCAATCTACCCAAGTTGGTAACACGTTTCGACGCACCCACACGCGCGCGCACACGCGCGGCGCACATACACGCACACACGCACAGGCACCGTACACGCACACGTACACGCACACACGCACACGCACATGCACACGCACACAAACACAGGCACACGCACACGCGACCACACACACAGCACCACAGCACACACGCACGCACACACACACGCACACACACCACGCAGCACACGCACACGCACACCACACACGCACACGCACGCACACGCACAGCACACGCACACCAAGCACACGCACACGCAACGCACACGCACACCACGCACACGCAACGCACACAGCGCACACCACACGACACACGCACACGACAACACAACACAGCCACGCACCAACAGCCACGCGCACGCACACGCACACGCACACGCGCACGCCACACACACACACGCACACAAACACAAACGCACATAGACACGCACACGCATACGGTCACGCACAAGCACGCAGCACGCAGTCTCGGATATCATAGTCCATGGCGAACGAATGAAATGACTGAAAGTAACTGAATCTCGGCGTATTAGTAGTTTTCTTAGCTACCAATTTCAGTAAGATATTTTGAGAGATACGTATGTGAGATCCACATTTGCAGTGGATGTTGAATTAGCTCCGGATACGGCAATTACCATTCCACGAGGCTCTGCTGGCGGGTGCAGGTTTCGTGGGAAACTAGCCATTTACAGCTTCGCTACAATGATTCTGTTTGTTTCAAAAGGATGAGCATCAAAACAAGGACCCACTGGTTCTCATGCTGGGGTAGGTATTGACACAATCCTCTCTGTTTTCTTCCAGTAATAACGTGTAATTGTGAGTTTTTCTTGGTTTTCAAAGCCTTTTTTAGTCTAAGAGACTAAACCGACATTTCTAATGGGTTGTATAGACTTCTTCGAAACACAAAAAAAAACACAAAAAAGTCCGCCTTCGTACTGGCCAACGCTTACGCACTCACTTGGGACATATATTAGCCAGGATGGTTGAACAAATAAGACAGGACCTACCTTACTTCGCCTACCTGAACAGCAATCGGACCCAAGACAATGCCCAGGGCCGCATCTACTCCCATGGGGTACTGCAGTGTTTTCCTTTTAACGAGCTACGTTCGGCGTTTCCAGTATGAATCATTGGCTATGGAAACTCAACGAAATTGGGTAGCCTCACCTCAGGAACGGTAGCTGCTCCCACAATGTATGAAATAGAAGTTTTCTGCGTCCAGTACAATTTGCTCGCGTAGGGCTGCGCCGCTTTGTGAGAAGCGCCCTCGATGATGTTTTATTCGTCACTCAGACTCACTCTTACCATACATTGGTAAGCACGTTTTATAGTATGCGTTGATGTGGACATAAACAAGGCTGAAGTTATGTTAATGTTTACAGTCCCTATTGAAGACATTCTTGTGAGATATCGGAGAGGTTTTCATCGTCGATGGTGGTCCTCCTCCGCGAAAGACATATTCCCCGGCCATTCCCCAGTTCCCCGGCGCTTAGTACAGTGAGTGATCCAGGGCAGCCGGCTAACTAATTTCTGCTATCTGCAGTCTGCCCCAACTTGAGCTGAAAGGTGGAAGCGGAGGCACGTTTCCGGGGGAATTCTCAGTGGGGAGCCAAAGGAAATAGTCGTGATGTGCTTGAAGCTCCCGAGGGCATGGGATAAGAGCGGGAATATATTGCTTAATTCACTCTTCACTCTCAAAATGCGTGTTTAGTACGCGACGGTGTCGAGACTGAGCAAGATGTAAGTGGAGACTAAATGAGCCCGAACACTTTCGCGTTAACAAAAGCTATTACCTCTCAGGCTATTGGCTTAGAAGACATAACGTGGCGCCACCTACGAGGGATGTCACTTGTAGTACGTCCGATTATGCTGTCATCTGCTAGAACACTTTTACTGTGCTTAGGCGACCGCACGTTTTTTGTTATTGGCACCGTGTGCACCCTCCTCACGTTATTGATGCAAATTACGGAACAAATTTGCCTACAGACCGAATAATTCCGGCGAGCAATCAGCGACTCGCTTGTTCGCGGCGACACCGCCGTGGCTAGGTAGTTCTCCCATCGCCACCGACAGCTCGTGCGCAGCGAGCTAACGCCAATGCGATGTAATTGGTGCCGAGAAAATTACGCTGTTAATTCATTATAAAATACTTGCGACATGTCATATACGAGACTGTGTGTGCAAAAAAAAAAAAAAAAAAACGTGCCGCGCAGTTCGGATCTCATCGCGCGTACTGCGCGCATTGCCTGGCAAATGATTGACTACTTGAAAACGGTGAGCACATTGCTTCCTCGCACATGCTTAAAAGTTCTGGTACGATCTGCAGTTTGGTTTAAGCAGTGCCTATTTCACCTCCAATGTTTTTTTTACATATTTATGCCCTGATTTGATTAACGATCACTAGTACTCTGTATTGCTGATATGTTTACTTTTCGCGGCAGCTTAAATTGTCCGCAAGTATGAATGGTAATAATGCGAGTTTTCAACGCCTTCGAGCGCGTTTACACGTGTTTATGTTTATTTTTAATTAAGGCCTTACCGTGGAAATTTATAATTGCAACACGGGATTTTGTCTGTTTACAATGAGCCTGCGCCTTTCTCTAGCATCAAGTTCGAGAACTCACGACTGCTCACAGAAGAGGCGGCTGTGTACGAGACGAAACACGTCGTGGGGCAACGGAAAGTTTCAGAATAAGTTTTTAGAAGAGGGTCTTCTACAACAGCTAGCTCGCGGCCGGTCTCGGATGCGCGGAGTCCGATGTTGGTAAAGTTAGGCTTATTGTTGCGGCAGATATTTCATCGCCGCTATCGTTACAGTAGCGAATGGCAGTCCTAACACAACTTTTCACCACGCCGTCACCCCAATTCTGGTATGTGGAAGTTTGTATCTGCGGTGACTGCAATTTAAGCGATCGATAATC
Organism: Haemaphysalis longicornis; assembly: GCA_013339765.2. NCBI lineage: Eukaryota > Metazoa > Arthropoda > Arachnida > Ixodida > Ixodidae > Haemaphysalis > Haemaphysalis longicornis. The sequence goes on along the minus strand of CM023453.1, from coordinate 96,429,193 downwards.
GAGATACCTGCCGGGGCCACGGACGATTTTTACGCCGAGGTATCGCCAGCCTTCGGCCGCTCGCCGCAGCGCACGTGAACGGGCTTGCGGTGCCGGGACCGACGTCCGCGTGCGGTCGGCGTAGATCGCGGCAGATATTTGAGCATCGCTTTGAAAATCACAGCTGATGGCACTATCTAGCAGAATTTTTCACCAGACTAACAACCTCTTTCGCGAATGTGATACTCCTTATCTGCGATCATCATCATCATCATCACCAGCCTCTCTACGTCCACTTCAGGGCAAAGGCATCTGGCATTAATCTTCAATTACCCCGGTCCTGTGCTAACTGCGACCAATTTATCCCTGCAAACTTCTTGATCTTATCTGCCCATCTAACTTTGTGCCACCCCCTGCAACGCTTGCCTTCTCTAGGGATCCACTCTGTTACCCTTAATGACCAACAGTTATCTTGCCTTCGCGTTACATGCCCTGCCCACGTCCATTTCTTCTTCTTAATTTCTACTAATATGTCCTTAACACGCATTTGTTCCCTGACTCACTCCGCTCTCTTCTTGTCCCTTAATGTTACACCTATCATCTTCCGCTCCATTGCCCGCTGAGTCGTTCTCAATTTAAGTTGACCCCTCTTAGTGAGCCTCCACGTTTCTGCCCCGTATGAGTACCGGTAGATGCAGCTGTCATACACTTTCTTCTTTAGGGACAATGTTAGGCTGCCATTCATTATCTCAGAATGTATTCCGTATGCACTCCACCCCATTCTTATCCTTCTAATTATCTCCGCCTCATTATTGGGATCCGGGGTCACAACTTGGCTTAAGTAGATATATCTGTGATCAGTGTGGCTTTAAAAATTAGCAGTGGCTTAGCTCGGCTATGCCAGCGGCATACGTAGTGTGAGCTAAGGTTCAGCTGGTTATTCTTAGGTTTCCTGGTTGTCTAGGATTAGCTGATTATGCATACTGCTGCTAAAACGATTTCCAATCCAATAATATCCAATTCACTCCAATACCATCCAGTCCAGTCCAGTCCAGTACAGTCCAATCCAGTCCTATCCAATCCAATCCAATCCAATCCAATCCAATCCAGCCTAGTCCAGTCCAATCGAGTCTAGTGCGGTCCGTTCCAGTCCAGTCCAGTCCAGTCCAGTCCAGTCCAGTCACTGCTCCTCGTGCATGTGTAGCGCGGCTCTCCAGGAGCCACGCGAAACGGCTACCAAGCGGCTCCTGCGCAGCGTCAGACTTAGCTACAGCGTGACGGAGGCGCCGGAGGCAAGCTCCGAAGCCAGTACGTCTGCCGAGGCTATGACGTCACTCCTCTGGAATCCGCAGACTGGCGAATGTGCAGACCCAAGTCATTACACACGCGTAGTCCAATCGAATGGGAAACCTCGCATGTTTCAGAGGCTGGAATTTTATTTTTGCTATAAACTTTTGGTATAGGAAATTCCCCATGTGCTGGCCAAATATTAAAGGAGCCATGAAGACAAAATACAAGTTGGGTTTATTAGAAAGACAGCTTAGTCCCGATAACAATGATACCAACATCATCGCAATCTTCGAACAAATAACAGAGATTATAAAGAAAACGTGTGAAGCAGTCACGACACCCTAGCCAATATCCCGCAACTTTTCTATGACGTCACAGAACCTTGTTTGTGCGATTGGCGGCCGCCTAACGGTCCTGTCGCGACGACACATGACTGGACGTCTGTAATCGGGTCTCTAGTTCCATTTGACCGCATCACTTGAATGCCAACGTGCAGGTAACGCGCTGAAAATTGTTTTATTTTTGACCCTATGACGTCATTCTTGCTCATAACACGTCACTGTTGCAGAAATTTGAAAGTTTTTAAATACTTCTTGCTTTTTTTCGTTCAAAAGACAACTTTTGTGGCTGTAATGGAGCTGAGTGAGATACTGAATCCTAGTTCTTTAAAATAAACGAAGTTGTATTTTCTCTTCATGGCTCCTTTAAATGCTTTTTGATATATATTTTAATGCATCACTTTACAGAGGTACAACTCCTGGACGACTGCACGTATTCAGTAATAAACCCTAACGTATTAAGTGTAGAAAAAATATTCCTAACTGTCGCCCGATTGCTCAGACGAGCACTTTCTGAAAAGCTAAAGCATATCATTCAGAAACATGGTACACTCATTATTGATGCCTATTCAATTATATCATACCCAGCCTGGTTTCCGCCGCGGTCTTTCGCAACAACAAACTTTTAAACATACCATGATCTTGTTTAGCCATTCAGGTCTGATCTCTAGCAGACGCTTTTTTTTTAATTTCCGAAGGCGTTCGATAAAATCTCCTAGCCTAATTTTCTCATAAAGCTCATAGAGCTTCTAAAAATCCCAGCTCAGCAAGTGGATTTGTTCTTTTCGAAAACCGTATATACTATACAAAAAAAACTCCTTCGCAAGACTCCTCTGTTGCACCACAATGATCAGTACTTGGTTAATTGTTGCTCCTCATTTTTATACAGTCAAACCTCGTTCATTCAAGCTCCAAGGGGATATAAAATCTGTTTAAATTACCCTGCGTTCGAAATAGCGGATTCCCTTCGATTGGCGGGGCTGCGCAAACTACCAGTATTATAAATGCATGCACGATAAGTAGACGGTATCGCACGTCTATTGTAGTGCACTTTCAATAATTGCGTGCTTTGAAAATACGGCGTAGGCGAAAGCACGGCGTACAACCGCACGGCCGCAAGCTCGAGAAGCGAGGCCGCGTGGTGTGTGCCAGCTGCTTCGCTGTACGCGGAGCAAGCACGCGGTTACGGGTTTGAGAAGCTGCGGAAGCTGGTGGCGCATTGAACTTTGGCCTTCGGCTTCGATTTTGACGAAAAGTAGTATGCGCGGAGGGGGCAATATTGGTAAAATTAAGCATGGCACGTGTTTGAGGTTTGAATTAGCGAGAGTTTTCCCTCATTCCAATACACGACCCTGTGGCGGGACCAATGGACGAGTTCGAATTATTCGGTGGTTCGAAGTATGCCACGTCGAATAACCGCGGTTCGACTGTAAATGCTCTTTTAACGAATGTGGTGTAAAACTGAGATGGTATGGGGACGACTGAGCTGTATACTCCGCAGTCAACTCCCCTGGCGATCAAGTAAAACTGAACAGTAGCTATCAGCTAAAACTTAACAGCGAAGTAGATACAAGAAATGCAATGCTGCAAGTAGTGGACGATGTTCGGGAATGATAAAAAAATGTCCTCTTACGTCTTTTAATAACGAAACGTACCCTCTTCCCTTTATTACACAGCCGATGGTAATATATTAACAAGTGTTAAAGACTTGAAATAGCTTGGCCTTCTCATATCTGATCCCCTCCGTTCTGGCAAACATATCGATCATACATACAGTAAAGCAACGTTTAAACTCTACTATTTAAAACGGTCGCCATGCACTGATTCATGGGGCACTGTTCTCCTGACGTGTGAAACCCGCATATAACAGACATTTAACTACGCGAATTTTACCCGGAATTCTTGAACTGCCGTTAACCTTCACAATATGTACAATATGGAGACGGCAGAGAATGCGGCAGTAAAATATATTTTAAACAAATATGGACAAATCAATGTCCTAGTTGCCACAGTATGCCTAACAGGAGTACTGACACACAGTTTTAGATGCTCAGCAGTTTATGGTCGAGCCTGTTCCCTCCGCCGTTTTGCGGCGTCCACACCCCCACTGAGCATGCCTGGCCATGCACCGCTGATGATGATTGTGGCAGGATGCCCCTAGGGATTGGCCAACCAAAGAATCCATCACGAGATAGCGTCGCTTTCAACCACCGCCGTCATCTTCCCGTAGGGGAACCCTGAGTAGTATGCGAGGCATTCTTCCTCTCCCCTCCCGAATTCCTCCTCTCCTGTCCAAAGCTCCTCTCCTCTCCGGGATTGCGCAAGGAATGGCACCACCAACGGCTCCGCGCGCGATAATGCGAATCAGCTGGGGTTAGAGACGCGAAGGTAGCCGCTGCATACTCCGCTGGGGGCGTCCCTGTAGCTCTGCGGTATAAATGACGCGCACGCGCGCTCAGCTCCCCTCATTCTCATCCCGCAACGCCGCGATCAAACTGAAAACTAATGGGAACTTGAGTCGACCCCGTGACTGCTTCGCATACTACTCAGGGCTCCCCTACGGGGAGATGGTGAAATTTTTTTAGATGCTACGCATCTCTTCGACTCGCCTTGTCCCTCCATCCATCCGTAGTCCGCACGCCTCTCCCCCATTCTCCCCGCCACGCCAGCTGTGCGGCAACGCCGCTCTCACCACAGCGCCATCTTGCGTTAGCGCTCGCTCCCCTCGCCATGCCAGCTGTGCGTCAGCGCGCGTTAGCGCTCGGTTAACACATGTGCATGCGCTGCTATCTCTCATTCCCCTCACCGTTAAAGCGCGGTACATATAAACGCGATAACTGCGCCGTTCCACTCAGTCGCTCCACTGCCGCCGCTCCGATGACATCCGGTGACCACCGATGATTTAAATGGAGACTAACAGGTCTGCTATCGCGATGGTCGGCGCAATTGCCGTAACAAGCACCGGCCAACTTCGTAACAACATAACGGAAACGCTACAGAAACCCCACGATGCGTCGCATCTCCCCATGGTTCCCCGCGCGGGAAGATGGTGTAAATTTTTTAATCAAGTTTTTCTCTTTTTTTTGCTTTTATGGGTTCCTTGCAGCCCATTCATCATTGAATAGTAGAATACGCGGTCCGTCGCAGCCTAAATACTTATGCAAAGCCTTGTTTATTTGTGTGAATTTCGGTTTCGATAAAACAATCCCCGAGGTGGCTGTGATGACAGGTGGGCGCTCGTGGCGTCACCATTTTCGTCGCACCACTGCCCATGTGGACGAGCGCACGCGCGAACGCTCACGCGCGTGCTGAGACCGGCCCTGGTCCCCACCATGCATCCACGCGCCCGGGCAACATGACGTCGGTCCAAAAACCCGGGACGTGCTATACACGCGGGTGGATTGAGCGCCAACCTCTGTCAGCGCGTTGATCACGTCACAGGGGCCCTCACCATATGAGAAAGATATACTGGTAAGAGTGGACACTCCCATAGAGCCCTGCGGACGAATGACTGTACTGTAGTGTAGCGCACCGAGCGGTCGGGTAGCCAAACTACTAGCCATACTTTCGTTCACTTTCGTACGTTCACTTTCGGTTTACGTTTCGCGGACACCGATTTTGGCGGGTGGTTTGAAGAACTGGAAACCGCTGCTTACGGCGACGGGCATCGGTACGGTATTCGGACGCTTTCATGCAATAATTAGTGTTTATTTAAATATATCATTCTCAGGCTTAGTGCCCGTATGCTTTTACAAAAAAAAACCTTTTTCTGAAAACGTGAAATTGCAATTTACAGTACCACTCACACTTGGTTAAGAATTCTGTCGTATGTTCACATGTTGCCGAGCCACGTAAAAGAGACACATCATAAATGAAGAAATATTTATTGCATGGCACAAACGGAACAAGTTCAAAATGTCATCATTCTTTACAACACACATATAATAATAAACAGTGAGTAATACACAACAGAGACAATACACAGTAGTGAGAGGAAAATACGTTTCCAGGAATGAAAAAAAATGCACAAGTAAAGGTATCACAACCACACAAAGGAGTTTTTCTCCATGGTAATTGAAAATGCAGAAAACCCAGAAACTCAGCCATTCACAGGTTTACTTGTATCTACGACACCCTCAGACTCTGTGCGCTGTTGCAGTCATACAAAAATATCAACCATAACGTAATCTAGACACTGGGATACTTCCAACTGTTTACAGCCACTATCTCCGCAGATATTTTTTTTAGTCTGGCAATTTCTCCAGTTAGGATGTGAAAGAAGGGAAAAACTTAAGCTTTGATGGCCTCGCTTATTTGATGAACTCTAATGAGATCTATTGCCTCGGGGCAATTTCATATCAAAAGCAGTAATTGAACAGAAATCACATTTGTGTGGAGATGCACACGCAAAAGGTTAAGAGGAAAAAAATCAACTTCCCATTGGTTCCTTGCAAGGGTGAATTTTCCCAAGAAGCTGGGTTACCTTCCGAAAGCGTCGCCTTCCCAGTTAAGGCAAAGGGCCAGGCGGGGATATTTTAGGTACGTGCACGTAGTCAACCGACAGGTTCCAGGCTCGAATAAGGCGCACAAATTCATGCCTTCCGCTGTCAATACGAACAGTCTAATATAAGAAACAGGGAAGCAGTATATGCTTCTCGTGTATGAGACAATGGTGGCACATTACAGAGTCCCATAAGCATTTGACAACGTAGGTCCCAACATGGTTCTCTTCGTCTAGGCCAGTCCGACAACAGGCAGCACGTACGGTGACAAACGACAATATTGAGCATGACCTCTTACCCTGGCAGTCTTCATAATGTAAAAGGGGTTTTGTGGATGTACTGTTTTCACAATATTACAACTAGCAGCAACAATAATTTGCGAGTGGAGTTTGGAGACTGTATACGCTGTTGTTAGTGGTTTTAATGAGATGAGGCATGTCAGTGATAAAAAACAGTTTGTTCCTTGAATCAACGATAGTCTTTTCAGTGGTCACGCCTTATGGAGTGCCGAGACTTGCATTAGATTTTAGGTGCTAATGGCAAGGTTCATTAGATGGAATACAGTTGCGGTATCCATCAGAAGCATCAATAAGGCAGCAAGAAGCATTGCAGGCAGTCATTAATACAACTGAATAACTCTGGGAGAACAGTTGGCACGGCCACTTTTGTGAGTCGTGTGAGGGCAGGATCCATGAAGTGCTTACACCATGTTGGGTATGACGAATGCAGCTTGGGCTGGTTGGGGAGGGAGAGAGGTGAAAAGGGAGAAAGGAGGATCGAATAGTCTAGGGCAGCGCTATTTCACATGGCCGGTTGGCATCGGGTGGGGTACCTGTGGGGGCGAAAGAAAAGAGAGAAAGAGAGGACAACTTGCAATGCAAGCAGATACATATACTGAATAACAACAAAAGGCCATCAAAAAGAAATGACAAGAAACACACAGTTCCGACTGAATAGGTGGAAAAGGCGCAATACTTGTTTAATGAAACTAGCCAAAATAAAACCAGAGAAAAAAAAAAAACGCTTAAAAAAAACAATCTGCAACCTGCGAAACCGGAATTTTTATACGATTTAGAACGAAACCAAAATTATTGCCACCACAAAGCCACCAAAAAAAACAACATTGTTTTCTTATTAAAAAAAGGCATAAAAACACAGAAAAAAAAAAAAAAAAACACCAAAAAAAAAAAAAAAAACCACAAAAAAAGTACAGGTGATAGGTGATTATAGATACACAAACTGCTTGCTATGACAGATGACCTGCGAATGGTCTGTAAATTTCACTGCAACTAGTATTCAAGTATTGCCTCCAGTGCATGCCACCTATTTAAAACACAAGATCTCTTATTCTATTCAGCAGTTCATGCGGTCAAGCTATTAGCAACACTAAAAATATGAGTCTTTGTAATTTCGCAACACTGGTTAGGCACATTCATACAGCAATTCAGCTATTGTTGGGTATAACAGAAAGATAATGCTGCTCACATAGCCTGAATCCCTTTGTCTTTTTTTTTTTTGTAAAATCAGGACGAAGAGCGAGCGCGAGCTGAACGTTAAACAAACCTGTTGCCCCACGGGCTCGCGAAAGAAACGCATCCCGAGAACGGGCACATGGTGAAGTATATTTGGGCGCTGTGTGGGCACCATGGCAAGCAGCAGTGAGCGTCGTACTGAGTACGACTGACCGCCACAGGCCATGCCTTAAAAAGATACGACAAGAAAACACACAGTTCCGACTGAATAGGTGCAATCGGCGCAATACGTGTTTAATGAAACTAGCCAAAATATGACCAGAGAAAAGAGAGAAAACGCTTGAAAAAAACGGCAAGTGTGGAACAGTTCTATGCAATACCTGCGATACCGGAATTGATATACGATGTAGAACGAATACCAAATTTGAAGGTTTGAATGCACTGCGCACTCACCCCGCCTCGAGCAAAGCTGTTATCTGCCGACGAAGGACGCGTTTTTACCGTACAGGGTGGATTAAAAGAAATGCGAACAACAGAGCACACAGCCTCCGCCGCATGCCGCACCGTCTGGCTGCACTGTCAGTAAACTGCGCGCATGCGTAGTTCTTTTAGAGCTTTTGAGAGTGTGGCCTACTGTTAGGGGAAATGCTTGATCAAGACGCGACGTCGGTCATTTATTTTAAAGCGTCTTGTTATGCTCTGTCGCCACTGAGCATCCTGTTATCTACTACATTAGGGAGCCAAGCGCGCAGCAGGCTGATTGCAGCTAGCATGATACTCTTCAACGATGATCCTGCTCAGTGGCGACGGAGCGTGAAAACGCGCCTCAAAATAAGCGACCGACATCGCTTCTTGATCAAGCATTTCCAAATAATGTAGGCGGCACTCTCAAAAGCTCTCGAATAAGTGCGCATGCGCGCAGTTTACTGACTTTGCAGCCAGAAGGTGCAGCATGCGTCGGAGGCTGGCGCTCCGTTGTTCGCATTTCTTTTAATCCCCCCTGTACCTGGCGCGCCAAAGCGAAGCGACCAGCGCGCGTTATCGGCGTCGGCGAGCGGGTTCGCTTTGTACGCAGGCAGCTTGGTATGCACCCATGTGTAAAACTTACGATGAGTGTATGACTGCTGGTTATGCCCAGATAAGCCAAATTAATGCAGATACGGCTACGTCGCCGTGTACGTTAGCCGGACGGCTTTGCAGTGCATCACGGCCATAATACATAATAGCAGTAACAGTTGGCCAAGCTAGCAATGGCTAGCTAGTATAATACAACGCAGCCTGCGGCTCACGTAATTCAGTGCAGCGACAGCGCACAACGCCTGCTTCGCCTACGGACACCGGCCGCCGGCCACTTCCGCAACTCCCAGCCGTCGTTTGCGGCACGAAACGCTACGTGCGACGACGCGCGCGTACCGCTGGCATCCCTCAGCGCTAGATAAAACGGCACAACCAGCCTAAATACCATTACGTCCGGCTAAAAAATGTGTGTCTTACGCCTTTCCGGGGCGTTTCCAAAGCGCTTATCTTAAAGACGCAGCACTAGCTATGCCTGATTCCCTGAGGTTACGCAGTGCTCGCAGCGTTTGCAGTACAAAGAAACATAACTGTGATACGCCACACCAGCACTTTAAAAAAGAAAGTCTCACCTTTCGTTCAGGATGCAAAACCGATGTCGCAAAGAAAGCGCTAGGCGTTTCCTTCTCAACAACAAAGGTTAGCACGAGGCTGCAGAAACGCACGTGCAAACGCTGCCGAAAGAGCCAAATGGCGGCTTGCGCTTTCTGCTTGGCCAGGCTTGGCGCAAAGAAGCCACAAAAATTTACATTCACAGCCATTCAACTTATTACGCAAATAAAAATGTGTAGTCAAATGTGTAACAAAATTTTAAAAGTATAATATTGTGTGTTAGCTTAATTTTATATATATAGTATTTTACCACTTGCGCCGACTGCCGGACGGTGCGCGAGTCAGGCCACTCGGCCGCGATAAGCTCGTGTGTCCACTCTTCTAATTTTTTATTTCTCTATGTCCTGACGTCGTCAGTTTGAGGCCGGGAGGAGTAGATCGCGTCATGCTAAAGCCGATTGCAGAAGGGTATAAGATCTGAGCGTTGTGGTGCGCGCAAAGATTAAAATGAATTTAAATTATGTTATACTGAACGGTGGCTGTTGACACTTGCTTGGAGATATCTCCAATATTTTACAAAGGAAGTTTTCACATACTTTTCTATACTTTGAAATTTTGTGTCAGTACTTCGGTGCGCAATCGCACGTGTCCCTTGTTTTTCGAATTCACATTTTGTGAAAAAGGGGGCTTCAGAGTAGAATATTTGATTATAGTGTATTTTTCTCACGGTACCCTAAAAGGGAACAGCACGTTTTCAGTTTAGTACCCTTTATAAGAACCGTAACCACGCGTTTAAATACTCTTTTATTCATCATAATATAATGTGAATGACCTAAGAGCACACGAGGCACCCGAAGACGACATTTTGTAAATGCCAGACTCATAAAAAAATTTGACATTGCTTTCGTTAAAGTTTTTCGAAGTTTGTTTTTCTTCTATTGGTTTGCTGGTAATTCTGTGCCTACGTTTTAAGGAAGCTGAAATCATGTGTTGCAATCTATATTACTCCTGTTGCACAAAATTACATTTTTTGAGAAATGTCTAAAGGTTATATAATATGATGTATATAATTATGAGTTCGTAGGCACGCTAGCTACGTAAAAGCCACTTTGCTACACCCTCTCTAGTTGGGGTTATCGGCATTAATGAATAAATAAATAACTAAATACTTGACTAACTTTCCAAAGCCACCAAAACCCAGTACTCCACTTGCTTTAAGAAAAGGCGAAAGGAGATAGAAAGCTCTTGGCCGGCTTGCTTTCAGGATCATCGGCCAGTTGGTCTTCCCAACCACCGCGAAGGACAAACGCGGGAATTAGTATCGACGTGAACAATATGGCTGCCTGAACGGCGCATTCTGGAATGTTTGCTTAGAGAACCTGGATACCTTTTATGTGGGGCAGGGGATGGCATATCAGACGGTATCACTGGAGCAACAAACGGTATTGTAATACCACTAAGAACGAACAGCTGCAACCTTAACCATACACTTCAGCGTGAGCAGGGGTGTGGAAAGCGGAGTCATAGTTTTATTATATTATTTGGGATGATGTTTTTATCTCAAGCTCCAAACCATTACCGCAACCAGAACGTGGACCCCGTCTCGTATTTCGGAGCTCTTAGACGAGAACACACGCGCACTGAGGCGTACACATCAAACTTTTCTGGCAACGGTGAGCGCTCCATCGAGTTAAAAGGAGCACCCACTTCCTCGATGTTCTCTGGTAAAGTGACTGAGGTCAACGGCATCCAATTGACGCGCTGAAAAGCGTGTCAATCAATTATATGTGAGGCGCCTAACATGAGCGTGCCTCAATAGTTGACGTATGGAATGCTAAATTGTTGTCAAAAACAATATCTCACTCCTTATCAGGCATCGTTTTGGCGTCTATGCACATGTGTGCCTGAATGTTTCATGCATTGCCTCCTGTATTTTTTTTCTTAATGTCAAACACGTCAGCCCTAAGCAGCCAACCAAGCCCTTTGCTTCTACTCCGACCACTCTCCAACAATTGCTGGCCATCCCAGCGCTGTAGTCACGTGACCAGTTAATTTCGGGGCGACGCGTAGTGGAAAGCGGCAACGTCGGCGAAACGTGTTGCGCCGTGACGCTCAATTTTTATGGCTGGCCAGAGCGCCGCTACTCCGTGACCTCGAATATCGGTTGCCTCTGCAACGAGGCACAAGTCGCCCTCGAACTCAGGTACGTTCGCGTGATCCCGTTAAGGTCGGGGCCCCACCTTACGACATGTGGGCAAAACAGACGTCACACTCACTGCCGTTTTGAAGCGGGAGATGGGTATGGCATTGAAAAAACACACGAGGCGATTGTTCAGCGTATCCCATCAACTTCGGCAAAGGCTCTTTTTATTACCCAAGTCTGTTTTTACTACCGCAGCCTAGTTTACGCTCAAGGCAGCGGCAGCAGACAGAGCAACTCCTTATGTACATCTCGTCACTACCAGTCGAAGTCTCGCAGCAACGATGAGTCAGTGGGCGCGGCAGAAATGTCACTAAGATGCATCACATTAGCGCAATAGAGCAGGGGGCCAGAACACGCGTAGAGGCACGTTTATCCCCCGTTGGGGCGTTAGTCACCGTAGCTCCAGCCGCAACACGTGTCGTTACGGGCAGTAAGCATCACAGGCGCTGAAAATGATGAATTATCAGCGGGGGAAGAGGCATGGGAATTAGGGGATCGCTTTTACTCATTCGGCCCCTAACGACTTTCTTACTGCGCCGAAGTAAAGCTAGGGCATTTCAATGCCAATCTCTGCACTGCCACCGCTGTCTTCCGTAATCCTAATGGAAATTCGTGTCCCGTAAACCCCGCACGGCCCCATTTAATGACCGGTTGTCCACTCCTGTGTTTTCACTGCTAAAACTCGGCCAACAGCGGTTGTCACCTGATGCTGCTGAGATGTTTTCTTAACCGCTTTCGTAATGTTTCTGTTTTCATCATTGCCATTTTTCTACCCCGTGGGTCAAAGACATGGGGTTTACAATGCATACAGCGCATACACTATGGACCTGGACCAGCAACTGTTGCATATGTTTTATTTTTTCGCATACACATCCGTAATTTTGTAGAAGACCATTTTCGTGAAAATAATTTCGGAATAGGAAACAGTGAGCGTCACTCAAGTTATATGCAGCAAGCTGCTTGTTACTGAGCTGTTCCTGCACAAAGTGAGTGCCTATGGTGACGTCATCGCCTCCTGTCATACTAATGGTTTTCCGAAAAAGCGCCTGCGGAGGATTTTTTCTGTTTTTTCTACCTTTTAATATCAACAGTTCCCCTACGGCAATGTAGACTTTTCTTTCTTTTCTTCTTACCATAGCCCTGGCAATCATGCTGCCTTACGTCCGGGACCATGGCTCGGTCTCGGGTCAATTTAAAACATCGTTTGGGAGAGGAAACGACAATTTATAACCACCTGTCATTGACTGGAGGGGAGGCGTGTTCTTTTGGCGGTGCGAGTAACTCCCCTTGCATAATTCAGGTCGGGTTAGAAGGCTAGCCGGAACGCAGCACGCCTTGACAGCGTGATATGCTGACGCATGCCTACGTGCCGTACGAGGGATGTGCGATATGAGCCCGCTGACATAAAAAACAAGAAAAAAATGTGCAAGATGCCCCTTATCGCTCTTTGATCGTTCTTTGAAAGCGTGTTTAGGAGCTTTGTCACCGCTGCTCACCCCGTTCTTTTGTGTTTGGTGAACGAAATTATCGAACATACGAAGAAGGTTTATTTCAGAAGTCGAAATGTTCGCTTCAAGATGACAGAGTTCTGGAGGGGAGGCGTGTTCTTTTGGCGGTGCGAGTAACTCCCCTTGCATAATTAAGGTCGGGTTAGAAGGCTAGCCGGAACGCCGCACGCCTTGACAGCGTAATCTGCTGACGCATGCCCAGGTGCCGCACGAGGGATGTGCGATATTATAGCCCGCTGACATAACTTGATCCGGATAACAAGTGTTTTGATGCGCCGTATCGCTCTTTGATCGTGCTTTGGCATGTTTAGGAGCTTTGTCACCGCTGCTCATCCCTTCTTTTTGTGCTCTGGTGAGCAAAATTATCGAACATACGAAGAAAGGTTTCAGAAGTCGAAATGAAATTTTGATGGTTTATTTTGTGGTGATGGGTTGAGTATTTATGTCGCACGCACGTTGTATAAAGACCCCAGTGTGTACCTTATATTGAAAAACGGCACAAAATAGAGCTTTAGACATGTCTTTCGGGTAACAAATGGGTCTTTGGTTCTTTACTTTTTAGGATAATCAGGCCATTCTTCAAAGTTCGAAGAAATGTGCAAAATAAATCGGGTGGCTGAGGCCTCTGTCAGGCCACGTTCGTCTTTAGTCTCAGCCTCCCCTTGGTTTTTGCCAAGAAATAAAAAATCAAATCAAAAACTTGTAGGCACGTGAGCTCGCACCAACGTTATGGTGGTCTCGATTCCTGAAATAGCGAACGTTTCGCTAGAATTCATTAGCTGATAAGATTGAAATTTTAAGTGCTATACACGTGTTCGTGTTGCCTTCGTGTAAACGCAACCGGAGCACCCGTTCTGGTTCTTTTAATTTCCGGCAATAGAACCACAAGCGACAAACATCTAAACCATTGTTTCAGAAATAGGCATGTTCGTTAGGGATAAGAATACCCCTCTCCCTGTATCTATTTGTCGAACGATGTGAAGGATTGATCTTATCCTGTAATAATAATTTAGACAACCACTGCAGTGACGATCTATTTCCGTTACAGTAGCGAACAATCGTTTTCTCCATTCACCTAGTCCCATGGACTGGTTCACCCAGGAATATGCGATATTTACTTCGGCACATCTATAAGAGAGTTTCTGTTCGGTGTCCGTTGTGTTGTGCTTCAGTATCTCGTTGAACGGCAACGGTCTGGTTTTCGGGCCCGAACAATTTTAATTATGACTTTCGTCAATTGATTTTTACGTAAATATATCCTTCCAAATTAACAGTACACATCGTTTTCAGAAATAAGGTAGTTCTGTTAACGTCCAAACCATTTTAGAGGTAGTACACAGCACATCGCCACGTTTAAGGTGCCACCCTTCTACTCGTCAAAAGGGGGAGTAGAAACGCGGGGACTGAATTCAGAAAATTCAATTTTGTCCCGCGATCTAGGCTAGGAATTCCGAGTTGAAATGTATGTAGCTACTCTGCCTCACGTGGGTTTCTTTTTCCTTGATACTATAACCACAGTTTTAAACGCGGAACGTTTCTTAGTCGCACGATGTCCCTCGACCGTCGGCGGCGGCGTCCACACGCTCACTGCGCATGCGTGTCGCGGCGAGGCGCAGGTGCGCGTCTCTCCCCCGTACCCTCCTCGCTCTCAACAACAGGTGCAGCGTTGTTGTCCGTCCGCACCCCTCCCCCTACACTATAAAAAAAATAATAGTTATCGGCGCCTGGTTTCGATCCCACGACCCTGTGGGCGGAACGCGAGGTACATGGTGCTCTTCCCACTGCGCCACAAAAGCGACACAGATCAAAGGCTACGAACGCGCATTATATCCTTGACTCATTCAAACTACGTCAAGAAGCTGCTGATACACTGCAGCAGTTGCATCGATCTCGTCTTCACCAGTTGCTGCAACGCACGACCACTGCTTAAAGACCCCTTAACAGTACACTTTAGCGACCAGAAAGCCGTCGTTCTCAGCGTCCAATACAACGACAACAGCAACAAATTAATAAATAACGAATTACAACCACCTACTCCTTGCCTTCACTTGTTGCGTCAAAAAAAAAGAAAAATTGGGCCCATCTCTCCACGAGGGGGACTCGAGTCGCAAAATCACGAAAGTAATAATTAATATATGAAAGAAATAATAATAATTAATAGTAATAAGCAATAATAGTTAACACATTCACTACCACCCCACCACCACCCCCCCAAACACTAACGTTAACGCAATACACCCACCCCCTACGCGACGCATTTACTCGAGTCCCCCTTACAGGATACATCCGCTGTCATTTGTTATTCTCACAAAAAGTTTTGATGAAAAATATTGAATGCGCTAAACGATTCAAGTAATGATAATTACTTCATGCGCACCTCCCCAAACATGTGGCCTGCATGAATGTTTGCTTCGGACTACATCATTTCAGACATCGGAAGACTGAAACTCCCTAAGGCGTTCGAATTTCAAACAAAATGAATGATTTTCTAGTGTATCTCTCATGGAAGAAAATGCTCACGATGCGCTAGAAGAACTTAAAACGTTAACATGAAAACGGTAAAATAAGCCGCACAAAATTGAGAATTCAGCCAAAAACGTAAAGCAGTTCCACTCAACCTGAGCTTTATGATGCATCAATGTTCTTTGCAAGAGGGGCTGCGGTGTCCTCGCCTTACTCGTTTCAGTATCAGCCTCGCGGTGACACCACGAGTTGTGATGACGCTACGCTGCAGCCCATGAAAATGACTATAAAGAGACACTGGATTTAGTTTTTTATTGTTATGGGATAATACGTGCGTTAATTCATGATTTTTTCTTTTGTGTTATTGTAAACTTATCTCGGCATAGCAGCGGCAGCCTCAGAGTCAACGGCGCAGTACAAACATCAGCCCCGACACTTTGGGTACAATGAACGTGTACTTCTTTCACCCCATGAAGGAAAGAAAAGCTTAGGAGAGGCCCCGATGTTACTTCTACTGACGCCGGAAACGCCATCTTTGGAGGCCGCCCTCTTTTGCACGTATTTTTCCCGCAGACGCCACCTTCTCTGCCTTCGCTCGCTCCTCTGTCGTCTGCTTTGTCGCCGGCTTCCGGCCATTAGCTAACGGTAGGGTCGCGTGGTGACGTATCGCCTCGATTGCCTGGCGTTCGGTGCCGTTATAGGACGCGGTTGCCACTGGCTTCCGATGAGCGTAAAAACTCGCGGGTCCGGGGAAGCACTGATCTTACCGAAGCTCCGGTTTGGGTGTGTTACGCGTTACGTTACGTGTTACGCGTTACTAGGGTGGCTAGATACCGTGATACCGTGAAAAAACGTTATTTGTGGTTCGAATTGGGCTTAGTAAGTTCCCAAATGCTAGATCTTTCAAATTTACTGAGGTTTTATTACGTCTCCTTAACCCCCTTAAACACGTCAAATGTTATCTACGATGTTCAGAGAGGAGGAATATGTGCGAAGACAAATAGGCACCGCATAGCTGAAGAAGACGAAAATTAAAACAAGGGCGCACACAAAACATCATGATCCCGCTTGACTGGTGCTAACTTTGGTGCTAACACACACACACACACACACACACACACACCCCACACACACACACACACAACACACACACACACGCACACGCACACGCACCGCACACTCACACGCACACGCACACGCACACACACACCCCACACACACACCACACCCCAACACGAAACACACACGCACGCACGCACGCACACACACGCACGCACGCACGCACGCACACGCACGCACACACGCACACACCACACCACACACACACACACCACACACACACACACACACACACACACACACACAAAACAAATCATCCACTTGCGGTTCAAAAGAGGCCTTGTGCCCAAGTGTTGCAAACCACAAAGCCACGCGAAAGAGTATCGGAACAGGGGGACCCTTTCTGCGATTTCTCCCTACCCGCGCGAACACACACACACACACACACACACACACACACACACACACACACACACACACCACACACACACACACCCCACACACACACACACACACACACCCACCACACACACCACACGCACCACACGCACACCACACGCACACCACACGCACACGCACACACGCGCACACGCCACACGCACACGCACACGCACGCACGCACCACGCACGCACGCACACACACACACACACACACACACACCACACACACACCCCACACACACACACACACACACACACACACACACACACACACACACACACACACACACACACACACACACACACACACACACACACACACAATCCACTTGCGGGGCAGAAAGAGGCCTTGTGGCCAGAGTGTTTGCTAACCACAAAGCCACGCGAAAGAGTATCGGAAGCAGGGGGAGCCCTTTCTACGACCTCTCCCTACCCGCGCGAGGGGAGCTCCCGGCCATCTGCTTGGGGTGGAGGGGGGGTCCGCAGGAGTGCCTGTGTACGTGAGGTCAAGCGCCCGCCTGGTACAATAGGCTCCTCTTCTGCTCGAAAGCGTCGCCCGCCAACCTCCAGCTTTGAAAAAAAAAAACCTTTGTTGCCGATTGCCCTTCCACGGCTTCCTTTTTCGTGCCCGATTTGCAATGAGCCCCCGCCATTGATGAATGCCGTGTGAGTGTACAGTGCCCGTCATGCACAACGCGTTCTGACCTGCGCTCCGTTTTGTCGGCTCGTGAATATGCTTTTTCGCGCGGCATTTTTTTTCTCAAAACGTCATTCTTCACGCCTAGGTATTACACCATCTCGAAAAGGGAGCTCGAGGTAGCAGACTACGTACTGTTTGCATGAACGGAAGCATACAGTGTAAGGAAGGAATACAGGGACATGAGGAGATTTAAAGACAGATCAGACGACCTCCGTAATAATAATTATCAGTGCCTGAGACAAAGGAGAAACGAACAAACACCCGTATTAGTATATTGACTTCAACTGGCTTATACACGAGAGTGACTCAAAGGGGTGCTGCAGCGATTCATTATTTTAGAACGTAATTTCATTTCCAGCACCCATAAAGTGGACTTGGCTACCCTAAACAAGTCGCATGACAGGTCGCGGGTGTAGTTACCTCAAAGCCGACTCCGGCGGACGTCATGTCAAACATGTCGTGCCCTCCGACGTATCCGTAACACTAGCACTTTAGATGCACGTAATTGAAAGAACATCTCGTATTTTCGGCGTAAGTTTTATAGCCACGGCTAAATTGGAAACAACACAGGAGCCCACAAACATAGCGTTGCAGGTATCACAATAGAGCCAGTGCCCTTCCATTCAGTGAAGAAGTGTGACCAGCAAATCTGTGGTGGCGAGCCCCAAAGTGAATGACAATATGCTTTTACCGGCTCGTAGTAAAATGGGTGCACGGAGCAAAACTCGCTTGCTTGTTCCTTGCTATTGAGCATACTTCATGGGTAATTAACTGAATGAAACTTTGCTAAATATTGTTTTTTTACGGCAGACAAACATGCAGCTGTCCGCTTCCCTCCCGTAGTAGCCCATGTATTGACTGTAGACGAGAATTTGACAATATTTAGAACTTACTGTGAACTATGTACTAATCTTGCAACGTACATAAATCTCGGCGTATGTTCGAGTCATTTTAGCAGCTAATTTCAATAAAATTTTTTTTGGGCATAGTTTCAATAACTATAGACTTAGATGAAATTTCGTCGAAGACATTCCCTCTGAAGACCAACGTGTTTCACTGTACAAGACTCAATGTGCGAAAGCGATCCTACGAAGACTACGCCAACAGCGATCGCCCTAAATTCGGCGTCACCTCTAAACAGAAATAAATTGCTAGGAAGATTTTTTTAGGTGAACTAAAAGCCGTACTATATCAAAATATAAAAATCGTTGGACTTTTTTTATTTTGTATCAGTTTTTTCTAGCACTGAAGGGGCGGAGCACAGTTTTACGATTACGGGGATTTGTGTGGGCGCCGTAACATGGCCGCTACGCTCGCGTGTTATTCTTGTCTAGATCGCTCTGTTGCCGATGACGATGTCCTGGACCCTAGCCATAGACAGGTTTGCTGTAAACGACCCGTACCTTTTAGACGGTGCACCCAACAAGGGAGGTAAGGAAAAAGCTTCCGGCAAAAATGTAATGCAGACCAGATTATTCCAGTTTAACCCACCATCTTTCCTTCCCATTCCGGTAAAAGCTTGTAGTGCGGGCAAAAGTATCTTTTTCTCTCGGTTCTACTCGGACGTCGGTACAGCGCATATTGCACTGATTCCCGTAAGTGCATGCAGCCGCACATAGTCCTTCCTCTCAGTGAAACTCTGGGCAGTCTGTCTGGATTGTTTCAGGCATATCGGCTAGTGTGATTGCTCTATTCGACGATTCCACCGACTAAGTTGCTTGTTCTGTTTTCGCGAACCACGAAAGAGACTACAGGGCATCTCCTCTGCGTTTCATTTTTCGTTTTCCCTCACGCCATCTCCAGCGACCCAGTCCTACCGGGAAAAGAAGGATGAAAGAATGGAGCATGCGTACTGAAAACAGAAGGAAGGAAAATATTCAGACAGACATGTCCATTATGTTTAAGCAAACAACGTAGTTCTGCCAATGACTTCGTGTAGTTATTTCCTGCCTACCGTACGGGCAGGTGAACAGCGAGCACTTTCGTGCGAGCTACCAGGAACGCCTCCCTCGAAACACAGGTATTTCAGAAAGGGCTTCAGAATTCGCACTGAATACACACTATGAGCCACGCCTTACGGAAAAGCTGCGGAGTATAACGGCTGAAGAAGGACTGCCCAGCAGGAAACTCAGCTTATTACCACAAAGATCCGTCATAAATGTACCAAGTTTTAATATCTTATTGTGATTGCTTGACTGGCGATAGACATAGAGGCGCATGTAATTTGGGTGTTTTGAAAGGTAAACAAATTCGAGGAGGTATCTTTAAGTCGAATATACGCACACTATTTCATGATGCCGTGTTTTTATAAATCGTGCGGTAGCGCTTATGCTCGCCAGACTGATGATTGACTTGTCTTAATTTGGAGCGTTTTTTTTCTCGAATGCAAAAAAAAAACCTAATGTGAGAGCCATGCGCAGGGCAGAGACAACTAAAACCCAATGTCTTATTGGGGACCAGCTGCAGTATGATAGAAATGGTGATGTTTAACGTTTAGGAAGATTTGCTGCGGGAGAGGGTATTTTCGATGCGTCTGTTGCGGACGGGATGCGTTACACGCTCTTAGTTAGGACGCATTAACAACGCCGTCCACTGTCCCCAAATTAGGTCAAGCGTGTCTTGTCATGCACAGACGCAACGTAACGGGACCTGCGGGCGCCACGTCTCGGCGAAGATAGGAATACAGAGCATAAGTCATGCCTGATTCGGGGGTAATGTGTATGTAGTTTCACTATCTCGAGGGCACAACTTTATCGAACAAACTGTCCCTTCATTTATTATCCGTCACTGAGAACACTTGAATCTTGTTAAGGAAACCATTGGACCATAAGTGTAAGACCACAGTCTGTGTAACATTCTTGTTAAAAAACGTAAGACATTTTTATTGAATGTTACGGCGTGCTTAAATAATGAAATTTTGAAGAGTCCACAATTTTAAATTGGGGGGGTTCACGCAGTGAAGCTTCACCTGGGCGACAGGACGCACCGTAGTGGAGGGCTTCGAAATAATTCAAACCACCAGGGATTCTTTAACATGCGCCGAAATGTCGACCCATGGGAGTTTTCGCTTTTTGTGTCCAGCTAAAAAGCGGCCACCGCAGCCAGGATCGGTCCCGCGTCTTTGCCATTAACACCACAACCTCTTCGCCCTTCAGCCAATGCGGACAGGAGAACCAAGAAAATTGCGTCAGTAAGCCCTATGGTCATTCGATAAAGACCTGACGTTCATAGACAGAAATGACTGCATTGTGCTCATCTAGCATGATGCGCGCTTTTGGCAAAATATTTATTGCGTCTTCTAAGTTTTTTGGCTGCATACTTGTGCTGAGGGTGGCATGCATCACCGCCAGACATGCGCACCGTGTGGGGTTCTAACAGTATTAACATGCTATGCCTTCCGGAAGAAAAAAATTCGGGGCCCTTAAGCAAGTTGACGTGACTTGAAGACGAAGAACACTGCAGGCTACGCGTGCACTTTTGTGGGCCTGTTTCGTTACGTCTAGCGCGTGATCTGTTCTTGCTTCACCGAACTGCGGGCCCTTTAGACGATCGAAAGGGTACCTTTGCGCATGATTTGAGCTTTGCCGCGATGTCCGTCGAACCGTGGGAACATTTTGCATTGCTCAGGAACACCCGAGAGCAACTGATGTGGGCATACTGAGCCACCCCTACCTCCGTTTTGTGCCATTTGCACCACACGAAGTTTTGAAGCATTATTCCCTACGCGGACAATGCACCCGTATCACGCAACGGGTATTTTACACAGGTGATGGGCGCACTTTTTATATCCTTCATGGATGTTTCTAGCAGAAACTTTCACTCCTGGGTCTACTCTCTGAATCCGTGTTGACCGGGGTGGCAAATTATCAACCCTCTGAAGAAGATGTGTAGAAATTTGTTTCCTATACAAATAGCGAATACGTAGTGAAAAGCGAATCATTTATTCAGGAATCAAACAATCTTATCTTTACCCAATTTTTTTCTTTTTCTCGGGCATCATCGCCCTCAGCATAAATAAAAATTAACTACTCGCCGTGTTGAATGACTTGGGTGAATGCTGTAGTTTATTTGCGGAAGTTTGCTATTCAGCATGCCAAAATATAAATTCATATAGACCGCGTATTCCCGAAGAAATCGCAGGTGTGGGCGAGATATGGACCCTGTTTCCAGGAGGCGATATCCAGTGGGAGGCCAGCGCGCGGGGATACGAAGGCGACCTGTACGAGGCGTATTCTTCGCAGGACAGGAAAGATCCACTCGAACTTCTCTGCTGGATCCTCAACAAGAGCGACCCAGTAGGGCGCACGCATACTTAGTTTCTTTTTTTGAAGTGCTCACCAACAGCGCTAGGCATACTCGTGTGATGCAGTGGTACTGCGTCATGGTAGTGAGTGATGACGGCGGCGTAAACTCCACGCCCACGCTAAGCCGTCGTCGCAGGACCTCATCAAATCCCAATAACCTGGCAGGAAGCTCCGAACAGCGCGGGGTAAGAGTGTTCTCGCGTTTCACCGGAGGCGTTCCCTCGAAGCAGAAAGCGTCAAGATCAAGCACGACAAATCTTCAGTGGCCACTGTTTCCGAGCTTGTCAATACCTCGGCCGCCATTATGGGATGGTGTGTGGGAAACGTGACAACCCGGCAATTGGCCAAGTTCTGGAGAGCCCGTATTGGACAAGGCTGGGCAACGTATATTGCCATGATATAGGACCTGCGTGTACGCCATGTTATTTGCATGCCATTTCTGGCTTTATGGCGAGTCGTTATGTCCAATCTCTATTCTACGGGTTGCCTCACTGCCCAATTCCCATTTCATGCATTTCATTACACGAAAGATAATTTATTGTGCGCGCATAAAAATTCTGTGCAAGAAGACGTACAAATTATAAAACAAGCCACAAGGCAACTTGCAGAATAGACACTCGGTATTACCATATAGAATGCTATATTCAATGCCAGTTTATGATAATTGCAACTGTTTGAACTGAAGGCGCTTCTCACGTTTCTCGTGTAGGCACATATCTATGCAAAGTAACTTGAAAAACAATTGTGTCTCAATTCAATAAGTAAATATGTCATAGAAATTCGAATATGACCGTTTAACTCGTTTTTTATGAAAGAAACAAATTTTAACGAGCCTACGCACGCATTACAATGAAAATAAATTTAAAAGGTTTAAATTGTGTGGTTAGAAGTCTGTGAAACGATTATTTGGAGCGCCTACGGAGTCTCAGCAATTCCATAACGCCACAACGCACAATGAACGAAATGCATCAAATTTGGGAAGAAATTTCGTGACCTCCCAAAACACAATGAGGTACCGTAACCCAACAGCTCTCCTTGTTTACTTTATAATATTCACATCAAATATACAAAAACAAATCCTGGCTTAACAGTTGCAAGAATACGACATGGGTTTGTTCAAAACTGAAACACAATGGCAAAAGACAAACACAATAGTAGAAAAAAATGAAAAAGCTCATAAAGCGTGAACCGAGAAATTTCTCGTTTAGGTACTTGAGATGCCTATAAAACAGAGGCATTCATGTAAATGAAAACAATGCCCTTCTCCACGGTAGTGTGTGCCGATCTGCTAAGATCACAATATGTAGTACATCAGCAATATTGTAATAATCCACCTTGGAAGACTGTTTCTCTCAGCTGCATCCGCCACTTGTCCACGGGAAACAATATTTACGTTGTAGCGCGTGTATTACGTAAAAAAGCCTTCACTAAAACTGCAATTCCGTACTGAGAACTAAGTACAGTACCGAGCAGCCCACATGCACATGCACATGCACATAGAGAAAAAGGAAGCGTAGAAGGGTAGAAGGGAAGGAAGCGTAGAAGCCTCAGTATCAGCCTCAACGTTTTGCTTGTTAACACTTGCTCTCAAGCAAAACGTACCGCACTTATGGCTATTTATTTTTCAATACTCTGCTTTACGAAAGGCGTTATTTGGCTTGTTCTTGAGAAAACAGACCGGAATTTCACTGAAAATGTGGTTAACACTGTCGCTATCACAGAAGGTAATAGACAAGAAGTTCAACTGGCAAAGCAACACGCCAGCGGTTCCGTGTAATTTGTTTGTGTCCACTGTAGTCACAAAAACAATTAATCGCAACTAACAGGAGTGTCGTGGCTTCAACGTTTTATTAGCGTAACTTTTGTTTTCTACCAACGCGTCATCACAAACTACAAGGCAAGGAACGGCACATTTGGTTGGGAACGAACGAATTTTCACCTGTTTTTTCGCAAGATATATTGGCCTGTCTAGAGCGAGGTGAGGAGCCCTGTAACCTTTTAATGCGTTATATTTTTACACGGTAACCACATAACGCGAGAATTCGCAGCGACGCTACATACGTAACTCGTCGGATACTGAACTGGGTACGGTGTTCCTGTCGCCGTACTTACTTTTGCATCATGAGAAGTTCTAAAACCGAACGAAATCGACAAAGAAGCCCACTGCCAGTGTATCTACTTGGCCGCTCGGCAATATATCTAGGTAGCTTCCGAAAATAGGGAAACAAAAGCTCAATTTGCAGCTATCGTGTAATGACGCCAGCTTAATACATGCATAAATCTCAGACTGCACCAAAGTCTGGCTTCAACGCATGCTGGACGCCGTGAACTTTAAATGGGAGCACGAGAACTTGTTCGGAAACACATAGCCCGAAAGCGGATAGGTAGAACTGCAGTCACAAGGCGTTATTCCACCGGGCGTTATTCCGCCCGGCAAATATACTTTAAACAAGGTAATCGACGCCAAAACACATCTCACAGACACCTACAGGAGTACTAAGGCAGTTTCAATGCCACAAAACCGACGCAGCCGTCACAGCGAAGCGTCCGTCCATCACGCAAGCCGCGGAGAAAAAGGAAGCGTGGAAGGGACAACGCAAGTAGTCCGCCAGACACCGTTGCCTTAGGACACACAAATAACCCATCTCTACAAAACGTGCAATACAATGTCACCCACTATATTGAATGCGCTGTAAAATAGTTGAAACGGGCCTTGTTTCGCGACTGGGTCCTGTGGCACTTGTTGTTAGTACTTTTTGCTGGTTTGCTGCCTGTTCACCCCGGAAAATGTCTGGTTTATGTACGTCAGGCACACGGCATACCCTCGGCCAATGACCGCTTTTTGCGCTTTTCCAAATCTTGGCCACCGATATGCTTTCTGTGACTAGCGAGTTCCGGGCACCGTTTGCGCCCAATCATTTTTTCAGCTGATGTACCTATGGGTGGCCGATAGCTCGGGAGCCAATATAAATCCATGGAATTTCCAACACAGGCAATCGAGCCCGGCCCCTTGGGTTTTTTTTTCACTCGCAATGCGAAAACCCTCAGTCATGTCTGAATTTGAGGACATCGCGGATTTATGGAGGTTCTCGCATTTTGGTGTTGAATTATTTTAGGTTTTGCGGGGTCGCAAAAATTCAGACAACAACGTAAAGAGAAATTTGGAACCATTTTCTGTGCTTCTATCTAAACATGGTACCTAGCGGGCTCAATATTTACCGTTCGGTTGTCTTGGTACTGTAAGATTCTATATATATATATATATATATATATATATATATATATATATATATATATATATTGTATGTGTGTGTGTGTGTGTGTGTGTACCTTTTCATATTTTATTCTAGAAGAAAAATGCGGACTTGGGGAGTTGTGTGAACGATTGGGTGTTGATAGTCCCTGCTTTTCCTGGGTTGTATATCTGCAAGCAGACCGTTTCTTTTTTCGTGAGATAGCTCAAGTAAGATGAATTGGAAAGAATGAGATGCCCGAGTGAAATCGAAACTATAATGGTGTACTGGGGGCTCATTCTTGCCACTTAGGTGATAAGATGCGTATGGTGATCCTTAAAGTGTTGTATTACTAAAAAAGGAGCTGGATGGCAGAACAATCGATTGTGACAAAGAGAAAATAGACCAAGTGAAGCTATCCCAAAATCAATATTTCCGCCGGAGCTGGCTCGCATTCCCGCTGCGTATTTCTATCCGCTGAATAAAACCTTTATTTCTGTTCAAACGAAAGGCAAAAAATGCCAGCATCTCCACTCCGTGGTTGATGGCGAGGGTGCGGAGTACGGGGACTCGAAATGGCATCCAAGTTGCGCCCCAAGTGACATCCGATTTGCGCCCCGACCGTCATTCGATTTCAACCGTGAGTTGCACCTTGATTATTCCTTAAATGAAACTGCGACTCACGGCTGAAAGCGAATTTCGCTTGATTTTCTCTTCAAGGTGGTGTGTGCACTGATGGACGCGGACGGACATTGGGACGCCCGTAAGATAATCCGCACCGTTACAGGAGAGGGAATGAGCCGTTTGACTCTCCGATACTAACTCTCGGTCGTAGCCCCCCCCCCCCCCCACCAAAAAACAAAGGTCGTAGCCCAATGGGTAAGACGACTGGCACTAACCCTGTCTGGTCTGTCAGACACACGCTCGAATCCTGCCAGTGGCTGTATTATTTTTTGCGATTGTAAATGCTATGTGGACGGACGCGGACGGACATTGTGCGGTACTAAGGTACTCCGCACCTAAAATGCCCCAAGCGGGCGGAACGTGATACAGGCGTAAAAAAGGATTTCCATGGGCGCACTGCTCTTGCCCCCTCTCGGTAAAATCCCGTTACCTGTAGGTACAAGCAGGCAACTTTCTATCTATAGGTTTGGTTGGTTTGCATGGAACACTTACACTTCAGATCAACTGGTTTGCATGAAACACTTCATTTATTGTTTTGAGCGACTTCTAATAGCGCGGCGCTGTGTGGTCTCCGTAGCCGAGGGGTAGAACCATGGGTTTTGGAGCGGACAATTTCCATTCGAGCCCCAGTCATACTTTTTTTTCCAGAGACCGTGATTTCTAAAGACTTAAATTACCGCGTGCTGTGTGGCCAGAGGGAAATACACTTATTCACTGCATAATTCGCCTCTCCCGAGGTTTTACGGTGGCAGTGGCGATAACCCATTTTTTCTTAGGCTCTCAAAATCAGAAAATGTTTGTCTGTCTATCTGTGCCTGGATTGAACTTCCGGCCGAAACTTTCTGCAATTTTTCAATTTGGGAATTAGAGAGGGGAACGGTTTCCAAACCACTAAATCCGAAAACACACTCCGTAGTTGTCAACAGTTTTCAGCACAAAAAAAGCTTTGGGGATATTTAAGGCAAAACATCAACACATAATTGGTATTTTCTGTGTTTATTTATTAATAAATATATGTGCTCCTAATTTTTTGCTTTTTTGCTATAGCAAAGAAGAAATATGCGTTGAAAACAATGTTTTGAACCAAACATAAAAAAATGCGCGCGCTGCGAGCTACACCTTGTGGCAGATTTCCGAGAAGTCCAACACTCAGGAATGGTTCTAATAGATGGCGTGCGAGCAAGGGAACGCGAGAGACCTATACTATCGTTTACAGATATAGACACAAAAAAGAGAATTTATTATAACCCACACATGTCGAGGTGCACGTGGTTTCTCTGGATGTTTCGACAAATTCGCGAGCGTGTACTACTGCAACACAGCCACTTTCTAGCTAGCGGTAAAAGGTTTAGAACGTGTGTTTGTCTAGTGTGCGGTTATAAACTACACGTACCGAATAAGATCCCGCAGCGATAAATTGAAAACTCGCTTCTCTTTATTCATCGACGGTGCGATATATGATCTGCATGTGATTGTTTACTGACCGGGTAAATACAAACATGAACGTGCAGACGCAACTGCTTATTGTAGACTATAAGAACGTTTGAAGCAATAGAACAAAGGGAGTAAGTGTTCAGGTTAACAAAATTGGGGTTCGTCACGAAGGGCATCCTCACCAAAATTATTCATCCGCAAAAAGAGACATACTAAGATAAAAGAGTTCACCTTCTAAAAAGAACTTTTCACAGCATGTACAGCTGCCGAGAATGGCACCAGAATAGTGCCGACACCAAAAATATTCTGCTTTAAATAGCTCTTCGGAACAACCCCTTATCGCAGATTTAGGCTATTCCCGTACGGCCACTGCTTTGTTGAAACAGCAATGACGGGTAGAACGTTCCTACGCAGCGGTGGTAGAAAACGGTCGATGTCTACAAAACCAAGGTTGATATAGAAAACGCTATCGCTTCCGGTCGTTTCAAAAGGGAAGCCGGAAGACGGTCACATACTTCCTCTTTAAAACGGGGAAAACCTCTTATTTGTTCTTTTTATTCATCCTCACTTCATTGCATCCGCCGTTCCCCCACAAGGAAACAGCTAGCAGAGTAGCAAGATATGTCGCCGCAACCCATTGGCACTATCTCAAATGATGGGAACGCGTGTAAACGTAAAGACACGGATGACCGGAGAGGCCTTTGATTAAAAAAAGCCGATTTGTTTCCACTGTGTTTAAATAAAATGTGAAAGAACAGATAGCACAAAAAACTATGCTTCTAATTATTATGTATAATTAAGTTTCGCACACGCTAGCTTTGATGACATGAGAATGAAGGAATGAACAAAAAGTTGTTTAGACTTTTTGGAAAGCCAGTTTATCAAGTTCCATTCATGGTTTGCCCAGCAGGGTGCTGCTGCTGAGTTGTTTCTGCACAATTTGAGCCTACGATGACGTCATCGTCCCTTCGAGCACTAACGGCATTGTTGAAGCCAGCCGTTGCGAGGGAGTGCGAGTTCTTTCTGTCCCCCAATATCAACATTTCCCCGCCTGAACCCCCGGAAACGTAATACAGTCGAACACGGATATATCGAACTCCAAGGGGATCGCGAAAGAATTCGATATATCGATAATTCGATATATAAAATACGCCTACCTGAAGATTATCTGACAACTCCGCACATCAGTGAGAATCTTCTGAAGTCGCGGAAAACGGTAGTTTGTCGTTTTGACCCTCAAAGCACGAAAAATCCGAACCGCAGCATGATGACCACCGCACTTTATTTATCATTGAAATGTCTTTGAGCTTCGCTTGTTTTTTCTTCTGCGTCGTAAATTTCGCCGAATTGTCTTCAAGATTACAAACACGCACAAATTAGAAAATCAACGCTGTACACTGAGCCACAACAGAGGTGAATAATGCTGACGTAACCTCGTCTGCAGTAGGCGGTTGGGAACGTTGTCAGGCACTCAGTGCCGTTATCTTCAGTATCCGAACCGAACGCCTCCCCCATCTGGAGGCGTGCAACGAAGTCGCTTTGCACCCGACACGCTCCGGAATAGCCGGGGCGAGTTGTGCTGCATTCGCCTTTACGTCAACGTTGATGCGTGCATCGCCCTCAGAACTATTGCGAGGAATTCCGAACGCCTTTTCAACCAACATCTTTTCAGCAGCTTGCACCCGATGAATTCCCGCCTTCGTTGCTCCGAAATGAATGCCTTGGACAAAACAAACATACAACGCCGCATCGGTTACCCTGCATGAGCCACCAAACAGCTCAATCACAGAAAAAGAGTGCTTCCGGTCAATTTCTTTTGCTCCTTTATGTCCTTTCGCCGCAACCACTATCCGCGTTCTAGCTATCATGGAGCTGCCCCTCGTGCTAACGTGAAAACAGCTGTTTAAGGCCATCGAAGCGACATAATGCCGCGGACGCCACCTCTGTCTCACCAAGCCAGGCAGCTCCTGCGATGAGTCAACATTATCATCAACTCTACCCCATCAAAGGAAGCAAACTTTCAGGGGCACCTTCGGCGCGGAATTCGATATATCGAATTTGCCCGTGATCAGGAGTTAGGTACACGCGCACAACAGCCCTATACTTTTGCATGGGATTTTCAAGGGGATGTTTACACTGTTCGATATAGACAATAATTCGATATATCCGTGTTCAACTGTACCTTCATGCTATGTAGAGTATTCTTTCATTCTATCTTATACCATGGTCATGGCGAACATGGGGCCTTACGACCCGCCCCATGCCTCGGTCCCGGGCCACTTTAAGGCGTTGTTTGTGAGAGGATGCGACGATTTATAACACCTGTCAGTGACTGGCGGGAGGCGTCCGGCATGCTGAAGTGTCCTGGGAGGTGTGTTGCGGCTTTTCCATACCGTGAAGTAATTTGATCAGAATGACAATTGTATGGGTGCCCTGTTCCTCTCTTTGATCGTGCTGGCGTGTTTCGAGGCATGTCCACAGCAGAACGTGCCGCGATTTTGCTTTTCTGGGAGGGAAAGTATCCTGCATAAAAAAAGTTAATTTCTGAGGCCTTAATATTCATTCATTCATTCATTCATTCATTTTTTATTTCTTCAAGCATGGGTTTACAGAGGACTGAAAAGATCATCTGGGCCCTTAGCAGTAATGCTAGTGCCGGGCCCATGCAGCTAATACATTTATAACATTGCAAGCACTCAGTTACACTACATGTAGAAACGAAAGAATACAAAAAAACAAGCAGACATAGCATATGCAAAATATACGGTTTATAGCAGGGCACAAAGATAATATCTCGTAAACAAAATGAAACAATACGCGCGTACAGAGTTCATCAGATATTACACACAGGAATTATACCAGAAAATATACCAGAAAACATATAATTGAAAACACGTTATGAAAAATAAATGATTTTTTGCGTACACAGCTGATTATAAAGTAAAGTTTCGGTGATTAAACAAGCGATGTAAGCTCCTTAAATTGCACGTACTTTTTGAGTGTACTGGAAAAATTCTGACTTTGTTTGACATGAAGTGGTATGATATTCCATATTTTAGTTTCGACATATTGCAGAGTACGTTTCCCATAACAGTTATGTACCGGGGGAATGTTGAAATTGTGATCCGATTGAGTTCTAGTATTTCTGACTGGTGTTATAAATATTGATGATGGTAGGGGGTTCTTGTTTGATATGATGTTCCGGGTAACACAAGCTATTTTGAAATCGCGTGCAAGTAAAAAAGGCATTATTTCAAGCTGTTTGAAGAGTGGCGTTTTCAATTTAATGTCGTTTTGAATTTATGGCGTTTTCAATTTAATTTTTGAATCAGGAGAAAAGCACGTGGCTTGTGCTGGGGAATATAAATACATCTATGTATATCTCACATCAAACCGGGAAAAACTGATAGCTGCAAGCAATTCTATGGCGGGTGGCAAACACTCGTTGCGTTCTTTAGTGAACCAAAAAATCGTTCTTCTGTGTTTATTTTTAGAAACCGTATACTCGTAGAAAAAATATCCTTGCAGGTAACCAACCTACCCTCGAAAGAAAATGCACTTGTCAGCGCGTAGTCTCTCACGCGCAATGCGGGTTTAGTTGCGGAAATCTCGAATGCTTGACTAGAAGTTCTAGCTGATAAGAATAAAATTTCCGAGTTTTGTACTTGCGTCTTTTAATTGTACAGCCTGCGAAAGAAAAAAAAGCATTTTCGTTAGCTTCCGTACTTTTCTTCAATAACACCAGAAGATGCCTAGGATTGATGTGCGCCCTGTGGTGACAATTTGAGGAACCGCGGCACTAACGCACGAAGCGCGTCCACTTTCGTGATATAAAAACAACGAATCCACGCTAGGCGCAGCAAGGTACCATTTCTTAACAGTACCCATTTTCTGCACATACCTGGCGCCATAGACTGCTCGCATTCGAACCTGCACTATTTCCTTCGCCGGATTTAAAGCAGACTCGCCGTCAGCCCTCTGTGGTCTCGGGGTTTTGAGTCTCGTTTAAAGGTAATGGCCTGAGCACGGGCACGCACAATGCTATGCATGTTTAACCCAATTTAGTTTTCGGTTTAAAGGAACAGTACACTATATTTTACTAAACAAGGCAATTCTGGTATTTTTCAGACTGTTTAGTGTAGTATGAAGCGTGTCGTCGCCTTTAATTCGCGAACCTTTGCGCAGCGACCGGAGGGGGGGGGG
The DNA here is from genome assembly GCA_013339765.2 of Haemaphysalis longicornis. Lineage (NCBI taxonomy): Eukaryota > Metazoa > Arthropoda > Arachnida > Ixodida > Ixodidae > Haemaphysalis > Haemaphysalis longicornis. Next base: position 96,397,754 of record CM023453.1, on the reverse strand, counting down.
GGGGGGGGGGGGGGTCTGCACGTTTCAGAGAGTTGAATTTCGTCTTGTCTGTCCATGCTAGGAATTCCGGGTTCTTTGCGTGTTGCCTTAGACAATAATACGGGTTGTTATTTTTTGTTTTTTACGTAAATCACAGCTTTAGCCAGCAATTATCAACTGTCAGTTATTCATTATAAATTTTGAAAAGTAGGGTTCTGAATATATAAATGTTTCCTTCTTTGGTGAACTTGGGCCTGGAGCTCCCAATACCTGTGGGAGAGAGCTGGTCGCCTACACATAAGCCGAGGTCTTCGTCGGTCCCCTTCAATGAATCAATAGGATTGAGTTTTATTTTTTATAGACGTACTTGTTCTCTTAACACTTCGGGTTTGCATTTGTGTGGTAGCAGGCACTGCCAACCGAACCAGTATTTGTCACTAGCTTGCCCAAACGAGCAGACAAATCCGGTCAACAACATGTCTGCACCGGTGTATCGCAGCCTTCTCAGCTAAAAATACTAATAAGGTAACCGCCCCCTCTTAGCGTGAACGGCTCGAAGCCTAATTCAAGATGCCTTATGCGTAAGGCCTCCGTAATATTACAGTTCAAAACACGCTCGCGCTAAAGTTATCACGGGCGATGCCGGTTAGCCATGGCCCGAGGTTAGGCCTAACGTCACGCTTCCATGTCTACTGTCGTTAAACAATATCAATGGGAAAAGCACTCATTCTACGCATTGTACATCCAGCTGTGATTACCATTCATAGATGACCAGCATTTACCCAATAAACTAAAAGTTATGCTCAATCACACGATACAGAAAACGTGTTTGTTCCTGCATTTCTCGAATTGAGTTCACTACGCTGATAATCCTTCGTCAGAGATTAGATGTGCAGTGAGTTTTTTTTTTTTTGCAACCCCAATGCTGATGCCCGAGCATACGAGGCACTTTTTTATTAGGGAAGCAGCTCCAAGCCAACGGCACCGCCTAGGTTTCAAAGTTGTATCAGAGTCAATCGCAGCATTGAAGGACTCTTCTTATATTTAGATGCTTGGCGACTTTTTCCCAGCCACGGGCAACGGCAAAAACATGTACTTAAACACGTTCCCTCTAGTCTACAATGTTCAAAGCAAACATCACATGCGCGAAGACGAATAATCACCGCTGAAGAAAGTGACCACCCCTGGGACTACCGCTCACACAAAATGACGTCATAACACCGTTTGAGCCATGCCGACGCCGGCAATCAAAACCCCGGCCACTTGTGGGGTTGATCGAGTGTTTGCTAACCCTACAGCCAGTGAAAAGAGAACCGCGGGAGAGAGGCATTTCTCTGACTTTCCATACCCGCGTGAGGGAGTTCTGTTCGAGGCCGTCGGCTCAGGAGGGGGTGACCGGGTGTGCGTGTCTGCATGGTCTGGCGCTCGCCGGCTACAATAAGCTCCCCTCTTGCTTAGAAGTGCCAGGTATTCTCCGCGCCGGCCAGCCTCCGCTTTCAGAAATACCCTTTTGTTGGCAAATGCCTTTCTCCAGCTTCTTTTTTCGTGCCCGGTCCGTTCTGTGGTCCCCCCGTTGCTGAATGCTGTTTTGAGTGGTCAGTGTCTGTCATGCAGAAAGAATTTTTCTACAACACCCTATTGAACTGAACCTTTCTAAGCCTCGCTGATGGTGTTCGACGTCACGCCAGAACGCACTGCAGGAAAACAAACTTTGCAAATCTGGCTTTCACAAAATTATGACGATGATAACCGAAGGAAGGCCAAGCGCCTCGAGAAAAATGTGCAAAAATTTAGATAATTGTCTACTAATGCGCAACAATCGTATGCCGCGTTGATATTGTGGGAGTTTGATTGTTTAGTTCTTTTTAACTTCTCTTTTGTTTTTTTTAGGCAACGATCCAAATTTCTAGAATTATATCTACGGCCATAAATATGTTTTTCTTTTTTTTGAAGACGCAAGGCGTATTGCAGAGTTGGTCCATTTACGCTATTTTCTCTTCGCATTTCCAACGTCGTTGTGCAGGCTTTTCTTGTTAGAACTTCGGTTTTTTCCGGAGATGTATCAGATGCATATTTAGATTTTGTCTTATTCTTGTGAAAATTTTATTTTTTATTCGTCTAATTTTCGGTGCTTCAGAATTCTGCCCGGGCAATAGTCTCCATTTACGCTTTTATAATTATTCAAGGTGTTACCCCCACCAAATGTGCCTTTTTGAGGAAATTCCGGGCGTTACACTTTTCGCTGCTTTAGCTATTTTAATTTGTATTGAGAACGTTTTCTTGAAGACCTTTTCCATCATTTTTTTGGTTTTGGGGCATATAAATAAAATGCACATCCTTTATTTTCTCAGTTGGCTTTCGTAGAAATATTATTTTTTTGTTTTTCTCGTTTTGATTTTTCTTCAGTCCTATTATTTTTTCATTTACGCGATTAGAACAGTTAAATGTGTTATTCCCGATAATGCTACATTTTTGTGCAAATTATGCGTGTAACACGGCCCTAGCTGTGGGGTTCTAGGCAAAAAATTCTACGCATAAAAAAGTCATATATCTGGTTGCGGCCACAGCTACATCGAAGTAAAATTCCACGGATCTTATTCCAAAATGTAGACGCCCCGGTAGTACATTTTGCTGTGGCCTTGTGCGTTTTCTTTTGTGCGCTAAAACAGGCTTGTTTTGGTGCTATTTACGAAGTTCTGATTTCTCCAAGACCACTGGATCGTAACAGGCAAAATTGGCTTTGTTTATTCTACAACCTGCGCTTTCTTGCCCTACACCGCTTCGCGAAGGCCACCGGGTGGTTGTTGTCAAAAATGTAAAAAAAATCCGCTGAAGTCTGCGCATGTGTGTGCTTACCTTGTTGCGTTCACACGTTCCGTATTATGCATTACGGGACATTCACCGTAATGCTTCTCATGCACGGGACATATTTCGTTAAGGAGGGCTACAAAATGTGTTCGTGCCATGCTACTACGGAACCTAGCTTCCTACTCCGAACTAAGGAAATGATTTCGTGACGTAAAATTACAAACCACGGCCGTTTAACAGCCTTACTGAAGCTCCCGGTTGCTCAATATTACGAAATGTCGCCGTATAACGCAATCACACAAACTCCGTAAACCGGGGCCACGGAACATGACCGACCAACGGGATTACGGAACTTCTTCCTATGTAGTAACGGCAGAACACTTTATTATTAATCTCCGCACACCCCCCCCCCCTTTGTTATCCCCCGGAAGGGGCCTTTAAGAAAAATTATATGATAATGATGATGACTACTTCGCCAAGCCACAGTACGTTGCTGCGGGACCACCGAACATTATAGTTTCACCGGGCTACCGGACGTAGCTGTAAAACAAAATGAGTACGCCGGGTAATAATCTAAATAGCATCGCGCAGTGGGAAGAGGCGTTGTTTCGTCTTGTAACCGCACTAATAATGGTTACAAAAAAAAACGGCCATGAAGCGGGCAAAAAGGCAGTTTCTGTCCCAACAATACTGCACAAGTGTAAGAATACGAAGGCTATTCTGTGAAATTTGTCCTTCTGCTGACAAATTTATCCACTGCTTTCAAGAGTATACGCATTGTGCAGTCAGGCCCTAGCCAGTACGGATGCCGGTGCCCGTGTAACAGCCGGCAGCTTCAACCCCCAATCCCAGGGTGTTGAGCTCGTGGGTTCACAGCTGGTTCTCCTGCTAAGTTTAACAGCGCCGATTAAAGGAACCTGAGAGAAGTGCTTCACCAGTTCCTTATTAAACTTAGCACTTGAGACAAATGTAATGTACAAATTTGTGGAACTCAGGTGCACGAGAAAATGGCATATCATTCTGCAAATATTTGGCCATGAAACAAACAACCCGTGCAAAATGTAATCGTTTTCGTTTTAATGCCAAGCTTCTGCACAAACGAGTGTCATGTTGGCTGTGAAACATGCACTTAAGGAACCCATAAATGAGGCGGGAAGTGCTATGATTCCAGTGTAACTCTGCTGAACTTACATAACTGAATTTTTTTCGCATTCTACACTTTTCTCTAGCTAATTGTAGATTGTCTTGGGGTGTATCATGATTGCCCCGCGCGCGCAGGCCCGTCGCAAAAAGCTCGCGACGTTAGCCCCTTGTATGAAATGCCCCACGAGCTGTAGCCCAGCGTCATAATCACCACCTGCCAAAAGCCCCGATGCCAGTTTCCCTGAACCATTCTCCCGGGGCGATATTATGGTGCGTCATTTTGTTTTCAGTGCCTAATTTTTAAAAAAAATTAGAGTAGAGTAAGGTTTGACGATCGCCTCAAGAAAATTATTGCGTCGGCACTCTTCGTGAGTAGCACACGGACGTTATCCCTTCTTCCTTTAAATGCGCTAATTTATATGCGTGCTCAGAGTGCAATGGCGGCGACCACTGAATAAATCGAGTGTAAACCGCTAAATTCAAGTGTAAATAAATCAGCGCGTTTTAAGAAAGGACTTCGTATGGATCAACATTATTGACTAATTGATAATTAGGAAGCATGAAGTAACAGAGGACGAAATATTCACCTCGGCCGGGCAACAGCCCCGTCGAGCGAACACAATATTCAGCAACAAATGAGTTCCGTTGCTATGCTGGTTATTTAGACCCAATAGAGCAGGATGCGCTCATCATACGTGACTACAAGTATGTCACGCCAACATGTATGACATCATTATTAAATTGATATTTCCGAGACACCAACTCGGAGGACGAAAGCATTCACCACCAGACGAGCCAGCTTCTTCGGCCAAAGTTTTTGTCTTTAGTTTTCGTCTCCCGTCTTTACGTCTCCTTTAATATGACATATAGAAAAATTACAAAGAAAAACAAAACATACGTAGAATAGCGTGGGCTTAGATGATGGCTACGGCGCTTAAAGAGGGTGTCTTTCGGCGCGGGGCAATCGGCACGGGGCAAATGAGACGTTGAAAATGAGACGGGGAAAATGTGCCTGTGGCTTATGAGCACGGGGCTTTCGAAAACGGGGCAAAAGCCACGGGGCTTCCGGAGTGGGGCAAATGAGACGGGGCTTTTGAAATCGTGGGCTTTCGTGCACCACCCGTTGTCTTGCACTAGGCAGGAATGAAGAAGCCATTCTCTTAGTGGCTGTGAATCGGCGAACTTTACATCCACTATCCACAGGTCGGCAACTTACTGCCCTTGGCCGTATGAGACCCGCGGGCACTATTCTGTGCGCCCACCACGACGCCAGAGCCCTCTCCCTATCGCGTTGTCACTGTGTAGTGATTCGTAGGTACACAAAGTAGTTCTGTCGTGAAATGGGGTTTCAGAGAAACAGCGGAAGATTGCTTTCCAATAAACATCATCTGTTTTCCACCTTTTTACATTATTGTTAATACGCTGAATTTTTCTCTTTGCGTGCAAATCCCAACGCCCCCCTATTTGCTGTCCGGGCCCGCAATGTCGGCTTCATGCAATTACACTTTCAGCCTCAAGAGGCCGCTTACCCTTGCACTAGTCTATACATGTTGTATCGATTCGTTTGTGATAAAGCTTATCCGCTGCGTGGTAGGAACAGTTTGGAATAGACACCATTCACAAATTGCAATATACCATTTATGAGTTTATCGATTGGGCATGCAATTTCTCGCGTCCTTTCGGCTGTACTGTGCCCATTATAAGCTTTCACTGCAGAAGGAATCGGAAAATGCAAGACTTTTTAAGTGCAATGCACTTCTTAAGCGACCCTGAACCTGCGTCCACCGGTGATGTCCGCGCACGTGGAGATGGGCGCGCGCAGCCTGGCCGCTGACATGGCACATACCCACGTGGGGGATTGGCCAGGAATCTCCTCGTCTTCCTTGGCAACGGGGGGAGATGGGCGCGCGCTGCCTGGCCGCTGACATGGCACATACCCACGTGGGGGATTGGCCAAGAATCGGGCGTGAGAAGGGCTAATGCACCTGCTTAAAGGAGTACTGACACGAAATTTCAAAGCTGAGATCCGCTCTAACAATCAAGTACAACGACAACACAAATAGGTGTCTGTGAATAAATGCATCTTTCTTTCTTTATAGTTGTGTGTGTGTGTGTGATCTCTCTTTCGCGAACATTACCGAACCGAGCAAATTCAACTCGTGCATTCGCACTTTCACATTCTTCCCCTCGGGGAAATGCGGGGAATGTTTTAATGAAGAATCAGCTGTACGTGAACCTTCCTGGGAGAGGAGGGGGTATTACGTTTTTACACACTAAGCGTGCCTACGCTAAAGAATTTTTCCACTTACAAAGACACCTGAGCACTACGTACCATGTGGCGAATGCGAAAAAATGTCAAATTGCCAAACGAGCATTTTCATCACTGTTACAAAAAAGCTAAACATGCAAAAAGGAAAGAAAGATGACGATGCCACTATCATCCTGTTTTTTGTCGACATTAACAAGAGTTCCGGCAGAAAGGTTTTTACCAAAGTCGGCAGATACCCCTACCCGGGTATGGGCTTGCTTGTTGGAATGTAACACTTTGCTAGACAAATAGTACCCACTAGGCAGCTCTCTTGGGGACGCAGCAGATGCCCTTTCACAGGATAGACCATTACCTTTGTTTAAACCGATTGCCGCCTAGACATCGTGCGATGTCACCCATTCTACATCTCCTAATTTAAATCTTCTGTTCTCCCTGCTGTCGTACAGCGAGTGAGGTGAATGATTTTTGTGGCCAATGCTGCATCGACAAGTATGATCACAACTCATGAAGGTGATTACGTAGTAAAAATTTAAACTACGCAGTTAGGAGTTAAAATACGCGTAGTTATGTAGTTAGGTAGATGTGAAAGTTTCTTCAACCGCCGAAGCTTCATAATGACTAAACATCTACGCCTGGCACATCCCCAGCGTTTCTCACTCCATCGACATTAACGATTGTTTTTTTGTTGACAAAATGTATAGGTGCACTGCCGAAACCGATGAATTAAAATGGAAGTAGTAATGAAGATGTCAGCTTACATCTCAATAAATATAAAAAATAACTTACGATTGAATGGCATGGTTTTGCAGATTCGTCTGTCAAATATCTTTTGTGTTTGTTCCGTTATAAGGTTCAGACTTACTGAAAGCACATTTTAAGTAATAAAAAGATATAGTCATGGGCAGTCAACTTTCAAAGCTTCACCACTTTTTATTTACGCAATAATAACGAATATTCTAAATAATTCAACATCGAGCCATGAGATATTACACTTCCCTGGCTCTGAGCGAAACAGAACTCGAGCACAGAAATACCACAGTGCAGGTATAACAATACCTCGCCCCCGTTCCCCCCACCGCAATGTTGCTGCAGCCAACAAAAAGGCGAGGACAAAGTTCCCAGCAGAGAAGGTTATGTTTACGGACTTTTCCATAATTTCCCACCATCTTTCCGTACAATTTCGCTAATAACTTGAAGCGCGGACCAGGGTGATTTTTTCCTCTCGGTTCTGTTCGGACTCAGGCACAACCTATATTGTTGTGATTCCCGTGCGCGCATACAGACAGGGATATTCTTTTCGTTCGGTGAAACGCCTCGGCTGTCTGTCTGGATTGTTTCAGTCATAGCGGCTGGTCGGTTCGCCCTATTAGATGATTACACCGACTGAGTTGCGTGTTCTTTTTTATGCGTTTTGGCGAATCGTAGAAAGAAACTACGCGCCATCTGCCTTCTCCAAGTTTTATTTTTCGCATTTCCGCGTGCTCTTTTGTAGGCTTACCGGAAAGAAAAAAATACAGTGGAGAGCCTGCCTTGAAAAAACAGCCCCAACGAAAAGATTCAGCTGCACGGGTTGGCGAATATCTATCTCCTTCGTACAACCTACCTGAAACACCTGCCTCTACACAGGGGTATTTCATTACGACGTCAGAATTTGCATATACTGCACCCTATGACCCAAGACTTGAGAAAAGCATGCGAAATACTGGCTGCAGAAGGGCTTCCCTTAAGGAAACTCCGCTGTTTACAACGAAAAACTGTCAGGAATGCGCGAAGTTTTAAAATCTTACAAAATTTTTTTTTGCTGGTGAACCCAATAAAGAGTCCCGGATGATTTTTATGCTGCTAAACTTTGGAGCTCTTTAAAGAAATTTCTGTAGGTTGAAAATACGAAAAGATGCGTCGTATTACGTATATCTCATAGAGCAAATCTGGGGCTCTTCACTGCGTTGACAAAGACTGTTTTCAATAAAACGTACGATTTTAAATATCAGTGAAACCACAGGATGCACGACCCATGATCAGATTGCCGACAGCTGAAGCCTTGTATTTTATCAGGGCCCATAGAAAATAATAAAAGATTGGTGAGGTTTAACTTCATAGGGAGACCTTCTGTGGTTGTTCAGTGGCTACGGCGTCGTGCCGCTGATCCCAATGGCGCGGGTTGCGATGGATGCGATGCCTGCTTTTGTGGTGGGGCAGAAAACCAAAAACGCCTGTGTGTTCAAATTTCAAAGCACTTTAAAGGTACCCAGGTGTCAAAATTTGTCGTCAACCCTCCACTACGGCGCGCCTTACAGCCCAGGAGTTAATTCGGTGCTTTAAATTCTAGAATTAAGCAGTACTTCATAGAAAGATGTGTCACAAAGCGACTGCGTTTCCCAGGTGTCTGTGCCTGATGGCAGAACCTTTACTGTATTATTTAGGCGCATTAAAAATAACATCTAGTGCCCACAACAAATTTCGTAAAACATGTTTTCTCATGCACAAATGCCGACAAGGTCGACCGGCCCGCGGCAAATCTAAGTTTCGGTCGGAAGCCAAGACACAACTTGTGACTGCGGCTTTGTTCTGTGGATTCCGTATAACTGTCTTTCGGGCGCAAGGTTATTAGTCAAAGGGCCTCAGCGACAGTGGCCTTCTCCAAAACCGCCCGAACACTCTTAAAAAATTCATACTTTAAATAATAATTCTTTAGGACAAGACTTAAGAGTGTGTGCCACGTTTCCGCTCGACAAGGATTCTTTTTGCTTGAAATATACGATGTGCTTATGATCACTAACAAATTCATACTATTACATCAGTAAGCTTTATTGAGCTAAGCAACTCAGATATATCAAGATAACTTTTAGTCATGTCCCATGAGTCGCTACCTCCTAGCATTTGTTGTGGGTTCTCTTGTTATTTCAGAAATGTCCCTCTGCGCAATGTGGGAAGCGGCTTCGCCGGGCATGCGGACTGCGTGGCGTTTGTTCCGTATATAATATATTATCCCTTCATAAAGCAATACAAATGTATAGCGGCATTCAAGAGTGTTCATGTCATTGGTACAGGAGGAATACGGCAGCTGTACCAGGCACTTATCTTGAGCGCCTTCCGTTACACCTTCCCGATAGTCTAAGGTTCATGCAGCACTAACCGTTAGGAAATCTAAAGCATGAAAGCGCAAGGTTTGGGCCCGTGCATTGGTTTGCCGCGATGTGCGTTAACCGTGGGAAGCATTTGCGCTCCTCAAGAATACCCGATAGCAACCGATGTGGCTAATGATCCACCCTACCTCTGTTTATTAAATTTTGCCGACAGACAGACGTTTGTAAGGATAGGATATTTATCAGTTAAGGGTAAATTCCATCGTTTGGGGCAACGCTACTATAACACTGATGATGGGACAGCTGTTTATAACCCACATCGCTGTTGACAGAAGAATATTTTACTCTTTTCTGTACTGCTCTTTCCCAGCGTGAGGACGAGGTGACACAGTTTTAACATTCTTGAGAAGACCGGTAGAAAGTTGTGCTTTGAACTAGTGGCTTTTACGTAGGAGAAAAGAGGATACTTTTTCGGGAATGTAATCATCTTGTCGTCATAAAGTTCTCTTCTTTATTTCCAAATCGTCACTTTCACCGTATACAAGAAAATGTGCTCACCGCCGTGCTACCGTACTAAAATCGCTGCGGAGGTGGTAATTTCAATTTTGCTGTTAACGACCACGGTCGGCGCGTAGTGGGAGATACGCGGGGCGCGGAGACCTTACGAGTTGACTGAAGCGGACTTTGCTTTGTGTCCTCTATGTCAGCATGTCGAAATATCCGTGGTCCCTCGAAAAAATAACGTTCTGTGATAACTGAGGGCAAACGCATGGTGCTAATGGTATGTAAAAGTACGGGGAGGAAGATGTCGACTTCAGCTATATTTCGAAGTAGGCGAGTTAAAGTTACGGAAGGTTTACTGTGGTTAAGCCCGGGACAAATGGTCTAAATGGGAGCGCAAAATCACAGCAGGAGCAAGCAGCACGAGAAGCGGAAGGTATGCGAGTAGTGTGCCGGGGGTGTTATGGCCATGCCTTAACAACGCCCCGCAAGCCTGTGCTGGAGTGGGCAGACATCGCATCTGTCCCAGCCTCCGAGTCACACTACCTACCTGCGCAGAGGAGGCCCCTGAGGTGACGGTCGTGTGCACGGCGACGCTTCCGGGTCTTGCAAGGTGCCTCCTAGGGGCCAAAGCGACTGTCCCGAATCCAGGGACCGCTCCTCGTCTGCTACCATAAGGAAACCCCAGAGGAAGCACGTCGGGATGGGCGGCGCTGACGCCTTCCCCACAACGACCGCCCGCAGGAACCCGGCACAAGCACACCTGACGTCTGTATACGAATACCGCCGTACCGCGGCTACGCAACGTCTACGCCTCGTCAGCTTCGGCGACCAGGCTAGGCCCATCCATGAGGGACGCGTAGTCTTAGAACATTAGACAATTTGTCAACCAGGGACATTGTAAGCAGTGTATTCATCACTTGGTTATAAGGCTTCAGAATTCACCGTTTAGAGTCGTTATGGTTCTGACTTGGCTGTATGTTTTTCTTGTGCTTGTGTAGGGTGTTTAGCGGTGTTACGTGCCGTGCTGGTTTTGTTCAAATATGATTTTATTAGAGGCTATTCGTCGTGTGGAATAAATCTGAGTTTTGTTCAGCCCACTAACGGCTGCCTCTCGTCCGTTTCTCATTACCGGTCGAGAAATCACGTGACAGCAGTGTTGACCTAAATCTGTCTATCGTGTGGGACACGTCCTTTGGAGAAAGGTGTCGAGCAGAAAGACAGAAAGGTAACAGTAAGTTTCGTATTAAGAATGGCCGCACGTGGTCTGGATAGAAGTTCTTTTCCGAGTTCGCCATGGCGATCTAATATGGTTATCAAACATACTGATCTAAAGGTTCCCGCTAGGAAGTCTGCATCTTCGCCCAAAGCTGGCTATCTCGATAAGCATTGAAAAGTCACAGTGATGCTTGAAAAATAAAGGCACTCCCGATGAGTTAGGTCCTTTACAGACGTACAGTGCTAAATACAGTGACAGAAGATGGCTTTTATAAGGCGCACTCCTACAGCTGTGGGACGCTGCAAAACCATACATGCCCTAGGGCTTTAGCATAAAGTGTTATCTATTGTGACATTCGTAAATATACACAAAGGCTATGTGAAGCTGCGCTCTTCTTTTATCGACAATTTGCGATGTAAGGCACATCACCTTACAACCTGAGAATGCGGAAGTTGTGGAGCTTTGTAACTATTGCAATAGGTTCACACAGCCCTGCAAGGGTAAATATTCAAGATAGAATCGTACACGAAAAGCGTTAGAAAACCGAGCGAACAATACATGTTTCAAGTCAAGGATATTTTTCAAACATATGGGAGGAAATTTTCATGTTTACGGTCATACTCAGGGCATCCTTCGAAGCTGCTAATTTAGAGAATCATACCTAATGTCATTTCCCTTTACCATTTCGATACTGCGATATCCTTGCGCACTATCGAAGTCAAAGACGGACTTTGTCTTTCGCTGATATCAAGCAAGAGAGGAATCAGGAAACAGTGTTCCGAAAAAAATTGGACAGGTACATTTCCGTGCACAAAATGATTCCATGTCACGTACTCAATCCATTTCGCTCAAACGTGCCCATGCTGCCCAGCTGCCTGCACCCTATACCTAATATTGTGGTAGTAGTCTCATGCACAATCGTTGCATCCTTCCTCAACCCCTTCCCAATAGCAAGCGGAGGGCCAGCTGGCCAGCGCTCACCTCAAGAAAGTGTTACTGCAGAATTTCTTGGCGCATCTGGCTGCCCGCACCCAGCACCTCCTGTTCGGTGGACGACCTCCGCTAGAGTGAACGGCTTCAACAGCTAAACGTTCACTCCTTGCCCTCCTGCTCTACTCCATGATTAATGTCAACACACGCACATGTGTGCGGAAATCTGGAATAAATGAAGTGACAACGTTTTTTTGTTTTCCTAGCGAGTGTGGCTCACAATGGTCATTAGTTGCGAAATGCTTTGGGAATGTCTTGTGAACAGCCAGTTTAACCAAAATATTTTTTAAATATCACTGAAAGAAAAATTCAAAACTGCGTTTTTTTTTCGCCACAGCTGGGCCATCAAAAATACTGTAAACTCGAGGACTACGAATTACATACAGCTCGAAACGTTGGCCTAAATCCTCACAATAGCCTTTTTTGTTGTTAATGTGCATCAGAAATGAAGTGGCAGCAAAGAAATCTAACGAAAACAACGATATTTTATTTAACAACGCTACGTCGTAACCACTGGTGCTCCGCGTCGGGTGCACAACTTCATCGCAATCAAAAGTCCTGGCAAAGTCTCCCTTTATCCGAAGCCTGCCATTTATCGCGCAGAAAGTTGCCAAACTGTCCTGAGAGGTTTATTTTTTATCACTTACAGTGACATTTACTGTCCCGAGTGTTGCAGGTTTATCTAACGACGGTAATGTAGCTGGAACGAACATCTTCGTCGTGAAATGCGCTCCGAAGGACACTTGTGCGGCGAACAGTGCGTGCAAGCACAGTTCCTTCGACCAATTAGAAGGGAAACACTTCTAAGGTGATTACAACTCCCAATGTGCGATGCCGGCATTCCAAGGGGAAAGAATGGAGAAAAAGCTCCTTCACGAGCCTGCCCTAATGACCAACCTACAAGAGGCGTTTCAGCTCTTCCGCTAGATGATTCTTGGCGTAATTGTGGCTTTGTCTCCTCGGCGTCTCTAATGGGCGTTGTTCCAGCATATTACACACATCAGGAACGAGCGTTCGTCGCTACTGTTTGCCTTACCGCACACAGGTTTATCTCCGTGAACATGAGAAATTAGGTGCTCTTGTTTCTCATTTTGCTGTCTAGCTGTCATGCTTCCGTAGGGTGCTTCCCGTTACGAATTCTTCAGACGCAGATGACTAAGACTTGGTAGGTATTTTCTCACATTCGTGTACGAACTACTTAATGCGGGGAGTGTGGCGATTAGGAGTCGGCATAATGGCCCTCCAGTTCGCACTCGTTGACGTCGGTGTATTGCTGGTAGCTTCAACATCTGCGTTGGTATGCTGATTGCGCTTAAAAGCAGTTGGTTTGTTGACTTTCAGCGTGAAATTCGAAAATCTTGTCGCTCTAAAAACGATCAGAACGCTTCACCAAAAGCTGCTTTACATGTGTTCGAAGCGTTTGTTTATAATTTCTCCCGAAACAGCATAAAGCTTTTCGGTATTGTACACATCGGACAACTTACGCTTGTTGCAACTTTGCAATGTGCCCTTTTTCTGCGTCTTCTTTTTCAAATTTCCAGCTTACTAAAAAACCGTGAGGCATCTGGGGGAATAACCAAAAGTGAACAGCTAGTAAAATGAATCGGTACGCTAGTGTAGAATTGGGAGGTTTTAAATCATCGATCAAATGTGCCAAAACACCATATGACGTTGTGCATGCCGATAACAATGTGCTCCATTAAGGTGCTTTCATGGACGTTGTTTTTACAGCGGCAAATGTGCTAGGGTTGAACGACTTGAAATTAATGGGTACCGGTCTACTTTCTAAAGTTTGCTGGGACAGGTTGTTGTCCTTCAAACAGCATGTATTTCTCGAAATTGCCCGGGTACATTTACTTTACGTTAACATGTCCCTGTCTCCAGATTTCTCACAAAAATGCAGAGCCCTTCCACTTCTTTGAGGAAATTAGACCAGCAAATAAACGTTGCTGCATAATTATTTTGAGTTATAGATGGCGCCACTATGCAAGTGATCGTGTAAAGACGCATACAAATAGATTTGTTGTAAATAGCTGTAAATTAATTTTCACATAATAAGCTTCGGGATAACGTCAATAAAATAATAGTTGCAGGCGTTGTGTGTATCGTAAACGGCCTTGTATTGAAATCAGACTGTATTTAAGTAAAGTTCAGAAATTTACAGTAAAATAATTAACCATGGCAAGTAAATCAAACTGCCCGTAATGATAGAGACAACTTGGCAACCAATTTCAGGAGATATATTTCTAAGATACTAGCAAATCTCTGGAGCCAGCGCGTGCCTTGTGAAACCATTAATCTGACAACCAGCAGCGAAATAGTCACTTCCAAACTCAGCTTTCAGGTTCTCTGCTTGTCTTCTTTTGTTGCAATGTATGCTGCCTCTACCTGGGCGAAGGGAAGTGGACGATAGTCCCCCTCAATCAACCACATCCCTGTGCTGAGCACTTGCCTTGTGCCAAAGTCGTTGCAGACGTTAACACGATTCATTTATTCGTGGTTGAACGCAAGCAAAGCGTCAAAGGCGGCATTTTTGAGCATTTCTATTCCGAGGAACCATCCTACAGTCATAAAGTCTCGTTCTTTGGACATCAAGGGACGCCGTCTGAGCTAGAAATAATAAAAGTTCGAAACGGCGAAAGGGAGGAGTAACAACCGTACACGGCGACAGACAAGCAGTACTTCACGTCAATAATCTATTCCTTAAAAAAAACTTTGTGATTGCCGCCTTCCTTTTGCCGTATTATGCGAAGGCAAGCACTTTTGGTCTGCATAGCAGATAGTGCACAAGGCAGCTTCCCGGTATTTTTCAAAACTAAAGAAACGAATGGTGTTCCCAACAATCCCGACATTCAACCATACGGCCACGCAGGGGCTGCGTCCTTTTCCTTTTTGTCGTCTCTGGCCGCGACAGGCTTTGCGTTTCTCACCTGAGAAATGATGTCCTGATCTGTCAGCGTACCACAAAGCAAAGTACTAGCGTTCTCACCGACTTGGTCGGCAAAGAAAACGTCTTCGAAAGCGCCCCCCATGCCGGTTCAAATTCGTTTCACCCATTTTCCTTTTTTCTCTCCATTTTCCTCCACCATCCACAGATGACACAGCGTCGCGGGTAGGCAGTGAAAGTGTTTCGGTGGCCGAACCCCGGGCACCACACCACTGGCGTGATGGCGCATAGTAAGAATTTTCCTTGGCTGAGCCCACTCAAGTACGAATTAAGGGAATGATTTGTGCATAGGCTTCTATGGGAGATTGGCGAGACCAAATCCCACAAATATAATTATCCACAAATTTGAAATATTGAAGTTCACATAACAGGCCTTCCCGCTATAAACCATCCCTACACGTTCACTGCATTGTCAAATCTATCTGGGGGCACAGTTGCTTGTACTGACACTTCGTAGAATACCTTCATAAACGAGAGCGCTGACTGTTGAATGCTGAACTTGATGGGGCGCCTTTCCAACAAACAAGGAGGGCCGAGTCAAAAAGCCTGTCTAACGATGGTACGTGCGGTCGCAATTGGCACTCTAGCATACGGAGCCCCTGTCTATGCGTTGAATAAGACCGACCCCATACACATTCAGGTGTTCCTCAGGGCGACATTGCGTACCATAACGGGCCTCCCAATACACACAAAAAGGCAGCCCTTGAGCAGGCAGTGGCACTTCCTCCCATCGTTACTGTAATGAAAGAAACAAAAGACCAAGCAGACCGCAAACGATGTCTCACCCGCCAATGATGCCTACTTACGGCATGGGACAAACGAACACTCGCACCAACAATTGAGCTACACATCCCCCTTTCGCCCTGGTCGATATCTGACAGTATCGAAAGCCACCTCAGCGAGCCAATTCCATGGGCTCTTCAAGCAACAAGATCTCAACGTATTCACTCTCTGATGGCGCCTAAACTGCCAAATGAAATTGATATCTTCACCGATACAAGCGTGACTCCCACACATATCGGTGCAGCATGGACATGTCCGGAAAATCAATCTTTTAACGGGCAAATATCTTTCAACCAAACAATGGAACCGCATTAAAAGGAAAACTGCACGCCATAAACAGCGCGATTAACCACATCTGCTACGAAATCGACTTCAAACCACCGCACAACGTGCGTATATTGACAGATTCATTCGCAGCAATCCGAGAACTACAAATCCAGCTTCACTCAACCCACTTGCTAACTACATATTACTGCCTAAAGAACTACTAAAGAGCCAAAAAGTGAACATCCGAATCGACTGGACACCGGGTCATGAAGAGGCCAGCCCTGGAAACAAGGCCGCTCACGCAGCGTCGCAGGAGAGTCTTAACGTTACCCCTCCGCTGGTTTATACCTCGGCTACTTCGTCTTCCCTACTCATCCAGCGACTCAAGAAGCGCAAGAAATGTCGGTACAAACAAGTGACACCACTTTGTTATCTCGATAAGATGCCCTTATTAACAAGAGCCCAGAATTATTCATCAACAAGCTTTGCGTCAATGCAGCTTGCACACCACATATCATTCAGAAGTGGACAAAGGGCTCCACAACGCCCTCATCCCCACATTATCCTTACTGTAACACGAACACTAAAGCAGACTTTCACCACTTAATATTTGTATTCGCATTTTTCGATGCACATCGTACAGACACCATTCGACACATTGATCTAAATACCATACACCGAGAAGCACATGACGCAATAGATAAGCCTTTATTACACGAAATAGGCAAATGTGCAACAAGAAGTGGTCTGTCGTGAGTAGTCAGACAAAGGATGACCCCGGCGAAGCCTCCGAACAGTCAGTGAATAGAAGAAAAAGTGCCTGGAGCTTAAGCATCCCGTGTAATCCCCTCTTAATATCCCATTTTCCCCACCAAGTATCTTTGGCCCACCCCTCCCCAAATAAAAGGTTTACTACTACTACTACTTTCGTCCTTAACCTTGTCGCCTTAAACCGCACATGTGAGACTGTTGCCTCTGATCTCCAAACCAATTTCCGTGAAGTATAGCACCGCGTCCTCTTATCGCCAAAGCTGTATTATTGAAACGGTTTACCTCCTTAGGCTGCTGAGAGGATTGAGAAGAGGTGGATGTATTTGTGCGCTGAGAATTGTGGGCGGTGTTTCTCCTCCGCGCGTATAAGGGCACGACTAATTCAGGCCGATGACTACGACAATGTTGGTAACAGCAATGCTTAAAATGCAGACATAAAAGGTATGCAAAAGCTCCGGCTCCGCATCCTATTATACTAAGCACCATAGTTTCGGTGTCATCAAGGGTAGAAAAAATGCCAAGTGATTACGATAATCCCTATTGCGAAATTTGTGTGCAGCGCAAACTGCAGTCTTCTCGGTCAAGGCACGTCGCTGCTATGTCTGAGGAAGTGATCGCGTGATCAGCCAACACACGGTGGCGCGGGCTACTCTGTCGTTATCTCGCAGCACGTCCGCGCTGCCGAGCATATCGTTGTAAATCGTGTTTGAACCTCCTTCCCAAATGTAACGTGGTTCCGCTGAGCCACGCAACGAGGACGACGACGAAGGAACCGAAAGACCGATGAATGCGCAGCCCGCAGCGCGTGCTGGGCTTCTGTGCTTTTCAGCGCGTGCTGGGCTTCTGTGCTTTTTGTGAACTTGAAAGAACAAGACGCTTGCTTCCATGGATACCGGTTTTGCGTTTCCTTTCTCGGGTTCCACTAGACGCCGAGGGCGGTTTTCACACACGCGTCTGTCGTGGGCTTGGCATACTGCCCTCCCCCTCGCACTTTCGGAGGAGCGTGTCGCGCCGCCTCAACAAACCGCGATACCCCTCACAATTTCACAATATTATCCTCCTCCATTTTCTGTCAGTCTTCGGTCTTCCCCTCGTTCGCTCGGTTACGACACCGCCGTCAAAAAACAGTACCGGCCGCCAAAGTGCTGTCCACTAAAACTTGGTCTATGCATCAACGCTACTGTGCGCTGTTGGGGCAGCCTACAACGATATTCCGGTGGGTATGCATGTAATGTAACAGGAATTTAGTTACTACAGTACATGGCATGTGACAAAATTGGCACAAAAGCAGGCATTTTGTCAGAAATCGGAACGCGTCTGCTCTGAGTGATTCAACTGGTGATCCGAAGTACACCGTAGTGACTTCCCAGGCAGTCCATACTTGGAACGTCTACGCTTCTCTGAGTCAATGCCAGCCACGAAAGAAAGAATATTGCTTCGCGCTATTGCTACCACCCGTTGCTGCTGTCCTGATCAGTGGTTAGTGGGCTAGAGTAAGCATAAAATATTTCAACTCCCCAATGTGCGGCATTCAAAATATGGGTATTTACTGTAGGGGCTGTGAGGTGAATCTCGGCAGTAATAAAAATAACACGGGACGCAAACTTTTCAGAGTAACGCAAATAAAACGGAATCATCGGCTTATGTTTTTCACAAACTTAGAACGATGTTTCACGCTGGTTGTACTGAGCATTTGTGCTTCTGCGAATGGCTCAGAAATCGATAATAATT
Organism: Haemaphysalis longicornis; assembly: GCA_013339765.2. Classification (NCBI taxonomy): domain Eukaryota; kingdom Metazoa; phylum Arthropoda; class Arachnida; order Ixodida; family Ixodidae; genus Haemaphysalis; species Haemaphysalis longicornis. The sequence continues at coordinate 96,379,260 of CM023453.1, read as the reverse complement.
TTCAGTGGGGAGGGTTAACGGCGGTTGTGCGGACAGACTTTGCTCTTTAGCCAGGCACATGTCACGATCGATGATAAAAGTGATAAAAAACATGCTTCACATGATTCAACCAAGCCTTGACAAACTCTCCTTCCCCAGTTACGTGAAATTCTCATTATTACACTGTATTAAGGAGGGCTTCCGAGAAGGGTTCTAGGGATGGCGATTCAAAGCAGCGCATCTAAAACGCAGTAAATGGCCGTGGGTATGTATTAAGCCGTAGTAAAAACACGCCTGAAAATCGTAGAGCACAAATAACTTGCTTGTATAGTATAGTAAGATCTTGCTTCTGGCAAAAACATGCGTCACGAAGAAGACGTACATTGCACCGCAAGCAAGGCATTTGCGCATGGCACGAAACCAGAGTGTTTTACTATTTTTCAGGACAGGACAGGAGTTTAGTGCAGCGCGAATAACCAGAAAAGGGCGCTGCTCGTCGAGCCGTAAAAGTTGGGTAAGACCCGGGGAGTGCGCACTTTTTACCAGCTTCGTAACGGACCGCCGCGTGCGCACCGTTTTATGGGGGAGTTTGAACGCGTTGGTCCCGCAAGGGAAAAGCAAGAGACAGCGGCGAGGAACCCGTGCGACTTGGAGAGGAGAAAAAAGGCAAATGGAGACGCTCACCTTTCACGAAAGCGGGTGGCAGCCAAAAATGCCCCGATGTAGCATCGGCGTAACGTTATGGAGACTAAAATGTGAGCGGTACGTTGTGCCTGCGACGGTGCGAACTTTTTCTTTAACCTACGTTACACGCAGATAAAAAGTACACCGCGCGTTTATCGCAAGAATCGTAAAGCGTCTTTTCTGCATGTATGTTGCTCGGTTTTCCGGTCGCTCATTTTATGGATATTGCGTGTGTACCATTGGACGCTAAATAAAAAATAAATTTTTCTTTTGGCAGGATTTCTTATAGTTTTTATGATCGTTTTTTTCTGTTCGCAGGACGTTGTCGCGCACTCGAGTCGCAGTGACCGAGCATAAAAGAGAACAGAAGGCACACAAGAAAAATTCACCAAGGTGTAACGCGACGCAGACTCTGTGGCGCCATTAGGCACGTGGCCCATTCGCACCTTCAGATGTGGAAGCTGGCTCCTATTACCAACACATTTTGTTCTTACGCATGCTGACACTAAACAACAGAACAAGGTCCCAAAGTACAAAGAGAGTTCTGGAGAATATTTTTCACAGTCGGACACGGTGGAAAACTCCAATAATGGCATTTAGCGTCCCGCGGATTGCTGTTGATAAGTTTCGAAGTAAATTTGGTGGACGTCTTTGGATCGTTCTACGTTTTTATTGCGTTCTTACTAGTAGCACGTCACTGTTTGCCTTAAACAAGTATATTGCTTAGTTTCACGGACTATTTTTAAATATCTGCACCTGCTTCCGGAAGTTCGGGGTGCGATGAATGCAGGGTGCGATCGCGTGTCTGTTACTTTCAGCAACAGGTTTTGAAAAAACCTCCTCTTCTGCAGCTATCGGTTTTTTCCTGTTCTTGTTCGCAGTGACAGGAGGGCGTAATCCTTCACTCTTGCAATCACATTTTCTCAGGTCCAAGCGACGTGAATAATTACAATCTGATAGTCGTTCGATTGATCTCTGCTAGAAGAGTTTACTTATTTATATCAAAATTACGAGACTTGTTTCGTTACCGCTTGGTGTAAAAGCTTAGCAATAGGACGGCAAATAAGAAACAGGTAATTGGTGTAACTTCCGCTGTGATGCATGGTATGCAATAGAACTCATGAAAACGGAAGCGAATAATTTTTCTGGAAATCATTTCTGCCCATCATATCAATTGTTGTAGAGATCATGGGGGCTATTCCAGAAGGCCTGAGTTTTGGTCCAGAGATTCCAGCTGCTTGGGTTATAAAAGCAGTGCTAGTTGAGCATCCGATATACCTCGAACGAAACCGGTGCAATGCCGCGGAGCACGCTTGGCATGTTCAGCGCGCAGTATTGGGGCCTCTCATATTGATAAAATACGTCTTGTGATATCATCCGAATGCAGCGCCATCTGCACTTGCTCCGCAATACTTATTACCTAGCATATACTGGATAACCCCCCTACTGCTTTGAAATCTGCAGCTTGGCTGTTGGCGACACCTGGCGCGGCGCGGTCAGTTTTTCTGGTGTTCTGTTCTTCAACTAAATCATGTTTGCTATGTGGCCTAAACGTAGACCCAGTGCAGGTCTGCGCCAGCACGAACCAAGTAAACAAGGGGGTTCACTGTAGCGAACGGAACGTGCCCTGCTCCCGACCTTTACATATGGTTTTTGTTTACGGCTTGGTTGAGTGTGCACGGCGGGCGCGTATCACAAAATTGTCCCAAGAGCGTGTTTGAGCATTGGTTAGAGGGTTCTAGAGGTCGAAGTCGGTCATCGACTGTGTTTTCATGGTGTATGAACAAGGCTCCCGTGGGAAAATTGTTTCGCATTGGCCGCTCATATTGGCTCGGAGGAGAGTGTGTAGCGTTCAAGCGAAAATGAGTTCAATTCTTGTTGGGACATTTTTGTTCCTTTCTGTCTCTTCCGGAAGAATGATGCACCGCTTAATCACCCGCTCTCCTCCTTAACAACAGTGCACTGACAGCATTAGGGAACTTGTCCGCGGAAGTTGATAGGAAATGTCACAGCAAACGGCGCTTCCAATTGTGTTAACATTTCGTGTTTGTCTTTCCCCTGGACAAGTACTTCCGAGTATGGGTTGCAAACAAGGAATCTTAGGCCAATGTTCATCAGGCTACAAAGTACACTGCTAAGGACAAGAACACAAATGAAACATTATACAAACACACTGGGGTCTGTGTAGGTGCTCAAGATTGTAAACTGCGTTTACCCTTACTATTTTGAATAGCATGGCCTACCCATTAAGAACATTGGTTAAACCAGTGACCAGAACTGTCCTGATGGGTGCCTTGCGCCGTTACGTTCACGTTGCGCGTTCCGTTACCTATAAAAACGGTAACCACAAGTAAGGTATCTTATTATTAGCGTCAGCTTACATTATGGGATTTTCCTCAGGTTGGGGGTAGCTGTAAAGCTGGCTTTGTCTGGACGTTTCCAATAAAGTTGTTTTCTTTTTTGACAGATGAAACGACACTAATATTGGTGGAAGGTATCTTCTTGTGACGTCAAAATGGTTTCGAAACAAAAAGTAATCGTGTCTTTGAAGTTATTCATTTTTTGAAACAAAAAACGAACCAATCCATAAGTCGTGTTTTGTGTTCCGAGAAAATAAAGATCAATATATAATTCACAACAGTTGTCATAGGTGTAAAAATACAGCCCTGGAGACATTACTCATGCAGATGAAGCAGATAGTTTCACAAATTGAATTACCTGTGTTCTGTGGCAGAGAGCAATACTTTATCCCACAGAAGATTAGATTCATGCGGGAAAGGTAAATTACGCCGCCGGAAGACTGGCCTCTGGGGCCTGCGGAAACGTACCAGGGGGAGCATAAATTGTTCTAGCAGTAATTCTCCCACTCGAAACGCAAAAAAAACAGATACAAAAAACGCTCACCATTGCCTGCCCGGCATTTTTTTCTTGTGCCTAAGCATCCCGTATTTTGTTAGATCCACATTTCTTATCTTTCTCATTTTTTCCGCTTCTTACTTTTATCTTCGTCACAGCGACAGAGAAAGCCGGCATTTTTTTATTGTTCCGGATCTCTCTCTAGGTGACCCTGGGTTTCGTCGATTTCACCCCGTTTCTCTACAACAGCCAGCCCCGCTATATGGGATGATATACGGGCCCTCTGACTCACGCTGCAGAGGAGGGAGCTGATCGTACCATATTGAAGGGAGACAGCATGCTAGACTTTTCTTGTGCCCTTATATTACTATTAGCCTGAATGGCCAACGTTTTATGCTTGTTTTAGGACATGAAATTAAGCCGAGTGTCATGTTGATGGGAAAGCTGCTTTACATAGGGGGTGGCTGAACCGAGAAATGTTGACCAGTGACAAGTGGCCTTGAATTCTCTCGGCAGTGAGACATAGGCCAGGAGAGTGCGTGGGCGAACGTGAAAATGGGGTAAGAGGGGTCAGCGTAGTTTCCCCGTGAATGCAAAGTCGGGATAAAAGGGAAGTATGTCATTCGGAGCTTTCCCCTTGTGGATATTGCGTTGCGAGGAGCGCTGCCAGCGGGTCTTTCTACGGCCCTTGTGGTAAACGTTCCACAGTCATCGGCGTAGAAGATATAACAGGTCAGAACGTGTGAAAAAAATACGCCGTGTCTGACCTTCCATTGGCTCCGTCACTGCGGAGATCAATTGTTCTGATCCGCGCTCTCCTGTTTCGTATCAGCTTTGAGCGAGATTCCTTTTTAAGCCCTGATAAACTTAGGATCCGTCGGAAAGCCATTCCCACAATGATTAGTCGCCATTTGAATCTTTTTTCTAAATACAGCGGTGTCTTACTATGGCAATGAACAGCGTTACATGACGTCTTATACTTTTTAACTGTTTTTGACATGTGTGTAAGGGAAGTGATGAGCAGAGATTGTGAGAAGTGATGAAGGCAACATAATTTGCTGCGGATCGAAAGCTTTATAAATTGTTAGCACAGTATTTTTAAAGTTTAGTTTCATAGCTTCAAAGTGTTCTTTTTTTTAAATCAAGTTTATGGTTACGGGATACGGTCTGTATGGCTCGCATGGTGTCTTAGGTTTCGCTCGAGAGGAAACTGAAAACATGTATTGCCATCTAACTGTGTATAGGCACTCCTCCAAAGAAATGTCCGTTTTGATTTTCTTATGGTGCGCAGAGGATGGCGTTCCATCGATCACATTGCCAATCATAGAATTCTAAGCAAGCTAAAGCACAAATATAATTCACCGAGATGTTTCTCAAAACAAAAAAAACGAAAAACGTAAAAACAAAGCAGACATACCACGCTTCTCACCACTAGCTAACACTCTACCCCCGTACCATCATACCACCCATTCTGAAGCCATCTCAGTGCGCCTGAGCGGAAAGTTTGCAGAATATACCTGAGCGGAACTCTTGCACCACTGAGATGAAGATAAAAAAGACTTACGCTATTTGCATTTTATCTGTTCTGTACTTACCCGAGGTTCTGGGTGCAACATGAGTGCGCTATCGTGGGACAGTAATCACCGTGCGCTGGACAATAGATCTTGTCTTTTTCCAGTTCAGTATTTTATTGCGCAAAGCCGCAAATCGGAGGGAAGTGGAACGCAACAATGTCCTCTTAAGCCGCTCCTCGAATAGGCTTTACAGGCTATTTCTCTTTTAACAATACTAAGTCTTTGGGTAGTTGGTCTATAGCTACATTCTGAATTACCACCAAAGTGCACAAACGGACATATGCCATACACCTCGCCTCAACCAGTTGAAAATGAAGGGTCCAATTAGTTGTGAACTTTCAGCAGCATGTCTCTTTAAAACAGTCTGTAAAAAACCCGCGAAAAAACATCAAGACACAAGTCAACTAAAAGACAACACACTCGCGGGTGACTGTGTCGTCCTTTCTTTGACTTATGCCTTCGTGTTTTCTCGATGGTGTTTTTCCAAATTGTCAGAATGCACAAACTGGCCCAGCAGGCTACGCTTCTTTAAAATGCCTGCTCCGGTAATACATCACCGTAAGCTGTTTTTTGAGACATGTTTTTTTCAAATCTCCGCCCACACCCCTCAAGCCATCTTATCCATCAACCGTGATCATCTCAATCGCTATAAAATATAGAAATATTTAAATTTATTAGTTCCCTTAGTCAGTTTTAACTTAGTCATCGTCCGCTGTGCTTCCTTTCCATCATGTCTCGCCATTCGCTTTCTGTTAAAAGTTGACGCAGTACTATATCCATGACTTGCACTACTCGGCTAAACGCCCGTCGCAAAGCAGCCTGTCCGCATTCCGGAGATGGGATATTGTGGGATCGATTTCCTTAATGGCAGAGCGTTGTTATGGTCTATACATTCGGTTCTAGTGAAATGATTCCACGACGTACTGCGACATTTTACCGAAAACCAGAAGATTGCCAGTCAGGCCAGCAGTTAAACCACGCTGTTTTGCCATAATCTAATGTACTAGCGAATGGTGGTACCAAAACAGCATTCAGTAACCGAAACCAATCGCACCAAAACCGAACGCAAGGCCGGCATACACCGGCCTGACATTCTATTGGCTGTGTCGGGTCAGGTGGCTGGAACGCGGTTATGCGGTAACGCAATGTTGCATTAAGCATACGCGATTACCGGACGTTAGGTAACTTCAGAAGCCTAACAGGCCTAACTTTAGGTACCTTTAAAGGCCTAACATAGTCAAGCGCTTGATGCGCAGCTTGAAAAAACGCAATTAGATTGATGTAGCTTGGCAAGTCGTTAATAACAGTCTTGAAGTACCTTATTTAGTGGTTGGATGTACGGCCGATACCATTTCTTACGTAGCATTTCAAGAGCATTGACCCTGCTCCGACTACTACGATGAGGCGATCGCGGCCGATCCACCAATTTTATTTTGGCTGCGACTGAACATACCAACTTGAGGGGATTATACTGTGAAATGACAGCGGTGGCTAAAAGCTCAGTGCGAGTTCTCCAGTTCCCCGTTGACAGCGGCGTCAGGATATCAAGGCATTTGCTTTTGCACACAACATGACAGCCGGCTAAAGTGCATCTCTTGAGTTTATCATTGAAAACTTCGGTTCTGCCGTAATATGCATTGCAGTTGGGCCTTGTAACGACTGCTATGGAACAGAATGGACTGAAGCGCGAGTTTTAACAAATGACATCGCAAGGGTACGTTCAGATATCAGGCGGACGAGTGGAGCTCTCTGTAACGTTTTTTTTGTTGGGTTTTGGGCTAAGCTGTGTTTAAAAGTACTTTTTCGATGCGTATCTGCGTCCTTATATGTTAAATCGTGTGTCTATCCCCATCTTCTCTTGTTCGGGTGCAACATCCTCATCTTCTCTCCTTCGGGTCTCGTCGGTGGGGGACTTCGTCCGAGTCCTAATTTTCGTGTTTCATGACTTTTGTTTACAGGGGGCGAAGTCGACCTGCAACCCCGCAATCCTCTCGTCGCCACTTTTTTTAAACACAATACCGCTCCTGGTTTTCCACCCACCTGTGTCGTGAAGGTCGTGCCATCTCGAAAATGTTTTTTTAAATGCAGTTGTGAACTTATAATTGTAAAATTTGTGAGCCATACTGTCTTGCACAGCGAGAAAGTTTCAGCCCAAGGCAGCTGAGCCTACGTATGTCAAATTTAAAATATGCCTGTTTTCAAATTGCACTTCAGGATAGCTTCGAATAATTTAGGGTAATAAATAACAGCAGTCATTCAGTTTCATTCCAAGCATAAACCAAACACAATTTTTGAGCCAAATTCGCATTGCAACAGGGCTGTACAGCCGTTTCCCAAACACCGTGTGGTAGCTGAACGGCCGCGGAAGCGACGGACTCGTGGAACCCATCTTCAACCACGATGAGAAATTTCTGACTACATCCGCGAGATCAATTTTTATAGATTACACTTATCTTTGCGGTGAGTTGTACTAGAATTTGCTTCTATATGCGTGAGATAGGACGCTAGTGGAAGCCGCTTTCATAGACGATGATCGCCGCTACTCCGAAGACGGCCCTGAAGCGGGAAAAAGGGACGGCCGTCACAAATGTGTGGCGCCTGCGTCGAAAGTAGCGGTCGCCACTAGAAACTCCACCGTCACGCGCCAGCCCATTGCCGGCGCGTGTTTGGGCAGGCCGTACATCCTTTTCATCGAGCGGCTGTGCCAAAGTACAACAAAAGGTGGCGTTGGGAAGGGCGACCAAGCAAGAGAAAAGGCAATCTGCGACGCCGTTGGATAAAGAAGAGTGCGCATTGTTCCCGCGCCCTTGGAACGCGCAGGCATGTGCCCCGTATGACCTTCTAGTGTGCTATTCGCTCCGGAACGGGAACGAATGCGGCGACCACTGGCCCTCATTGCGCGACGTTTCGTTTTCTATGCTTCCTACGGCAGCATTCGAAAGAACAACAGTGTACCTGCAGGTTACGGCCCGCGTTTCCATAATGGCCAGGCTTAAGCGACCGTCTTGCCTGGTGATGACGCCATTTTCGTGCAGCCCCTACTGCCCCTTGAGTTCGAAAGAACGCTGCTGCCTGTCCTTCCTTAGTAGATTGAACGCTGTGGACTCACTGGCCCGCTTATGCAGCGAGCGCAAGCTCTCCGCCACCGAAATTGCGTCTGGCGTTTAAACCCCTCCAGCGGTACATCTTCCACCTCAATTTATATGGCCTTGAAAATGTAAAGTAACGAGCTTTGGAGGACCATTCGAGACGTGGAGGTTAGCTCTGCAATTCGGGCGGGTTGCAACCATTCGCTGTGTTCGTCATAGTTTCGGCTGCTGTTTTCAGAGTTTTAAAGCAAAGCTTTCTACCAGCCAACGGTTCCTTCGTGGCGTGCGGGACAAGAAACTCCCAACGCGGCTGGGGAGGAGTGAGGGCGGTTTTCACTCACGAAGCAGAGTGTAGATGGCGCGGCGAATGGAAACCCAGCGTTCCCGGCGCACCGCTCACACCGGCGGGGGCGTCGGCGTAACGCCTTTGTCGTTTGCTTTGGCGACGGTAGCTTTGGGCCTGTTTTGACGCACATTCGCGTCTATTGCGGGCTTCCTATGTACGGCTTGATTAACTTGTTCGACAGCACCTTCTGGTTAACCCGGACCCGACGGAAGTAAGTGGTCGTACGGACAAGAAACGTTAAGGATTGGTTTGCAGGGCGGGAAAGCAAAATGTAGACACAGTATACAGACATCTGGCCGCTAGAGAAAGGCTACCGTTTGCGTACTGCTTGCGACGAATGTAATTCCTTTTTATAAATTGGTGCATACCGATTCAGTCGTGTTTTAAGAGGTATTACAAAAGGCGAAAGGAGCAACTAGTTCTGATAAATAGGGATTATAAAAATGTTCTCAGATTTCTCGCCATTTTCAAACCTACGGAACCGACTTGAATAAATCAGTATATATGGGAATCACTAAGCTCACATGACGAATTATTTCGGTGTCTGCGCTTGGGTCGCGCGGTGGCGTAGCCCCGAGCTAGCACATCAGGATGGCTAGGTTCCCCTGTCTCATCCTTCGAAAGACGTCCCTCTCCATTTTCTTTCTGCTGACGCACGGCAGGGCTACAGCGGCGGCGTCGGCCGCTCGAGGCCGGCCTTGGCCGACGCTGCCGGGTTCGGGGGACCGCTCCCGCGAATTCTAGGTACATAATGGCTAGCAGAATCACTGGTTTCACTCTTTGGGGAGCCACGTGTGTGAAATCAAGTGACGTCGCATGGGCAATTGTTGTGGGTGTCGTTTAAAGCTTTGCTTTCCAACGAGCTTCACAGCGTGGATTGGAACCATTTTTTAACAAGTTCTGGGAAGCCGCTACACCCTGCGCTGCGGACGTGAAAATGTTTTCAGGTGTATTCTTGGACCTACTAGTAACTTTGAGCCATCAAAGCGCCCACAAAGCTGTAAAGCGATGCGAAAATAGCCCTCTGGATGGAGCTTAGTATGATTCCGCACGTTGCTGTAGAAAAGCTAGGCTGATGTCATCAGAATGAATACTCCCACGTCTGTTGTATGCGCGGCTTTGTTTCAAATTGCTCGAAGCCCTAAATAGGCAGTTAATGGAATCAAAAGTTACAAGTAAAAGTGCTGTATTTAGCTTCTCTGGAATGACCAATGTTGCTCAGTCAACAGACCGCTTTGCGTCAAATAGTAAGTTTTATGTCTAGCTACCTTCAGCTACCTTCCGCTACCTTCAGCTACCTTTATGTCTAACTACCTGCAAAAGTGTAGTGCTTTGAATCAGAAGAAATAACTTAATGGACGATTGTTCTTGACACTCTAGATGCCTGAATCTTCACACGCACACCTCGTCCCCGGTTTGTTCCATTCATACTCTGTTGCGCTGTCACAACAGGGGCATCGTGGAGGTGGACGAAGTCTCTCCATTAACCGCTTGATTTTTCATAAATTGCAATGGCCTTTTTACTGCGTTTTTACAAGAATAAACTCATGGAACGGAGGCCCTTGACGGATTGGAGGGAGCTAGAATACACCTTTGTTGCAAGATGTAAACCAACATTGGACATAACAATGTTCCGGGCGATAACTAAGGCGCTGGTTTCTGCCCTCGAGCCATTTTCCAGGCACAATGATGCGCAGTGTCCACTGACTCCTAAACTCACATGAAAAGAATTCAGTTGCGCCAATTAAAGTTGAGCTGAAGAGACGATCCATTAGTATCCCATTAAACTGCTGTTCAGCAGCAGTTTAGTTAATTGGGTGGAGGAGCTGGATATCGGAATACGACTTCAATGTGCATAGCCGGCAGGTGGAGGTTAAGGCGGCTGTTTGTTCAAAGTTGAAATCTCGCCCTTCACGCCCAGGAGTCTTGCGTTATACTCTTCCAATGAGCGCACTGAATTCGCGAAGAGGATGGCCGAATCCGTACTTGGGCAGTGGAATCGGTAATTTTTTTTGCGGCCGAAAGAAACCCCCTTTGAGTGCCCCGGTCCTTCTCGTGGCCTTGCGGCTCCCCATCCGTTTCTTTTTCTGTGTACTGCAGCCGACACGCCACGAGTCGCAACCATTTGATGGGCCTCAACCAAAACAAACTATTGTGTAACGGACGAGGGGAATTGTTTCCTTTTCTGCTGACCTTCGATGCAGGGCCCGGGGGAAGCGAGGCAACACATCCCTTTTTGGTAGATAGATGGCTATCACCGTCGGCAGACGGGGCATTGCTCGCGCCCTGTCGCACACGCTTCGACGAGTTTGTCCAGAGCTGCGACTGCAAGCGGTCGCACGAGATCGCTCCCGTGCGGTTTCTGGGCGCCGGAAACCCACGCATCTTTCCAGCCAACCGTGCGGCGGTTTGGCACCTTTCTGGCCTCCGGGCCCCCACGAGGGATCGTGCCGCGATACTCCCTTGCGCGCTGCGGCGCCTTTTAATTTTAATCCAGTTTTCCTTGTCCTATGTTTGCTTCATCGTCGTCTCTTGTAAATACGTGTAAATAGACTTCTTTTTCTTCATCACCTGCTGGCCTCGTCTCGTCATCGGGTCCTTCACCACCCTCCACGACGACACCAACCACCTTCCCCAACGAACCAAACTTTACTGAATCGGTATTTATTTTCCGGCTGAACGAAACACTTATGCAGTGCGCGGTGAGGATGTTGGGGCCATTTCGGCATAACATCAGTTTCTTTTTCTGTGATAAATACTGCAGCGGACTAAAAATCTGCCACGAGATTTGCCATTTGAAACCTACTACAACCTAAAACAAACTATTGAATGAAATAACGGACGAGGAATTTGTTTCTGAAACTTTTCTGCTCACTCTGTCATGCAGCCCAATAAACAATGCAAGCACATTGCGCATAATTCTTCCGGTAGATAGATAGGCTATCACCGTCGGCAGACGCGCATTTGTGGTTCTGCTCTTTTAGTTTACCGCCTGTGCAGCTACATGGCGCTCATAGGTGGTTCGGCCAGAACTCCCGTGACCCAATTACTTCTGACGGCCCCTGTACAACAAAATAGATTAATTTCGGGGAGGATTATTTATAGCCACCAAAACATTCGCCCAAAATGCACAACTTGCGAGCATTCTTTGCATAGCCAAATGCAATGCGAAACGAAATGGTAAAACAGCAGGAGCCAATGCAGTCTACCGACAACTGTAACACTGTAGTAAAGTAGTGAAGCGAGGTGAAATATTTGCTGCTGGTTATTCTTATTTTCACAAGTTGTAGTACATACTTTACGGACGCGTCTGTGCGTGTTCAACATTGTCTTCTTAAAGAATAACACCAGACATTAAGGTATGAGCAGAACCCCGTCAGGGAATACTCTCAAAAGACGTGCTCAGACTTCCCGAGCGAAACGGGACCATCTGGCGCTTTTCACATTCGTAGGAGACCGCTCAGGGATCTGTATAGTTGGACGCTTTGTGAACACAGTCTTAATATGGAGACTCCTCCTAATCCGCCTTTCCTAGGGGCAAATTTGCATATCTCTGCCGTCCCGCAGGCTTTTATACGTTATTCGAATGCCAGGAACACTTGTGCCGGTACCAGCTGCTTGCTGTAAGCCATTGTAATCCATGCTTCACGCCAATTTTTCTCTACAATGCAGTGGGCCGTACATGGAAGTAAAGTTGGGATGTTGTTTTGTTTAACTAACCGAAGGTATTGAATGGCGCTCGAGTAGCTCCGTTTTTTTTTTTCAGAAAACTACTCCAGCAAATTGAAGCATAATTTGCTGCCCCAAAACGTTTTTGACAGATTCGGATACAGATTTAAATGAACAAAATGACCAATAATAAACATGTTCTGTGATAAAGATGCGAAACTATGAACCAAGCTTATCCTCCCCTCTAGAGCTATAATCCCTATGCCCAGAAATAGCGCCTCGCAGTAGCGTATGAGTGAGGGTATCATTCCTTTAGTCCGGCGTAGAAAGCTTAATAACATAGGTCACAGAAAAGTTCCTAGCATGTTAAGTTGTGGAGAGTTTCGTTTGTCATCGGTAGTTTGTCATCGGAACGATAGTGTAATTCGAAAAATGAATGCGGCTCCCAGGTTACAGGCCTATCGTTTTGGCAATTGGACATGGATAGGCACCATCTTTGATGAGACTCTCGGCAACGCCATCTGGGGCCGCACAGAACTTCCTGCCTCCTTCGCCGAATCACCCAGCAAGCCAGCAGTCAGCAGGAAGCCAGTGGGTTCTGCTTGGTACACGGTGGAGACCAGTATACCGGTTTATCTGCTGGGCATTTGTGACTAATTCTTTTCGCAATAAGAAGTTAGATACATATTTAAGAACAGTCGAAATTTTTTGAGTCATCTGATGCCAAATTTGGTAGGTTTAAATGCTTCACATCCTTTAGCACAGTAGCCTCTATGCGAATGCAATTGCTGTCCATGCGTTTTACGAGTTTTTAACTCAAGTAAATTAGGGCGTGCGTAATACCGACTACCAAAAATTGTAGGATGACTCATTTTCATCATGCTTATATCCTTCAAGCGCAGCGAGTAGCGGAAATAGCGCGCTTCGTCTCGACGTATAAAAGATTTTCAACAAACACAGCCACACGCACGCAATTAAGTTTAAAGGTTAAGTAAGAATGTTTGCTGTGCAAACGGGTTTCAATAGACTTCAGTATAAGGGACAACTAGAGCGCACTTTATATAACAGACGCATATAAAAATACAAGCAACTGTACTCAAAGGACGTACTGCTGAAAAATGTAGTAGCTTTCTATTTATTATCACGCATAAATCTAAGCTACTAAAACATGTTTGGTTGCGAGATTGATGCGCTTTATTAAGAGAAGTTACAAGCGTCAATCTTACGGCCCCGACTGACTCAAGGTAGCAGCGCGGTCCCACTTTAATCTCCAGGAAAGTTATCGGCTCACTGAAAACATGAACACCTTGGCGCACGTCCCTCAACCTTCTGTACCACTTGCCTAGCCGGGGGAGACTACCAAAACGCGTGGTCCGCATGGTGGTGCATAAAGGGAGTCAAATTTGAAACCACTACGGTGGGGTCATGAGGCACGTGCCTTTGTGGGAACGTAGGATGCTGTGTCTACGAGGGATGTAATCGAATATCAAGTAGCACTCGGTAGAACATTTCGGACTCACGTTCATGCTGAGTATTGTAGGCCGTACTTTGCCAATTTCGTAGCATCTCAGGCTTCCGGAACTCCTGATAAACGCTACAGCTGGGGCGAAAACAAGGAGAAGGTACTTTGTATGGATAAGGAACACATTTCGCGATCTGAATAGAGCCCGACGCCCTGGGAGGCACTCACGAGATGAACCTAGAAGTACAAACGTCTGACTTTCACTACCCAGTGATCTTATGTAAGCGGGTGCTCTAAGGGAAGGGACATTTATTTGCTTTCTTTTTGTTACTTCTGCTGGTGGCAAATGCACCAGGGTTTGAGCTTTATATGTTTACCTAGTAGTACGCGTGTATTAGCGGTTTCAAGCAGTGTACGCTTAGAAAGATATGGCCATATGCACCGCCCTCTGAGCAACACATCACAGGCCAAAACGGGCACAACTTTTTCTGCAGTAAAGGGTCATATTGTGCTCAAAGTGAACACATGAAAGGTAAGGATGACATGACGTTTGCCATTACAACTATTGCTTCTCGGTTTCTATGCTTTGCGGGGTAAAATAGCTACAGTTTATTTCGGACTGGCTGCGCGTTCAAAACTCCATTTCATTGCATCGCTTTCAACCGTCAAGCTTGGTTACACTTTGATCGAAAGGAAAAAAATCTGTTTTCATTTGCAGCAGAGGGCTCAGCTCACGCCGTTATTTTCGTGCTTATAGGCGCCGGCATCCCAGTGGAGCAAGCTGCTTTCATCGCCGATAACACTGCAAGCTGATTGCAGTCACCGAGTCAGCCATCCAGCAGCCTCGTGTCTTGGCTCCTCCCACACGTTGGTGATCTGCGCCGCAACCTGCGCCGCAGACGACTCTGGTCGACATCGCACGCAGCGCCCTCATGCCGATCGTCTACTTAAAGGATCATCGGACAGTGAACCATCGGGATTTGCAGCAGAGGGCTCAGCTCACGCCGTTATTTTCATGCTTATAGGTGAGTGGTAAAGCCTAGCGCTTTATTAACACTTTCCAAACTTTTTGCTGCAAATCCCAAGTGAAGTGTAATGAATGATGGGTTGTGATTCTGTCCTGCGTACCGTGCGAGGATTGGTTGTTTCTTGGCATCGCTAGTAAATTGAAGCACATCATGTTCCCCAGTATGGTTACGGCCTGCCTACTCACTGATTGTTGTCGTTCCGGAGGACGGTGTTTCTTGGTTCTGTTCTGTAGTCGCCAGTTTGATAATCTGCGCGGGAGATGTTGAGACCAATCCTGGTCCAGACAAAATAGACCAAGTTATTTCTCTCCTAAAAGAACTAGCACAGTCAAATGAAAAATTTCACAAGGAAACGTCAATAAAGCTGAAGGACATTCAAACGAACGTTACCGACATTAAAAGGCGGCTCAGTGAAGTGGAAGGCAAACTAAGCGCAATCGACAACCTGCGTCAGGATGTCACCAGTGTTAACGAAGCCGTTCAAGAATCCCAGGTACAGCTGCAGACCATTAAGACTAAAACAATCAGAAACAAACCGAATTTGTAGTCGACCGACTTAATAACGAATGCTAAGAAACAACCTGATTTTCAAGGGCATTCCCAGAAACCGAGATGAAAAATGGGCAGATACAGAACGTTTGATTACGGAATTCGTGTCCGCTCAATTTAGGCATTCAGGCAGGAGAAATCGAGCGAGCGCACAGAGTGGGCCGGCCAAACCAGAACAAAGTCGCCCAAATTGTGATAAATTTCTTGCACTACAAGATAAAAAACAACATTCTAAGAACGCTTCTAAGCTAAAGAAGTTAAAAGAACCTCGCGTATGGATTGGAGGAAGACTTCTCGCGACGATTACAAGTTGTCAGAAAAAACTACGAGACTTCGCTCGGAGAACCGCACCCAAGATCAGAAGTACAGGGTTGTCTTTGATAACTGCTTCTCGGAAACAAGTGTATTCATTCAACTCAGCAAAAAATGAGATAGTCTGTCTTCCATAGGCACGAAAGAAGCTACTCGCAAGCATGCCATCCTACAGCACAGAGTGGCTAGTCCAGAAGGGGAAGGATGATGACTAATTGGTGACTGACATAAAACCGTTAATCTAGCAAAGAAATTTATCAATTTTAGTGTGCAATTTCGTAGTATGCTCCCAAAGCAAGATCAGTTATGTGCATTTGTAGAATCATGTTCGGCAGACATTGTTCTGGGCACAGAGACGTGTTTGACTCCCGACATTAACAATACCGAACTGTCACTCTCTAAGCATTTACGATATTCAGAGGAGACCGAGTGGCCGCACGCGGTGGTGGAGTGGTAGTGGCCGTAAAAAATACGTTTCGTGCACGCGTTGTTCCAACGAGTCCCGATATAGAAATTTTGTGGGTTCTGATTGAGATGTGCCCTTCTGTAACTTGTGCCGTCGGGGTGTGTTACCGCCCCCCCGATTCCCCTCAGGAATTTGTGGAAAATCTAAATATTCTTTAAGCGCTATCCAGGAACAAATACCCAGCGTCACCAATCATTCTAGGTGGTGATTCTAATTATCCTGCAATCGATTGGCAATCCTACACACCCCTGGGCGGCACAAGAAAGAAAGAATGCAAGGAATTTTTAGATGTGCTTTCTTTATTTGATTTGCAACAAATGGTTTTGTGAATACACACGTGGCGATGCCATTTTGGATCTGGTATTAACAACCGAGCCGGAAAAAATGACTGTTCGTGTTTTGGAATCTATAAGTGATCACAATGTTCTACACTGTGAATATGCGTTAAAACATAACAAACCTGGGCAGCCAAAGAAAACTATCTACAATTACGCACGTGCAAATGTTGATCTGATCCTCCAAGAGTTGTCATCTTTTTGCGTTGAATTTTTATGCACAATGCGTAATCGCAATGTTAATGATAACTGGATCTGTGTCAAAAACAAACTAATCGAACTTAAGCACAAGCACATCCCCAAGGTCGAAATCATTTCATCAGCTCAAAGCGCATGGTTCACGTCACACGTAAAAGAGCAATAAATAAGAAGAAACGCTCGTACTCAAAAGCCAAGTCCTCTAAACTCGGATGGTGATTGGGAACGCTATCGCGAAGCATAAAAAACTGCAAATCTTTAATTCAAGATTCCAAAGAAAATTCTATAATAATGATATTGTCAGCATGTTAAAAAATAATACAAAAAATTTCTGGTATATAATCAGTCCCAAACGGAACTCACAAGTTAGTATAGATATAGTCAAACAAGGCGAATTACTTTCACCATCCGAGGCTGCGACCGAACTTAACTGTTTTTTAGCTCTGTTTTCACGGATGAAAGCCCACTACTACTTGAACTCCAACCAGCTTCTATTTCGGCTTTTATGAGTGGCATTACCATCACACCGGAAGGAATTGAATGTGCCATTGATCGACTTTCGAATAATTCCGCCCCAGGACCCGATGGCATTTGTCTAAAAGTGTTCAAAATGACTAAACCAATTATAGCTTGTATCTTAGCCGCCATTTTTCAACAGTCACTCGACACCGGTATCATACCAGGATGACTGGAAAATCGCACGCGTCGTTCCCGTATTTAAATCCGGCAACCGATCAGAACTTTCAAATTATAGACCGATCTCCTTAACAAGCATACCATGCAAAATTCTAGAACATATCATATCATCAGCCGTTATGACATATCTTACAAAGCACAACTTTTTTTATATTCATCAGCATGGATTTCTTCGAGGGCGTTCTTGTCGAAACCAAATTATTTGACCTTGTAACCGACCCACATCAGGCCGTTTATGACTCATCCCAAATTGATGCCATATTCATCGACTTTGCAAAAGCATTTGATAAAGTACCCTCATAAACGCCTAATGATGAAACTTGCCCGGCTTAACATAAACAGCAGCGTTCTCAATTGGATTGCAACATTTTTAACCAAGCGCTATCAATACGTTTCAGTAAATGACCACAATTCCCCCTTAACCGAAGTCAAATCAGGAGTGCCTCAGGGCTCTGTACTGGGACCAATTTTATTCTTGGTTTACATTAATGACGTAGGCAATAACTTAAGTTCTAACGTTCGGTTATTCGCCGACGATTGCGTAATTTACAGAAAAATTAACAGCTCTGAAGATTCTAATGACTTTACAGACCGACCTGGATATATTGTTAACTGGTGCGAGGATTGGCAAATGCAAATAAATGCTTCAAAACAAAAGCTATGACATTACCTAGGTCTACTAACATGCACCTAAATTCGTATTCTATTAATAACACAGCTATCGAAAACGTTTCTACGCTAAAATATCTGGGTGTCTATTTGTCGTCCAACCTTACGTGGAATGAACATATTGATGCTATAATTTCCAAGGCAAGTAAAACACTCGGTTTCATCAGAACGAAATTTGTATTTAGCTAGTCAGTCAACTAAACTTTAGCTTATACTACATTAGTTCGATCCAAACTCGAGTACGCGTCCATTATTTGGAACCCAAACCAGGCATACTTAACAACAGACTGGAGGCCTTGCAAAATAAAGCGGCACGTTTCATTACTAAGAACTATTCCCGCACATCTAGCATAACTGCCATTAAAGAATCTCTACTGCTGCCCTCCCTCGAAAAACGAAGAATACTAGCATTACTATCTCACTTCCACCGGCTTTATCATAGTGCGTCGTCATTTGCTGCATCGCATATCAAACTTGCCCATCGCCTTTTTCACGTCTAGATCACCCTTTCAAAGTCCTCCCCTTGTTTGCCCGTACTAATCTTCTTCGTACAATCCCCGTTGTTCTTGGCCATCTTTCATTGGAATCGATTACCAGAAGATATTGCCACAATTCATAATCACGATTTGTTTGTAAGCCATTTGAAGCGATTTTATGTATAGATAGGTAAAATTATCAGAGCCATGAACCATGTACTATGTGCGCTTGCTTTGTATTTCTTTTTCATTTATTGTTTGTTTGTTTGCTTTCTACCTTTTCTGTTACATGCCCGCTCTTGACTGTGTTTGCTCTTGAATTGAAATTACTCAACACATTGTTCTCCCCCCCCCCTATTAATGCCTTCGGGGCCTTTAGGGTATCTGAATAAAAAAAAATAGTTGATATTGTGCCCAGTATCCGCGGTAAATGGTGAGGAGGCCCATCTTCACCCCTATAGTTCGTGCAGTGTGCGGCTTCCATTTCGGGCAGAGTTTTAGTTTATGTTTAACGTGTGCAAAGTTTGGAAGAATTTTCGGTTGTCCGTTTTCTTACAGTTCATGATTTCGAACAATTCACGGTTGTCCGTTTTCTTGCTGTTCCTGATCAGGGTTTTCCAGCGTGTTTAAAACTTCGGCCGAGGAGTTTTTGCGAGCAGGAAAATCCGTGTTCTTTATTCTGGCGCCTACAGCCAAGATTTACTGCAGATGGTTGAAACGGCTAATCTTTACGATAACTCGTCGACTTTTCCGTTGCTGGGAACGGCCCGCCCTGTACGAACTTTCTAGTCAGCTTGTAAAGATTCTTGACTCCAAACAATCAGTGATTAAGGAACAACAATGTCCTTGCGTGTGAGAGAGGAACCCAAGGTACCCGCCGCGGTGGCTCAGTGGCTAAGGCGTTGCGCTGCTGAGCACGAGGTCGCGGGTTCGATTCCCGGCCGCGGCGGTCGCTTTTCTGATGGAGGCGAAAAGCAAAAACGCCCGTGTGTACGAGATTTCGGCGCACGATAAAGATCCCCAGGTGGTCAAAATTAATCCGGAGCCCTCCACTACGGCGCGCCTCATCGCCTGCGTTGCGTCGGCGCGTTAAACCCCACAATCAATCAGGAACCCAAGGTAACCCTTGTAATATTGCTTCAGGTCCTGCGGCGCCCGCCCGCTTATCGGAACTCACTCCATTATTTTCTGCTCCAGCCTTGGAAGCAGCTTCCTCGGCTTTTCTTGGAACAAATACGCAAAATCAGAAAGTTTATTAATCTTCTTATAATATTTATTAGGTTCAATGTATTTTCTAAGTCCATAAAATTAAGTTCACCTCAACGTCGACTGCGCAAAGAGTTTTGACGCCTCCACGAAAAAATAAAAACAAAGTAAAATGAGCTTTAATGAATGCAGGAAGCAAAATACAATAGCTCAAATGAAGCCATCCAAGCAACGAGCTGCGTTTGTTCAAAATTGCACAATTGCTGAAGTAAAGGCATTTGGTCGTTATGGAAGGGCAAACACGGATAATTGGTCTAGCGAAACCAAGCTAGGAAACAAAAATTAAAAATATAGAAATAACAAGCGCAGTCGGAAATATCTTTTTATACACTCCCCTTACAAGACGAATAAAACGGTTAAAACGTACTCCAAAATAATGAATAAAATACGCGGCGAAAATTGGAAATAAAGCAACAATGGTACACTGCCCTTGGAATCCGCGCAAACAAGGCAACTGCAGAAGTTGAAGCTGTTAATCGGTGTAACACTGTACATGTACATCCTCGGCAGAAAACGCCAAATACCAAACAATAAAATATCCGTCTATATTTGGCTACTTATAGGCAAATCTGCCTGTAAAAAGACACAATAGAAAAAAGCGGTGTCAATTCTGCGCCTTAGTAAAGAATTCTGTGAATTTCAGCACAGGTGTTGTCCCAGTGACCTTCGTTTGAAATTTCCTTGCAAAAAAAATCAGGATCTACGTGTGCTGATTGCGAGCGCCATGTCTCAGACCGCCAAAATTGGCGTGTGCTGGTTACTTTTTAACTGGGAGGTAGCCAATCTCGGCCACTAATTGCTCGCATTTAGACGGATCTCTCCTCCGTACTCATTTTTTGTTCACCTGGTGTTTTTTTCTTTTGATAATGTATATTTCTGCTTGTAAAATTAGAACATTGCAGTTAATGAGCGTATGTGCTGCTTGGCTGACTGCTTGGTGTTGCTCTTTATGTGTGTTACTTTTCCGTGAGAGATGAGGCCTGCTGAAAATGGGGTGGTGAAAAAGTCTCAACGACTTAACCCCCTTCCTCTCCCCCCCTCCGCCCCTCCCCCGGAAAAGAGCGAGCGCCCCAGGGCCATGAAAGAATGGGCTGTGTAGCGTGAGGAACATATTCGGCTACTTGGATGCTGACTGGTCAAAAAGGGTGCACTAACAACGGCAGCTCAAAGCAAACCGGGTGCGACAAATTGCGGCCGCGAAAGGTAATCGCCGCACAAAAGGAGCTTTTTGAAATCCGAACAAGCGGGAGGCACGAGGAGGAAACACGGGGAACTATTTGAGCCAGGGTGGTTTATTGTAGCCGGCTGTCGCGAGATAGCACGGACAAACGAATCCCGTGACCCCCTACCACGGCCCCCTACTGTGCCGCGCGTCGGGAGCTCCCATGCGCGTGTGCACGCCACGGTAGTACAAAGGGCTTTCCCCACAGTCTCTGTCGCGGCACCGTTGGTTAGCCGACACTCTGGCAACATGGCGTCTCGCGCAAACACAGCTCCACAAGTGAACTCTTTGTTGAAAAGATGGTCTTTCACGGGCATACAAACCCAGCAAATTTTGGTCCATATATCTGTCTATATATACGTTCCTTGATTTCGTCTCTCGGCCAAAAGATAAAAGAATCCTAACAGGAATGTTTACAGAGCCAATCCTTTCCGAAAAACTAACCCCTGGCACCGTAGTTAAACACTCATCAGCACGGTGAAGCAAGAACCATAGATCAGGCATATTTGAGCCTAATCATCAATGAATTAGTGTACAAGGCCGCGTCCTTTTAATTTAAAGTGTAAGTGTACTTGACAGTTGTGTTACGAAATAAAAACTAAGCGTTAGAAATAGTACTCTGACCTAGAAACGCAAAGAGACCTCGAGCCCGATCCTAGAGCTCGTGGTGGCATTCCAAGTTTCACAGAAACGAAAGCTGGTAACAGATGGCGCGCGAGAAGTGATACGCAGGAAAATTGGATTCACGAGACGAAGCCTCCGGTGTGTTTATCCTGGGAGGAGGGAGACAGGAAGGAAAGACTGTGAGATGGGGGTAGAGGAAAGAGGAGTTTACGAGGCACAGGAGGCATAACACTTTTGTGTTTCGTCAACATTGGCTGCAAAGTGAGCAGATACGCGGCCAATTTCTTATTCAGCCGGGATTGGAACCAAGCAAGCGGCGTCATGAAGTCATTTTTGAGAGCTCTACTTCTAGCTGCGGTCACATTACTTAAGGCGGCTTACTCATCGCGGACGGTTCCCCTCTGCTTTGAACGTAGTAGGCTACACGAGTAATGTTTAAGTTTGTGTCTGTTTGCCGCTCCCGGTGGCTAGGAACAAGTACGTAAAAAAATACCAGGCCATTCCGCCCTGTGAATGTGGATTACAGTTGGAGTTGCCATTGTCACTTAGTAACGTCGATCACAATGGGTTTCTTCATACTTAAATAAAAGGCCGCTTTTGTAATCATCGACAGCCTACTAGGTCCACTACCGGAACAGGAATAAGGCCCCTCCCATCGACTTGCGACCGCTCCTGTTATGCGCGGCAATGTTATATAAACGAGGTTATAATAGACATTTCGCGAACGCAAGCAACTATTGCGATAAAAGCATGGATGCGGTGCATGCAAGAGTACATAAAAATAACAGTGTCGGATAATGTCACACACCCATAAACATGGAAAGTGACACCGTCCAACTTTGTGGGCATTGCATATTAGTATCCAAGAGTGCGAAGCCGAAAGCCTCTTTGGCCCTTCTGTTGACCCGGAGTGCATCTTTCCCTTTCATTTGCGGCTGCACCAGTCAAAAATTGGCAAATTACCTTAACAGCTCTCCCATACCACCTTTCACTCGCTCGCCCTCCCCAGGAGCCGCTTGTTCGCCCGCGTCGATACTTTCACTTCTTAAGACGGCTCGTATTTCACTTGCGGCAGCGGCCTGTCTTCCTTTGCCGTTGCTGATTCCGTTTCCCGACGGAACCTACCCGAATCACCTTCCAATTTTTATTTCCACATTTGAAGGGCTCCACCCATTAAATATATGTAATAAGTTCATCCCGTGTGGCGCAATTCCACCCGTAGAGTATATTTTATTTGTACTAGGGGCCAATATCTACATCGCTTTATCTAAAAAGAGGCTATTTACGTGTACCAAAAGGAATTACTGTCGGCCTGGTTGACATGACGCAATGATTGTTTAACACACGTCCTAAAGATAAATTTCTTATATTTAAAAAAATGTCCTAATGTGTTGCGTTGTGATAAACCTAGCTAAGCACTGAGATTGCTTTTCTGGCAGTGATGGTATATTGTTACCTTTCTCCATTCTGGTAAAGTTGGAATAAAGTTCGAGCAACAATACCTCGACGAACAAAACCTGATTAGTCACACATTAGATACTTTACCATGCGTTCAGAGGATGTAAGCAGGTAAACCAATAACGTGTGCCAAGATCACGAATACACAATCTCCGATCACACCGCAGCACACTAGAAATAAATTCTAACTTCTAACAATAACGTTTGTTGCGGTAAGACCCTTATTCGCGTATTTCAGTAAAAAGACAGCAGGGAGCGATGCGCTAGCGTGAACGTGAACATTTTTGTTATGAGCAAGGGACGCTCAATAAAAGCCGTTCTCGGCATGCCATTCATTGGCTGATGATCGACATGGTGCAGCTAAGAGAGCGAGGCGGATCATTTGCTTCGGAGTCGAGAAAGCATTGGGCGTGTACTTCCTTCCTTGTGGAGCATTAGTGCATCGACATGAAGGCAGCCAGCCGGAAGGAACCCGTGTCATTTCAGGCCGCTGGCTTGGATAAACGACCTATCTCGCTGGTGTCCTCGTCTGAAAGATGGTCGTGCCTCAGCTCTGAAGAAACATAAAGGGACTTCCTTGAATAGCGCAGAAACGATCAAAAGAAAATACACCTAATCTATACAGCACACTGAAACTCTGGAAGCGGCTCGACTGCTGGCGAGACACACGTTCTGCGCACCAGTGTTTCCAGACTGCTGAATAAGACCTCGCTGATCATCCGGCTCGTATGTTTCCGTGAGACGTCGTAAGGAAGAGCTTGCTCTCTGGTGATCGATAGTAATTTGATAACTCGTTTTAGTATTGTTGAAGCAGTTTTGAACGGTTTTGTCTGGAGAGGCTGGTGCGTAGACATATTGTTCGCTAAAGGCTTGTGGTCCAGTGAATGACAGCAACGCTTCGCGGCGCAGTTCCTGAAATTTTCCTGGCGTTGTAGTTATGAGCATCCGGGTAATTCGATCTACGAAAAGGCGTCACGCTTTGAAATTCTAGTATTCCACATGAACAAGTAGCTTACAGTTTGTCATGTTTTGGAACTTGGGATTATCATAATGGCCTTAGTATAAACCCGGGTAGACGAACAAACAAGCGATTCTTTAGCGGATCCTACTTACTCGGGGGCTCGAACCAACATAAATACGCAGTAACTGCAAACACCAAAGTTAATGGAGAGCGACGGCGGACTTATTAATTGTTGAATTCAAACCACCAAAAATTGCTTACACCTAATACAGCTGACAAGCTCATCTCAGCTTCAGGATGCCTAAACCTACTCGAAGACCAACTATTCTAAGAAAGTACCAGTATGACATTCTGCTGGAGACATTATGCTAGCTTAGTCACCGACGGTAAAGCAGAACAGAGTTTCACAACAGGGTTTTTTAAAACTGACAGACACTGTCACTGCACTTGCTTCTATTTGATACCTACAGCTGTCATGATTTATTTTTATGAGTATGTCCATCGGCAGTAGTTTCGAGTCAGTGATCCCAACACACGCCCCAGCGGTCACATGTCGAAAACAAAATCCAGTAACCTTTCGATCTGTGAAGACGGACGGATGGCCAGGAAAGTTGGGTGTCGTGCACGGAGAGGAGAAAAATATGTTTGCAATTTGAGATTGAGCAACTTCTTAGTTAATTAGTGTGAAATGTTTCTCCCAGGTTCAGAGAAACATGAGCTCTCTGTTTCTCTGAACCTGGGAGTCTAAGCATTGACAGCAATCGGGAATTTCCCACGATTTACAACTTCACTGTGAACTATGTAAACATAAAACGTCGATGAATATCAATGTAATGCTGAAGTCTTCATACTGGCTGATCCTCCTGTAATTTGTTTAAGAGTACGTTTGACTTAAAAGAGTGACAGCCGTTTCCTCAAACCATATTTGGTTTTTAAACGACCGAGTATTGACAGCACACGTGAATCCTGTAACGCTTACAACTTCACTGTGAAACGATGACGAAAAGTAAATGAATGTAGCCGTATTAATATAGTCCTCTGAGCCGCCGAACTCCGTAAGATATTTTGAAAGATACTTATACAAGATTGAGACTTGTAATCACTTCGGATAAGCTTGTTCTGGATACGACAATTACCAGTCTACGCGGCTCTGTCCGCAGACACAGGTTTGGTGGGGAACTACGCACGCACGGCAGTGCTCTATACATTTCACCTTTTTTAAAGGCATCAGCATCAAAGCAAGGAGCTACTGGTTTTCGAGCTGGGACAGCTATTTCTACACGAGCCTCTCAATTTTCGTCCGATAACAATGTGTAATTGTGCGTTTTTCCTTGGCTCTAAAGCCTATTTTTGTCCAGGAGAATAAACACACATTTCTGAGAGTTTGTAGTGCTCTTTGCAATACAAAAACAACGCTAAAATAATCCGCCGTGGTCCTGGCTAATGCTGACGCAGTCATGTAGCCCATATCTGCCCGGAGGATTGAACAAATAAGGCAAGACCTACCTTACTGTGCTTACCTGAACAGCAATAAGACCCAAGGTCATACACCCTGCCCTATCGACTCTTACTAGACACCGCAGCCTTGTTGTTTTAAGCCTATACATTCGGCAGTTCTATTATAAATCATGGACTTTTGGAGCTCACCTAAATTACGTTGCCCCACCTCAAGAACGGTTGCTGCTCCTCGATGTATGAAATGGAGCTTTGCTCCATTCAATTCTATTTTCCCCTGTCAGGCTGCACCACTTTTTATTATAATTCATATATTCATATTATTAATATTCGCGTTTCATAACTACTTTGTATAGTAGGCATTGATTTGTACACAAAGGTGAAATTTTCCTGCCGGTTCACAGTTCCCGTTCAGAGTAATCTTGTAAGATGTCAGAGAGGCTGCCATCATTAATAGGGGCCCTCCTTCATGTTAGACATACGTCAAGGTCATTCCCAGTTCTAATCGCGTAGTACAATAAGTGATCCTGGCAGCTGGGTGACTAATCCCTGCTATCTACGCTGCACCCCATCCTGAGCTTAGAGATGGAAGTGGAGGCACGTTTACGAGGGCATTCTCAGTGTGGACTGAGCTGAAATAGTCATGATGAGCTTGTAGATCCCGAAGGCATGGTATGAGAACGAGAATGAAGTGCTTAATCCTGCCTTCACTCTTGATGTGCGTGATTTGTAGACGATGATTCAGGAACTCATCAAGACGTAAGTGCTTACTATATGAGCCTTGTATTACTTTTGCATTAATGAAATAAATGGTCTCTCCCGCTATATTGAATTTGTAGTAACACGTGGGCCGTTTTAATAAATAGGAACACAAAGATTACAATAATTTCGAGAAAAACAGAACGTAATGCACCATATCCTAAAACTAACGAACATTCCACGTTCCTCACAGGTATGTTAAGGGGCACTGACACAAAAATTTTGCATCTTGTTTTTTTTGTTGCGATAAGTAGCTAGTGACCTACTTAACTGTAGAACCTCATTTGCTTCAGCGTGCGACGGTTGTTTAATTAGAGGCATTTTCAATGCGGCCAGTCGCAGTTTCGGTTTCAGCGAGTGCCGCGAAACGATGGATTTTGTGGATTTTGTGTGAACAAAGCTGACCACGTGACGTCGGAGGGATATCACAGTTACAGAGCAGAGCCGCCGTAGCACTGTCGAATCCGCATCGACGGCAGTTTCTGCGAATGCCCCCGTACTGATCTCGTGAGGCGCTAATTAAAAAGCGACGTGGATGTGACGCAGGCGCTGCGAGTGCAAATGCTACCGCGGCAACGAACGACGCGCACGCTCGAGACGGTGGTGGCAAGACGCGCGCTGGGACAGCCGGCCGGTTGCCTACAGGTCCGCCTACATGTGTTCGGCTTAGCACTGCGGCGGATATTCGAGTGCCGCTCTTTGTAAGCGGTGCAGATGACAATTTAATGCAACCCGCCATGGCATCGTTAACTCCTTTCTCATGTAAGCCACCATGGTCGGGACTTGGGGACAATTTCGTGAGCGTAACAAGCTATCACTCGAGCTACCTGCGCCGGCGTGGGCCACTTCGCGGCCGTGGCCGCCGCCTGCACAGCGACTGCGGCTTGCTCAGTGGGCTCTTCGTGCCTCCGGCGCATTTCCCATCCAATGGTAACAAACAGTAATAGAAACAGAGTGCTGAATCGCTGTAGAACTTCTGTCGCGGCCAGCTGCCCGATGAGCTGACGAAATCACGGCGCCTCCGCCGCCAACGATCGGGTCGTTCGTTCTCGAGAGCAGAAGCTCCGCCTCCGGCCCTCCGATTGGAGCGGCGAGCCGGCAGTGCGGAAGCGGCAAACACAAACTCGTGACGTGTTGGATGTTGTTTATTTACATTGCCGTGGTCCTCTGTGGCCGCTCGGTTGCGTTTCACACATTCAAAATTGATTTTAAATATGTTCTAGGCTGTATTCACCGCTGATACTTTGCAGATGATGTATATGTGTTCCACCAATCTATCTCCGAAGTTATCTCGCCTTCAAAATTTTGTGTCAGTGCCCCTTTAAGGTAGGAAAACTAAAATATTAAGGATGCAAAGTAAAAGCTTACTGCGACATCATGTCAGTTTGTACATGCTTGCAGCTGTTCTATAAGTGCGAAAACTAAGACGTGTCGATTCCTTGAGGCATCAATGGTTGGTCGGAGAGCCATGGGGGAAATTAAAAGCATTATGTTTAATCCTACCCCGTACCAACTCACAAGTATAGCGGTTGTAGCCATTGAATCGAGAATGAATTTTGTGGCCTTGTGGGACACGCATACGCGGGATATAATAAGCCGCCTGGAAATATGATCCGCCTTAAAAACATGCTCGAGGAGGCTTACTCCTTCTGCAAGGTTTGCTAGCCTCATCTCCTGTGGCTTTTTTGTTATACTTTCACAAACCGGCAGCTATAGCAGTTATTAATGTATACCTCATTGATGTTGCCATTTTTTTTTGGTAGCACCATTCGTAACAGGCTACAACTGTGTAGAGAATAAAGCAACTCGGTTCTTGACCTCGCGTTTGTTTAAAGGAATATACCAGACGAAATTGATTGTAAAGTTGTAGATGGAATTTCAGACCCGCATGCGGTTTTAGTAAATTTAAACTGATTTATTACAAAAACGTTGTTAAATCGACTCCTGAAGCTGTTTTTTCATTACAGTCGCACCTCCTAATAAAAAACACTGATATAGCAAATTATGGGCTATAGTCAACCAAATCCTAACTTTGGTTGGCCTCGCTTAATTTCAGTGACAATTATTCTTTTATAACAAAGCGAAAACCATGAGACCACGTGTGATATCGGCTACAGCCAGAGAATTTTTGTTCACGCGAGGCCTTAAACTCGATGGGTAGTTTAAAAAAGCAAAATGTAAAATACAAAAGATAACAGTTTCCAAAACTACAAAAGTAGAAAAGGCCCTTTTGTGCGTGAACACTGTGGAAAACTTCATCCGGCAGTGCTGCGAATTGGCGCCAGGCGAAGATCACACCTTTTTCAAATAAATTAGAACGCAGGCGTGTTTTGACAAACGTACTTTGGACGGTTGTAATTTCATGTTGTAAGGTTCCGGTCCATTTAGTTTGAAATGCTAGAAGGAGACAACTAAAGATTACATCGGGTATATCGGGTTCGAAGCAAACAATATAGGTTTGTTATCTATTAGTTTTGCGTGAGCCAGACTGTCCATTTGTTAGAGCAGATTTTTACCACGACTGTTACAATGACTATTGGATATAAAGAACTAAGTTACTGTCACGATACTACTTTGTTAAACGAGGTTCCACAGTACCACTGTATGCATCAACTATAGATAAATTAAAACTGGCCTATTATGAATTCTCTTGAATTTCTAACGTGTGCGGCACTGATTAGACTTCAAGAACACCATTCACCGAAGCATTGACATTTTATCATATTTTATCCTAAGAACACTCACAAACAAAAGACGTGTTGTTGGCAGGCAGCTCGTTGTTCAGTTCAGGAACCACTGCACCACGAACGCAAAACAGTGCACTGCCATCAGAATTGAGACCGCTACTTTTTTGTCTCAATTTATGTTCGCAGGTTTTCTTCAAGAAAGTATGATGAACTCTACAGTATGCCTTCTGAGAGCATTCGCGCACTTCCCGCACACCCACTTTTCGCAGCTGCAAGCAATTACGTGGTGCACTACTCTCAGCACAACCAACGCCCTCAGCTGCGGCGGCGGTAGCGCTCTTGCATCATGGCGACAAGGCAAGAATGCGAGCATAGAGAGGCCACCATATCGTACCCTCGCTCCAGACACCTATACTGCGCATGTCGGTCTCTTTTCTCCAGCCGCTGCCCGGTGACGTCACCGGTATCTTCGGCCGTGCGTTCGGCGGCTCGTATTTCAATTGTCCATGACTGTACAATACAATAAAACTCCCTTGGAAGTTTGACTGTGTAGTCTCGGGCACCACAAGGCTCAGTATTTAGTCTATTACTCCCCGAGATCCTTATAAGTAATGTTGCCGACCGACGTGCATTAACATTAGGCTACGCGGACGAATGAGCTATATACTCGCATTCCATTCCGCCAGCCATTTAGTAAAAGTGCTCACAGAACCAGAAAAAAATTGCAGTGGCCTAAGTACTTACACAACTACGTAAAATACAAAAAAACTACTATTATGCCTGTTACCTACAATGACACCCTCTCCCCTTTACTTACACAGTGATGGTAATATATTAATAAAAAAAGTTCAAATACCTTGGTATTCGATTAGACACCCGGCCAAGCAATGTTTAAACATTACTATGTAACACGATCGTTACGCACTCCTTCAAGTAACACTAAGCTCCTCGGCGTATGAAACCCTTAGTGCACGAATGCTAGGCTATGCGAATAATATCTTAAGTCCTTACACTGCCTTTATCCTCCAAAAATGGTGACGTAGCAGAATACGGCCATGAGGTTTATTTTTAAGAGCTACGGGCTAACATCGGCCTCCCAGTAGTCAGAGCAGGCCCAAAATTTCTGCCCGAAATCATACAAGTCGCCTGTTTTTCATGTTCAAATTAAATAAATGGAGGCTCCACAGTACATTTGATTATATCGTGTTTTCCTCAGGGTACGCTGGAAAGAAACAAAATGCTTTCAGTTTAGTCTAAACATACACACAGCGCAAAAAAGGGAACCAAAATTAAAGGAAAGCACAGGTGATTGCTGTGCTTTCCTTCAAGCTTAGTCCTTGTTTTCTGCAGCTGTTTTTATATTCAGAACGAGCAAAATGGCTGAATTTCAGACGTTTTAACAGTTTAGTGCCATTTATGAGAAACAAATAAACGTATTTAACTACACGATCTTTCCTTCTACTTAATGCATTATAATGATCTCAAACCACACGTGGTTGCAGGATACGGTATTGAAAAATGCCAGACTCACATAAAAATGGACATTGTCTCAGTTAAAGTGTATAGATGTTAGGTGCGAAGTACCTTAGGACCGCAAAATGTCCGTCTGCGTCCATGCGCATAGCATTTACAATCGCAAAAAAATCACAAAGGCACCGGAAGGATTCGAGCCTGTGTATGGTAGACCTGACAGAGTTAGTGTCATTCGTCTTACCCATTGGGCTACGACCGCGAGTTAGTACACGGGAGTCAAACGGCTTACTCTCTCGCCTGTAACGTTGCGGTGTACCTTACGACCTCGCAATGTCCGTCCGCGTCCATCCGTGCTGCCACCACCATACAGCGAAAATCAAGCGAAATTCGATTTGAGCCGTGAGTTGCGGTTTCATTTAGGGAATAATCAAGGTGCAGCTCACCTCTCAAATGGAATGACGGTCGGGGAACAAATTGGATGTCACTCAGGGCGCAACTTGGAATGCCATTTCGAGTCCCCGTACTCCGCACCCTCGCCGTCATCCACAGTGGAGATGCTGGCATTTTCTTTTTTCGTTTTTTTTTTCACTGCTTTTTGATGGATGCGCATACTTGCATTAGTTTTGACATTGAAATTAGTTGTTTCATTAGATTTTGTACGTGAGGAGCGAGAACTATGCGATTTGTTAAATCTCGAGAGATTGTAAGGTCTGATGTGCACTAATTTGAATTTGTACACATGTATGCATTGTAAAAATCCTCTCTGCTACAACCCCTTCTGTTGGGGTTAGAACTATTCGAAAATATTTATTAAATATTTCACCTTAGAAAGAATTCGGAATTACCTACTCGACTTGCTTTACGAAAAGGCGAAAGATAGGATGGTCTCGGAACCGCTGGGTTTCATGACATGGGACGGTTTCTACCTTGTCCGCCCATGATAAAACGAACGCAGACATATGTACCTACGTGAACACTGTGGCTTCTCGGAAAGGTACATTCTGTAATGTTTGATAAGAGAGCCGATTTTCCATTAATGCGGGTAAGTAGCAGGTATATTGAGCTATCTCAATGGAGCAAAAAAAAGTGTTCTTAATTTAACCTTGACATCCACTTCCGCGCGAGGAGTTATGTAGATAGCGGGGTCAGAGTTTCGTCACTTTATTTAGAAGTGGCGGTGTTCTATCAAACTCCACACTATTACGGCAACCAGAACGTAAACTCCATTTTATTTTCCCGTACTCGTCACATAGAACCCACGCGCACTGACGTGTACACATGGAAATGTTTTAGCACAGTAGAACCTTTCGAGTTAACCGCATTCCGATTGTGTCAACGTTCCTTAGTAAAGTGACAGAGAGAAAAGTCAGCAATTTGACGCCACGAACATATGTCCATCTATTATGTGTTACATGTCTAACACCAGCGCATGTCGATATTTCTCACCCGTCGCGGTGGCTCAGCGGCTAAGGCGTTGCGCTGCTGAGCACGAGGTCGTGGGTTCCATTCCAGGGCACTGGCGGCCGATTTTCTGATGGAGGCGAAAAGCAAAAACGCCCGTGTGTACGAGATTTCGGCGCACATTAAAGATCCCCAGGTGGTCAAAATTAATCCGGAGCCCTCCACTACGGCGCGCCTCATCGCCTGCGTTGCGTCGGCGCGTTAAAACCTATAATCAATCAATCATCAATCGATCGTATTTCTCGTATGGGTGCCTGCGTTGTTGGAAAAAAACAATACCTCACATTTTATCAGACACCGTTGTTGCGCCAATGAACATGTGTGCCAGAAAGTTTGATGCATGCTATCAACATTGCAAAAGCTCTGTCTGCTACACAAATTTGTTTACTACCCAAACATAGTTCTCGCTCAAGGCTGCGGCTGTGAGAGCTAATTGTGCAAATCTCGGTTGCACCAGCCGAAGTCTCGCCGCGACAATGAGTTAGTCGGCACTGGAAACGGGCTGGAACATTCCAGCTGGTTTCAATTTTTTGAAGCCACAAATGAACTCGCCCAGCAAAGCATTATATCAGGCTGGAATGTCACCAATGAGCCGCACAATGCCAGCACAGGAGCAGAGGGCCGGCACGCATGTAGAGGCGTGTTAATTTACAGTCGGAGCCTTATTCACCGCAACCCCGGCCGCAACACGAGTCGCTATGGGTAATGAGCACCCCGGCCGGTCAAAATTATGAATTATCGGCGTGGCAAAATGCAGGGAATAAGGGGATTGCGTTTGGTTATTCGATCCTTATGACCTTCTCACTGAGCGAATGTACGGTTAAAGCATTTCACTGACATATTCTGCACGGCCACCCCCGTGTTTCGTAATACGTTCTAAATTTTGGTGCCCACGCTGAACGGCTGCTGATTAATGACCGCTTGACCACTCACCTTTCCTAACTGATAAGCCACGGCCCACACCCGTCAACAGCTTCATTAGCCCACTCGCGTGTACTAGTGGAGGAAGGCCTTCCCCATTGACCTCCAACCGCTACTGTCCTATGCTGCTCGAAATCACAGTTCACATCCGAATTTCTGTATTTCATCCGTCCACGCGATTAATGGCAGCCCCTTTCTTCC
Source organism: Haemaphysalis longicornis (assembly GCA_013339765.2). Taxonomy (NCBI): domain Eukaryota; kingdom Metazoa; phylum Arthropoda; class Arachnida; order Ixodida; family Ixodidae; genus Haemaphysalis; species Haemaphysalis longicornis. Next base: position 96,346,384 of record CM023453.1, on the reverse strand, counting down.
AGTTCCGGTTCGAGTTTGAGCCGGACTGCAGCGCGTCTGTTTCAAGGCGTATCAGCGGACACGTTCCTGCGAGTCCTGGGAGGGGTGTTGCGATATGTTCATCCTGTGGCGTAATTTCATCCGGATGACATTGGCGTTGATACGCTGTTTCGTTTTTTTATCGTGCCGGCGTGTTCCGACACATTTGAAAAGCTGAACTTACCGCCGTTTTGTGATTCATTGAGTGCACTTACACAGAACGCGCAGAAATGCTGATCTCATAGGCATCAAGATGATGTTTTCAAATTTATTAAAATACGGGAAGGACGTAGCTCGTCCTGATGGAATCATAAATACCCGTTTTTGTTTCCCATATTAAGAAATGCAAAAATGATAGCTGCCAGCAAATCTCTCGGGTGACAAACACTGATTTATTTCCCTAATCAGGCAAAAAATGTTTGTATGTTGACTGTTATAAATCGAATATTCGCAGAAGAAATAGCCTTCGAGATAAGCAGCTCACTTTCGAAATACTATGCACTTGTCACCAATTGTGCTCTAGGATGCGCGCTGTGGATTTTGTTGGGGAAATCACTTGCTTGACTAGAAGTTTTATCTGATAACAATATAATTTCCGATTGTTGTACATGCGCTTATATTAATGTAGAGCCCGGGAAAGCAAATGAGCTATATTTTAAACATTTGTACTTTGCATCAATCGAACCAGAAGCGGCAAAACTTAGAACAATAGGGTGACAAGTATGCAGGTTCATCAGGTTAAGGAAAACTTCCCTGGCCTTTTCTCCTTACGTCGCATAGCGATGCGTAGGGCTGATATTCATTCTGTGGTAGCTTTTGAGAGAACCGCGGCCTTAACGTGCGACACGTACCCACTATCGTGATATACCAACAATGAGTGTACGCTGAGAGCACCAAGGCACCATTTCTGTAACGGCGGCCATTTTCTGCACATCTGTGGCGCCATCGACTAGATCACATTGGAACCTGCAATAAATCCTTCGGAAGGTCGATTATAGACCCGCCGTTCGGCCTCGGTGTGTTGAAGTTTAGTGTCTTGTGGTACGGTAAAGGCCTGGGCTAGAACACGCACATTTTCATACAGGTTTTAGCCAATTGGTTTGCACATAGTATTACCCCAAATGAATAGTACGCAACACTTTCATAAAGTAGGCCATTTTGGTATTTTTGAGGCCGCTTTAGTGCCGTATGATACGCGTCGCTGCGTGTCATTGACGAAACTTTATCCAGCGCCGGAAGTGGGCGTTCTGTATAGTTCAGGAAGTGGAATTTCGTCTGGGCTCTCTATGCAGGAATTCCTGGGTTCCTCGTTTTCTTGTCGTGTTGCCTTAGTGGTGGAGATGGGTTGTTTGACGCTAAACTTTAAAATGATCCCAACTTCAGTTTTTATTACTAAAACAAATTGGAAAGTTAGGTTTCAAATATTTCGGTAGTTCCTTCTTCGGTCAACTTGTGCCTAGAGCTCTTAATACCCAGCTAGCACAAAAGGTTACGAAACTCATATTCTGCGTATATTCAAGGCGAAGAACATGCCGAGAAAAAGACTGACTCGGAGAAGACGCCCGCCGTTGCGAGGACAGTTTTGTATTCGAGACCTATGTCATAAAAAAGATGGGAGACCGATGGGTCAGCAAGCCTTCATATAAACTTGTTTCGAGTGAGGTGGATTATCTGGACGTTGAGTAAGGGGGTACTGCAGCGGTAATCGCTTTCACACGTGGCGCAACTAGTATTGCATAGTGTTTTTAGTGCCTTTATAATCGCTTTCGGAGCAAATAAAGCTCAGTTTTTAGTGCGCCCCTTTCTTATCTGTTTCCTTCCTTCCTTCTCCAGTTGCGCCTGGCGCTTAAGCTGTTCCCATGATAAAGTAGCACCTAGCTCCCATCGACACGTTATTCAGTTCATTGCACGTTCAGCGGACCTTTTCTTAGATCCTGCTCTCCACAACCCTCGTTTTTGCGCAATTCAGCTACGGGCAGCCACGTGCAGGGCACGTTTTTTAGCGTTCTCCTTCAGGCAAGCCCAAGTTACACCGGACGTAGCACTCTCTGTCGGACCGTTCCCTCTTTCAGACGCACACGGTGTGCGGTTGACCCGTATTCTTCGCGACGAAGCTTGGAGGCAGGTGAAGGTGCTCAAGGATGCATTGTTTGTGGCCTGCGCTCAGACTACTCCACCTGGACACCTCCATGGCTTCTTCCGCGAAGAACTACGAAGGGCGCGCTATCCGTTAATTTTAACTGTAACAGCTGGATGATGAGGCTCCGAAGGCTCAGAACCACAGAATCAAGGTGTGACTGTGCTTGGTATGCCCCGCCCAACCTCCCTCAGGATGTAACTGACGTCCTACGGCTGCGGCCGAAGTCCTGCGCGGCACCAATGACCGACAAGACAACTGCTGGTCATGGTTGGGACCGCAGCTTCCCGGCAAGTCCTGAAGACGTAGACAGGTGTACACGCGAGCCTGTCAAGGAACTATCTAGGACTCCTGTGGCGAAGCCTCAAGTAAGAACTCGGAAGATTGTGGCAGCACTTCGTAAAGATCTCCGGTTACTTGTTTCCGACAAGGAGGGAGGCTTTGTGGTCGCGACAGCGGACGCTTACTATGAACAATCCAGGATGGCAATGCAGCAGCAGGAGGTCAATGCAGCAGCAGCAGATCAATTCAGCAGTTGAACTTCTTTCTAGCGAGGTGGATTATCTGACGGATTAGTATGGAGGGTACTGCAGCTGTAAACGCTTTCACACGGGGTGCAACTAGTGTTACATGATGTTTTTTTGTGCCATAATAATAGCTTTCGGAGAAAATAAAGCTCAGCTATTAGTGCGCACCTTTCCTGTCTGTTTTCCTTCCTCCAGTTGTGCCTGGCGCTTAACCTGTTCCCATGACTGCAGCTGGACCATGCGATAAAGTTGAGCGCCTTGCGTTGCACCATGTCGGCGATCTTTGGTTTATATAGCACTAAACTACGGGCAACCTAGAGCATGCAAGCGCTAGATTTGCATAAGTGTCACGGTTTGCCACGATGTGCGTCAACAGTGGGAGTCAATTCTGCTGCTTAAATATACCCGATCAATACCGATGAGGGCTAAGCCACCTGACTTTCGTCTTGTAAGTTTTGGGCGCCAGACCAAACTTTTTAAGAATAGAATCTTTATGAGTTCGGGGCCAGTTGAGCCGCATGGGGTTACGTTTATATAACACAGATGATTGCTGAGCTTTTTATAACCCTCGTCGATGTTAACAGAAAAAAATTTAATCCTTCTTTTAGTCTTTGCCACCGTGACGACCTGCTGCCACAGTGCTAGGTTTCTAGAGAATACTCGCCGAAGCTTCTTCTTTCAACAAGTGGCTGTCGCGTTGGGAAAAGCGGATCATTTTTTTTTCATGGATCTGATGATCTTCACTTCATGAAATTCTCTTCTTTATATCTGTTTTTCCCGCTCTAACCTTACATAAAAAATGAACTAGTCGCCATAAAGCTTCACTCCTCAAAATTTAGTCACCTTGTATGTAAATGCTTTGAAATACACTGCTCGTTTTTGGGGTGGTTTCCTGTGTGTTGGTGTCAGCCTCATTTACATTTCGGGGGTAATTTTTACAGTTACATGTATGCGCAATTCGTGAAATCACGTCGAGGGAATCTTAACCAAGTTCGTGGCTGTTCACTTAACGCCCTTTCTGGCAGACTACATTTTTCTCTTTTTCCAGTCTATGTATTACAATCCTCGTGAAATACGTACGTTTTATTTTCTTTTATATAGATGGAGCGGAAATGCATTATTATTGTTAAGTTTCGGCAGAACGTTTCCGCAGTTTCATATGTGCACATAAACCACTCCGAGTTTCCCGATCGATTGGGCTAAAGTGAGATGAATGAGCACGAACAAGATGCCGGAACTGAAATTCTATAGTTATTTTAGCATTGAGGGCTCATTTTACCCACTTATGTCGTTCGAGATGAGTGGTCGTCGTTAGGGTGTCGTATTACGTACCACGAAAATAGCTTTGGTAGCAAAAAATAGTTCGTATAAAGAGAAAATTGAAAAAAAGCAATAGCCATTTCACAATCAATACTTTCGGCGGAGCGGGCTCACATTGCCACTGTTTATTTCTCCCTGCAGCACGGAACCTTCCTTTTTGTTCAAGCGAGAGGAACAGAGGAAGACACTCAGAATACTCTTGCGCCGTTGCCTAGGATTCACTTGGAACAACTTCAGAGGAGGCTTCGGTTCGAGACCTCCTGCTACATTCCTTCCATGACCCTATGTGGTGAGCGGCGGTCCCTGGATGACGAAAGCCCGTCGTCTAGGGTAACATGTCTTTACCCTCACCTACAAGCAGTAAAAAAGTGATGACCTGTAAAGCATGGGTCTGAGCATGAAAGACCAAAGCCACTTTCGTAAAAGAATGTTGGTTAAAACGCGAAGCTTTCTCTCGTGCAACGTGACAATGTAAAAGTTGAAAATTCAAACGGATTCGGGCCCACTCCACGTCGGTGCTCCTTGAAGTCTCTTCCGTCACAGGAGAACAGGCACCAGACCTAAGTGGAGTGGTTGGGCTGACTGCGAAACGCATATTCTGTATTCCCCCGCTGATCCGTCGCTATCCGCCCGTAGCAATCCTTGCAACTACATCATGCCAGCTTCAAGCAGACCTTCCAATTGCATAGCTGAACGAATCGCCGAAATCCGTGCTCTGTAACATCATGCTGCTAGAGCTGATGACGCCACAAATGTGCAACGGTCACAGTTATCGCCGTAATGATAGTACATGGCTGATCTACTTGGCGCCCCTCCGGTGCTCCTCCTCGCCACTGCCGACCCGTATTTCCGAACTGTTATTCTCCTCGCCACACCGGTGCATTTATCCCAGGTTTTCCCGCAATCGGCTTGTCACTGCGCCAGCATCGTTATCACCAACTGCAGTTTAGCTCTCATTGGGACAGATGCGTGTCGTTCGCTCGGCGGAATAATAGTGGTGATTCAAGGAGCATCGGCACGCACAGTAGCGCGAATGAAAGAAAAAACAACACAAAGCCGCTACCCCAGAACGTACAGCACGATTTACTTTATTTCAATCTCGATTTCGTCGATAGCCACTTCGGCGCTAGTTTCAAAGTACGCGATACGCTCTGGTTCAGGTAACCGCGTAATTAAAAAACCAGAAAGTAATAGGAAAGGCAAGGCCTCGGCGCTTCGGGTTCTGGTCAAAGGATTCCCAATGGGAATTCCACACTTATCGCTGTAATGATCGTTAAGCAGAAGTAGTTGGCTATGGATTTATCTGGTACTCCGTATCTGCCGCAATTGACAACTCGGTACTACTAACTTAAAGAAATCGGTACTGCTAACTTAACTAAATATAACCTACGACCGTAAATATTTGTTTCCCATGTACAACATTGTAAAAGTGGACCATTAGTATGATCATCAAATTCTGTGCTCCTTTTCGTTTTCTCTCCCCCCCATACAAAGACCTGGGCACTCGGATGGCTTCTTTACTACAAACCGAAAACTTTGCCAGCATCTGCAGTTACAATCGTTGGTTCACTCTGCTTTTCCGCACCAATTATGAGTCTAGTCACCACAACACAACCGCCCGTACCTTCTAAACGGCTATAAGCACACGGCAAACTTTATTTTCCGGAAACTGCGATAAGATTTTGGACCTTGTGGAGGAATTTGTAATTATCTCGAAAGCTATGTCCCCAATGTTTTCTTTTCTTCTTTCATTTTGCTCTTCAAGTTGTAGTTTGTGCTGCTTGGTTGTGATTCGTTGTCTGTAACCATCACGTGTTCGGTATTGGTATGTGTAATTTACACAACGGAACTCACAAATTCTGACTAATGTATGTTGCCTGCCATTGTATTGAAAATCAGTTTATAAGGATTTACGCTCTGTTGTTTGGAATTTTTGCATATTGAGTGTGTACATATTCTGCTCTATTAAATCACGAGACTGCATAACGTGCCGTCATTGTCGTTGCTGCCACGTAAATGTTTGCTAAGCCTCGTGAAGCTGCTACTACAGCATAGGTCAGCAACCCAACCAGCGATACCGGTAAAATAAAACTTAACTGAATTAAATTGAACCCGAATGAGATTTCTACGAGAGTAAGAAAATGTTCAATAAAATCACGTGGGTTCTAGTCAAGGCATGACACAACGAATAAAGGAAACATTTGGTGTTAGATGATGGGAGCGGGCACCTCTGGTATTTATCAAAGTATTCCTGTCAGCGCTGCATTAAATGAAGTTACCTAAAACACCCTATATGGCTTCTAATAATGCGTTGAGCCTAGGTTTCTTACAACTTTCTTGCACGAAGCCACGCGCATATTGTGAAGGCACGGTCAGGCGTAGCCCATCTTTTCACATACAAAACATATATTCGCAATCCTTCTGAATGTATTCCACGTCTTTTTTCTCGTCCCGATTTGGAAAGCGGCTTTAGCTTGACGGGATGATGGTGGTATAAAACGTAATTCTGCCGCAAAGCTTACAAGTAACAATACGTAGAAGACAATTGACAACTTTTAACCATACTAATATTTGTTGTCCGGTGCAATCCTGCCAATTTGTACACACAGTTTAACCCGAAGCATTAGCGTGTAACCGAGTGTACCATTGATTTGATAGTTGGATATACACATGGCATTAGTTATATTACAATGAAACATACCAACTCCATCTGAAGGGAAAAAACTGTTATAAAAATGAAGGAAATATCACTAACTCGCAAGTCTTGAAGATAACCAGGCTGCACGCAACCTGCACGCTCATCACAAAGGTTTAAGTCCGCGATTGCAGCCGATTTGCTTCTTCTTTGCCACCGCAACGACCTTTGCTCCATAATTGTTTCTGTAACTGTGAGCTTCTATCAATGTTTTGCAAGTGTTAATCATTGGGCATCACCTAAGAGGAGCGTGCGTTATGACGTGTCTTTCTCACTCCGAGCAAGTGTTCCCAGGATTACGGCGAACGCTGCAGATTTTTTTCTTTCCAATCTGGGCAAACCTCTCTAAGTGGGTATGCTAGGCTCGACAAACGGGGGCCGGGGACGCCGGGCGGTCGTCGCGAAGCGCACACGTGAGCACGAGGCGTTATCTTGGTTTTCTTAACTGCTTGGCTGTCGCCGCGAGGCGCATGCTCACGTGCGCTTGCTGGGCCGTTTCTTGGTATTTTTAACAGCGGACAGAAAAAATTACTTTTTTCTGAACAGCTTTTCGGGTTAAAAAAACGGTAACAGCCCAAAACAAAATACGATTTTGAGCGACATTCCCATGAGCTGCACCGTTGACGTCTCCGCAACGTCTGACAATGGAACGGACGTCTATATGTACATGACACTCTTAGGGAAATTTAGACGCTTGGGTTGCATCTATCCATCCGCTATAAACCTAAAAACCACATCCACTATGCTGCCCGCGTGAAGGCACCACAAAAATCCAGGCAGCGTGGTCAGCACGGGTAGAACAGTTGGGTGGCTTTATTGCTTAGCTCAGATCGAACTGAACCTATGAAATGTGTAATACTTGTTTTTGTAGCCTTAATCGCTTGGTAAAAAGATGTCTCTACGTACTTTTACGTATTTTACGTACGTAAAGTAAACTATAATCGCGAAAGTCATACTATAGAGGCGGGCATCAATAAAGACGCCTAATCTATCGGTCACACGAAGCCTCATTACGCCATTCTCCTCACACATCCTGCATATTTTTCGGCTGCCCTGAGTAGTGTTCAAAAACGTTGGAGAACCGTACGGCCCTCGTTGTGCTTTTTTTTGCGGCTTGGGGTGGTTTCATGTTAGACGATGCAAGAAACGCAAATTATGTGATTCATTCAGTTAGGCTGAGTGAGCTTGGAAGCCAGATTTCATATTATATACTTTATGGCTTCCACTAAGGTTTAAAACTGCTGTGAAGAAGAAACTGATATTCTATACAAACTTGCATTGTAGGGCAAACGTCTTTTTCAGGGGGCAGGAGGGAAATGCTGGATCGCCCAATGAGCCCTTCCGGCTCGGTAACTCGCTAAACTAGGTTTGCGCCCGCAAGCGTTATGAGAAAATTATATATTTAGCACCCAGGAATCCGGAACCAGAACTATTTAGAGAAGCACGTTTACTTTTTGGAGCTAGAAGCTTTTTGTAGGTCTCATTGTAGAAGCACAATTTATTCCATCCTCGGCCAGTGAAGCGGTCCCATCAGTGATATGTTTAGATGCTACAGTGGAAAATCCGATGCCACTCTGGAATTTTATATTTAAGCGAGTAAGTAAATTCGCTGTCGGGTGGAATAGCACCTTTTCAAGGAGGTTGCGCAGAAGAAGTGTGTTAGGTATATTCCTCCGAAACAATAAACCCGGTTGCTTAGCTTATACTTGGCACAGGTGTGGGCGTAAAAGAGTAAGAGCTATTATTTAGTTCGCGTGTGTATGCGGCGAACATATAACGACTGCAACACTGGCAGCTGCTGCAATAATGCACCATTGTCCAAACTGCACAACAATGGCGACATTATACCGAAGGTAATCCGGAAACATACTCTTTGAATTGTATAATTAGACTAATGATTAAGTGTTGCAATTGGTTAAGGAACAATTTAATGTTTGATAACTGATTGTTTGATCAATTTATGATTTTTGTCAATATAGATTGATTGATTAATGATAATTGATGATTGATAGGTTGATCAATCGAATTGTTGAATGATTGATTAATTTATTGATTCATTAGTTGATTTTTTTAATTTTCGATACGGCATGCGTAATCGTTGGGATCTCTCTCGGTGAGAGGTTTTCTTGGTTGTAGATACCTTGATGCTTGCTAGCGAGATGGGCCCTCTCTGTTGCGAATGCCGAACGGGTCAACAGCTCCTCAAGCGTTAGGTGAATCTTTACAACGGCGGTTCGGGAGGGGGTGTTGGTGTGTGAGGCATGGAAATACTATGTGATATAGTGCGCCTAATTGTGGGCAGTGTTGATCTGCATGTGCGTATTCTGTGGGAAACACGGTTCGGAGAAACGTGTTTTGAGTGTATGTGTTGCTTTGTAGTTTTGTTGTGTGTAAGTTCCACCTTCCAGAGGATTGGGATGGTGTTAGATGGAATTTTTGGCGGTATAAACGGTAGTGCGAAAAATAACAGTATAGGTGAGGAGAGATGTAGGTACGGGGAAAGGATGACATGAGATGTAGGTCACGTGGGACAAGTGCCCCACGTCATCTCTAGATACGGCGTCTACGGCTTGGTTGCCGCACGTGCTCGTGAGGCCATAATTTTGTACCTGCAGCTCAATCTCATTTTAACATTGTGAAATGGATATGACGGTGCGTGGTACGTGAAAGTGTTCAAACATAAAATGACGAAAAATGGCAGATATATGAAGGAAAACTTGGCACTGGGCGAGCTGGTATAGCAAGAAACAGTACACAGCATGCAAACATATGAGACAGAATGGAATACGAAGGTTCGATGACCTTACTGGTCAGAGACCAAGAGCATTCGCGTTAACAACGGAAGCACCCCGTCCTCGTACATGGGAGTTGTTTTCCTGTTAACGACATGACACGGTTATCAGGCATATTAATTTTAAGTTTCCCACTTGGAAATTCGCATCCTCGGCCAATGCTACCTACCTCGCCAACCATTGAAAATTCTGTGACGCTGAAAAATCAAGGCACGCCCGGTAAGTCAGGAACCCTTAATGACGGTAGCTGCATGTTACCGTGCTTAGGACATTGCATATTACAAGGCGAACTGCCACAACTGCGAAACATTGCGAAAGCATTTATGCCCTAGCACTTCAAAACAAGTGGTAATTTGCGGTGGCGTCGACACATAATACAAAGGCTATTTTAAACTGGCACGTGTATCTCCTATTTTAGTGATATTTTTGCTAACAAAACTACTGTCTAACCGCTCAGAAAAGTTTTATGACGATAAAAATTCATGCCGATGGGAGCGTTTTAATAACTGCGTGACAATATAAACAAGAGCGTGCACATACCAGGGCTTAATGTGCACCAGAAGCGATTAAAGGAATAAAACAACTGGACGATTAGTTCAGCCTAACAAAACCGGGTTCATCGCGAAGCGCACTCGCACGATTTATCATTCCTCTATAAAGTACACATATAATAAAAAAATCTCTTTCAACTAAGTACATTTCAAAGACCGTATACTGCTGCCAGAGAATGTCACCCAGAAAGTGCCCCCACAATAAAAAGAATCTGTCTCTAAACGACATTTCCGTACACCCTCTTATTGCGTACTTTCGCCATTCCTTGCAGGGACACTGCTATGTTGAACACATAGTGACGGGCACAAAGCTTCGAGCGAGCCTTTAAAGAAAGGAAAATCGATTTCTGCAAATCAAAAGTTACGCGAAAAGCCGCTATCGCTCGCTGCCGTTCCACAACAAAGACGGAAGACTGCACATTTACCCGTTAGGAGGGAGAGGAGAAAACTTAAGTATAGAATTTTGACCTTCCTCACCTGATACTTACCGTGGTTCCTCCATAAAGAAGGCGTTTGCACAAGCTTAGTTCCGGCCGCCATGACCTCTTTGCACTTCCTGCGAAGATAGGTACCTGTGTTTGGAATCGGTAAGCATTGAGGCTACGATGAAAAGAAGCATGAATGGAAGAAACCGGGTGCTCCGTATTTAAAAAAAATCCAACTGAACAAATTGTAGAAAATATGCTGCGCTGCTTTTTCTATCAAGTGAGCAAAGTAGTGCTTGTGCTACATTTATAAATATATTGTTTTCCTTACTTTCTACTCCCTTGGTGACAATTACTATATGTACTTGATCGTATCTCGCAATAGAACGCAAACTGCACGGATTCTCTCAATACCTGAATACCCTGCCACCGTATCCTTGCGTACATAATAGCCTTTAAATGAATTTTTTTTACATCGGCTTCTTCGCTAATCTAAATGAAGTACTTGAAGAGAGAAAAACCGAAGATGCGATAGAAAACACTTGATTTAAAGGCATTATACTTGATCTGGCGACAACACCTATTGATGTGAGTGTATATGTATATAGGCTGCACACGTACATGTAAAGTATATTCCCCGAAAAATGTGCATTCGGTAAAAAATTACGCAATGCGAAGGTTCCACGTAGTGTACGTAGCACGCAACTGAACTGAAACGATATGAAACGGAGCAGATGGACACTGTTGAAAATGCATTTTATTATAGCAATATTTCGTCAGCAATAGTTGGAGCGCTGCGGCAAAAGTTTGGCGTCACTCAACATAGGGTGACAGAACAAGAAGCGAGGGCAACGCATTCACATTCCATATTCCGTACGAGCCCATGCCGCGTTGATCGATCTATGGGCTCCTGGAAGCACTTATCGCGGGCTTTGTATGCTCTATTTCGATAAAAAAAAACGGGCAGTCAGGTCTTATGGTATATAGACGTTCTATTTCTGCCTAGCAATCGCGAGAAAACCAATTAAATATTCAACGAGCTGCACTTTTCGTTTTTTTACTAATTTGTTATACTTAAAACGATTGTTTCATGACCCATGAGTTCTATGTGTGTCACATTTGTGATTTAAAATTTCGGACCCGCCGCGGTGGCTCCGTGGCTACTCGTTTTGCTTCTGGGTACAAGAACCCGGGTTAGATTCCCGGCCGCGGCGACGAGCTAAAAGCCAAAACGGCCGTGTGTACGAGATTTAGGCGCACGTAAAGATCCCCAGGTGGTCAAATTAATCCGGAGCTTTCCACTCGGCCCCTCATCGCTGCGTTGGGTCGGCGCGTTAAACGCTACAATCAAATCAATCAAACAAATCAAATTAATTTAGGATTTTGGGGGATACAGCTCTTTTCAAGCAAGTTTCACTCCTCTTTTGAGTTTTTCAGTGGCTTTTTGTTTTTTAGGTCGGTTTCAACTACCCCATAGGTAGCTGAGAAAAGGCTAGTGTGCGTGATTGCTTTTTTTATTGGGGTTGGTTTACCTGTTCAAGGTGGCTTTTCTTGTTAATAATTCATTGGGGATGGTTTTCATCTGTTTCAGTAAGGTTTCAGCTGTGAAAAAACCCTGATCCTAGGGAAGCTATGAATTGTGCGACTCTTATGGGTGAAGCAATCCGCGCTTTTAGACGAGAGAAAAAGAGGCAACAAAGAGACACATGAGCGATGTAGGAGAAAAAATGACGGTCGCAGCAATTTCCACCAAAAGAAAAAAAGCTACAAAAGCGAAGACAGAGATGCAGATACGATGTAGCAGTGAACAATTTGACATTAATTACCGCAAGGCTTTCGCCTTCAGAGCACGTAGGCAGACTGAAGTGCACCGAGAAATATTTCTTTTTATTTTAGCAACGCACTTTCTTACTTTTTAAATAAGCGACGCCCCCTACTGTGAACACTATTCTGGTATAAAGAGACCTGAACATAATGTTCTGATTGTGTGGCACAATTACGCGAAAATGGATGGGGCACGGGAAGGCCATCTCGGAGGGAGAGATAAATTATTTACTTTCCTTTGTGCAGGCCACGGTATGGAGCGTCATCGCTGGCTGCTCCCTACATAGCAATGCATCTGGCCGCGACTCTATTAACAGCATGTCACTCATCCAGAAAGCACAGCGTCATCGACGGTGCACCTATGAGGTGTCCTGAGATCTATGCCCTGACCGCAGTGCCACCGCTAGCCGTGCCTATACGTTCCGTAACCAGAAAAGCTATTAGATGGCACAACGGTGTCCTCTCGCGTACAATGGTGAACCTTATTTCCCGTTCTTTTTACATGTTCAAAAATTTCATGTGGATTAATCCAACGAAAGAGATTACACACACCTCATTGTCGTGGCATGCCCGGGAAAGTGTATCCTGATTGATCAAACGAAAAAACACGCCGATCACATCTGCAGAACGATATAATGGTGTCTCGGAGTTGGGAACAAGAATCACGGTCGGGATGCTGAACGTCATTATATCGGTTTCTCTTGAGGGTGTTGTCTCAGTTGTATCTTCAGTTGCCCTTTCAGAGCAGACGAGCATCCGTCAAAACCTTAATTTCAGCGTACTCGATAATTGACGAAGCGGGTACCATTCTGTTGACGTTGCATGCCAGCGATGTAAGGCACATCGCCTTACAATCTGGGAAGGCTTACGTTGTGAAGCTGTGGAACTATCAGCTAAGCGCGTGTAACATTGAAACGTACAATAATAAATGTGGAGGTGTACTGGCAAACCATTTAAATACAGAGTGAACAATAAACTTACCAAGATATTTATTCCTTGCAAAAGTATTGCGGGAAACTTGCAACTTTGCGGTAATACTCGGGGCGCTTTTGCGAGCCGCTAACTTAAACGATCGTACATAACGCCACTTCGCTATACCATCTCCATATTACTATGGCTGGGCTCACCATCGACGTCAAAAGCGAACTTTTCACCTCCCTTATGTCAAGAAAGAGGAAAATTAGTAAACAGTGGTACGAAAAATTTGGACGAATAGATTTGCCTACACAACTTGACTCCATCGCATTTATCCCTCCGATTTTGCTGCAACGTGAAAATGCTGCCCACTGACGTGCACTCTATACCTCATAATATGGGAGGGCATCATAGTCTCATGCCCCAACTTTTCCTCCTCGTTCCACCCCTTCCCAAGAGCAATGAGAGGGCCAGCTGGCCAGCTCCCACCGGAACAATGAGCTGCAGCTGATTTCCTGGGGAATGCTGGCTGTCGCACTCGGGACGTCCTGCATTGAGGACGTACCTCATGCGAGTTAACTGCTTCGACAGTTTCCGTGCCGCTGAAAATGAACGTTTATTCCCCCTCCTTATGTACCTCAAGAATAAAGCCAACACACATATACGTGTGCTGCATTTCGAAATTATTGGAGTGATAACGAATTTTGTTTTCCAAAGAAGTGTTGCTCACAATGAACGTTACATCCGAAATGCCATGGGAATGTCTCGTGAAGAACAGGCGTAACCAAAAGTATGTTTGTGGATATCGGAGAAAGAAAAATTCAAAATTGAATGTTTTGCCTCCGAAGCTGGGGCATGAGAAGTACCGGAAACTGGGATACCCCGAGTTACGCAGATCTTGAAATGTGCGCCGATATCTTCACAAATAGCCGTTTTTGTTGTTAGCTTGCATTAGAAAAACAGTTACGGCCGAGGAATCAAGCCGAATATTTTTATTTTATTTTCGATTTGTACACACTGCAGCTCAATTGGGCTATCACAGGAGTGAGAGACAGGGCTACGTTCTAACCACTGGATATTTGGAAAACAACGCTACATCCTAAACACTGGGCCCCCGCATCTTGTGCATAGCTCTATAGAAATCGTCAGCCCTGGCATGCTCACCATTAAACGCAAATTCGTCCTTCCTCGGAGCAATACTGCTGCCATTAACGCTGACATGTCCTTTGTCTCCGAGAAAGTTGCTAAACTACCATCAGAGGAGTATTTGTTGTTACATACCGTGAGGTTTACTGCCCCGAGTGTTGCAGATTTATCTAACGGTGCTAATTAAGGTGAAAGGAACATCTTGCCCGAGAAATGCTCTCCCAAGAGGCACTTGCGTTTGTTGAGGCGAACGGTGCGTGCCAGAATTGTTCCATCGACCAACTGGGAGGGGAACACTCCTAAGGCGATTACAGCCGCGAATGTGCGTTTCTGACATTCTAATGCGAAGGAATGAAGCAAAACCTGCTTCAGAAGCATGCCCTAATGAGCGACGTACAAAAGGCGTTTCAGCTATGCCACTAGAAGATTCTTGGCGTAATTGTGGCTTTCTCTTCTGGGCTTCTCTGCTGGGCGTCGTTCCAGCATATTACACACATCAAAAAGGAGCATTCGCCGGTACTGGTTGCCTTAACAAACGCGGGTTTATCCCCGCGGGACCGGAGCGATTAGGTGCTCTTGTTTCTCTCGTAGCTGTTGTGCTTCCCTAAAGTGCTTCCTGTTGGGAATTTTTCCGGCGAAGATGGCTAAGAATTTTGTGAGCATTTACAGCACATCACTCTACGAAGTACCAAATGCCACGAGTGCAGTCTGCAAGAGTGGGAAGAAATGCGCTGTCCAGTTCGCACTCGGTGATTTCTGTGTCCAGCTGGTAGCTTTCACTGTCCTTGTTGGAGCGCGGGTGAAATGACAGCGCTTTGAACAGTTGGTTTCTTCACTTTTCGCGTGAAATTCAAACGTCTTAGTTCTCAAAATGGTCGAAACACATGAGCCCAAACTGTCGTTTTGTTGGGTGTTTATAACGGCCAAAAAAACGCCAAAAACTCCCGTATCGGAAACATTGGGCGGCTTATACCTGTTACAATTTTTCTTTGCGGCCTCCTACTGCGTCTTTTTATTTTCAAATTACAAGCATAGTAAAAACCTGTGACGTAGTTGGATGAACAGCCAAAATTGGGCAGCCGTGAAATGAATCGGTACTGTTGTATAGACGCCAAAAGTTCAGAACCATTCACCAATTCTGGTGCAACACCATACGGCGTTGTACCGACCAATGAATCGGGCTCACATAAAGGTGCTACAATTAACGTTGTCCTTACAGCGACAAATTTGAGTTGGGTGGAAAGACTGTAGTAGGCTTGAACGATTTGAAACTGACCGGTACCATCCGGCTTTCTCAAGTTTGCTGGGAGATGTTTGTGTCCTTCAAAAATCACGTGTTTTCTAAATCACCCAGGTGGCTTTATTTGACATGAAAACGTTCTGTCTCAGTGCTGTTCCCAAAAACGTAGAGCGCTTCTACCGTCTACTTATTTTATAGTAAACTAGCAAACTTATATTGGTGGATAAGTATTTTCAAATATTTTTGGTGGCTATTGTGTTGAGGTCAAGTAAAGACGCATAAATTATTTTTTATTTTGGGAGAGCTTTGAGAATACAAGAGTTGCAGCCGTTTTGTGTGACCAGCCGTTTTGTAGACCGTAGACGGCGGTGTACTGACCGCGGACAAAAATTTGGTAACGTTTAAAAATCTACTGTGGCCAAACTAGTGAAAGTAAACGAAACTTGGCGTAATGTTAGAGATGTCTTAGCGTCCCATTTCTGCCTAGACATTTTCAAGAAACCTGCAAAGAACTGAAAACTACGGGCTATTTTATGATAGCTCTGAAGCAACCAAGTGGCACTATAGCGACAAGAGGCTGAAAGCAGTTTCACTGTAAAAATGGTTCGGCAAACTGTCGCGATTCTGTGCTCCACCACTCAATATGATGTCTGAAAATGTATTGTGAAATATTGCATTGCGTGACGGTACGTGGTTTGAGGCTTCTGAAATTTTTAGTTTATTTATTAGGTAGTGCTGCTTAGTGGAACTGTTTTGATTACGGACACTTATGCTGCTCACATTGGCCACATAGGCCACCTTGCTTGTACTCTTTAGTGTTGCCTATGGTGTCGGAGACATCACTGTAACTGCGCCAGTGTCGACAAGCAGCCGGCAATGCAAAGACTAGTACGGTGAAGTGTTACTTGAAGTTCTCGAAAGAGCTTGACATTCCAAGAAACTATTTCTCTGTAAGGCGTGCACGTGAGATGGAACATCACATCGGCCAAAAATGAGTGAAGGCATTGCGTGGTAGACTTCGCCACATAACTGCATCCGGGCTGTTCGCAAAAAGCAATATACTTCTCAGTTGTCCTTGGTCACGTAATTTTACTATTGTGGGAGTTTAGCGAGTTTCTTCATACGTGTCTTGGACCCGTTCAGCAGCAGTTATCTTTAAAGTGCTCAAGGTGGCAGCTTTGCTTGGAATGTCTCAAACATTTACGTGCTGCGCGAGAGCTGCTAAGAGGCCAAAGGGTGGCTTTCACCTCAGAAATGAAGAAACGTGATGCTGGCTTAATAGCGCAGATTTTTAGTAGTGAATGGCTGTCTAAACCGCTTCAATGGTTTATTTAGGATATTGGTCGTAAACACGACAACTCGTCCGCGTTCTTATGGGGATAGGGGGCGCAAATTTAAGGTTGAACGAAAGTTGATTCTAAAGTCGCATTGGGCAATGCACTCGCGATAGAATGAGGTCGGGTTTTCTGCTTGCAGCGGCGAAAATTATAGAGACAACTTCTACACTGCCAATAATTGCGTCATAGCTATTGTAAAATTACATGTAGGTGTTGAAAATTACGATATATTCGAGAATTATCAAAGAGTATATCCCTCACGGAGTCTTCAATTAAAATATTCATATCTCTATGTTTCCAGGCACACATGAGGTAAAAAAGCTTGGGAGAACCGCAGAATAGGCCAAAAAAGTAAATTTTGGGTGCGTGGGCCGATACTCCGTCACCAGGAAAGGGAAACAGCAGTGCGGCAGGATGGTGGGAAGAGCTCTCGTAGAAAGAAGATGCAGTGCGTGCATTGAAAGCAAAATGGCTGGGCCAAGGAGTGTAGGCCACCGCCGTTCGAGCAACACGACCTACTTTCAGAGATGAAGGTACAGAAAGGGAGAACAGTAAGTTGTCATGTTTAGCTAGCGGAACGGGCTTCCGAGGGGGCTATACAAAGGACTGGTTTGGTGATGGGCGTGGCCGCAAAGGTCAAGAGAATTTCAACAGGAGGTGTAAGATAGGGTCTTGGCGACGGCGAGCGAGCGAAAGGTGTGGCGTAAGGTGCTGTAAAAGAATCTGTTCAAGTGGCAATGAGAGTGACCGCGAAGTTCAACTGCAAGTTCTAAGGTATATGAACAGAAAGTGCAATTTGGCCTTCCTCTTCACAAGCTTCGAAAATTATAAGCATCCCTGCTTATTTTTCTGCTACACTTGAATTGTTATTTCGCAATTAACAGTAACGGACGATTTAAAATGCCACATAGAAATATTTACACGAGCGCACACACTAAAAGCACACCAATATTTCTCATCAGAAAAAATGGCCACGTATCTGCTCCTTTTGTTGCAAATGTCGACGAAAGACAAAAGCCGACTGGCGTCCCTGCCAAATAAACGCCTTCCTTCTCTTCCCGCTCACCTCTCATGGCGTTCTTCTCCCGTCTCGTTCTTCCCAAAGTAACACGCTAAAGGTCCCCTCAAGTCAATTTATATTTACCGCGTTCCACTGCTTCAAGTCGGGTGCCTCGATGCCAGCGCTGCGGTACGGCGGAGACGCGCGTGAATCTAGGCACCCTACTACAACGTTTATAGGACCACGTTGCGCTACTCCGCGAGCGTTTCAAGCAGAACATGGAACCTATCTAGTGGAACCTTTCGTTGCTGTTGCCGTTTGATTTCTTAAATGCCGCCAGGAGCTGTAGCAGCGCGGGCAACAGCAGGTGACGGGTTTCTGCCATTGATGTAGTAGTTCATTTGCTACCGCAAAAAGCAACAATTCAGCTTTTAACAAAACAACACTGCAAATATCACTGATGCATTCATCTTACGCCTTGTATTTGCGCAATATCTCTTTCTTGTTCAGAAGTGTTTACAAGTACGAACATTGACACCGGACTTCAACGTTTATATTTGGCTGTGGGTATATAAGACTATTGCAAATCTACATCTTCCGTTTCAGTTTCGCCGTGTGGCTGAATCGAGTCACAGACAGACAGACAGACAGACAGACAGACAGACAGACAGACAGACAGACAGACAGACAGACAGACAGACAGACAGAGACAGACAGACAGACAGACAGACAGACAGACAGACAGAGCAGACAGACAGAAATTTCTGAGTTTATGCAACCCAAGGAAGACAATCGTCTTTAAAAAAAGATATTCGAGGGCTCATTGACAGGTACACAGAATCGGGTTGTCGATTCACCTGTTTCCGCAGTATGTCCAGCAGAGTGATCGGGGCCTCTTTAGTTTAGATGAACAACGTCTTAAAGAAATCTTGGGTTTGCATTCGCAAACAAGTTTTTGTACACTTAAGAATATTGTGCCGATCAGCGTAGCGTATTCTAAGACGAAAAAAACGGTGTTCCAGCTCAGCCCTTGGTCATACAAAGACGCGGTATTCCAACTCACTCCTGTCAATTGAAAAATCCGCATGGCATTCGTCGATGGAATCAGCTTGATTAATAACAAAACAAAGGAAGAGGGAGGTACACGACACACTGTTGACTTACTGAAATTTTGCTGAAGAAAACACAGATATATACATACGGAAATAAAAAAAAATAAAATTTGTTGAGGCCGGTCACTTATATGATTAGCGAATATTGCTGCGCAGAAACTCTTTTTCCATTCGTGAAATCACCCCAGACGGCACACTGACGCGGCTACCTGCAGCTTCGCTCCCAACAAGGCCTACGGCATGTGCTGTCAGGTTAGCATGTGCGCTCAGGGGCCCGTTTGCGACAAAAACACCGCACAAGATACGCCGATTGCAAAACAAAAAAAATGTGGTATACGAAATTCCCCTCAGGTGACGATCCGTCTACATAGGACAAACCGGCCGTCACCTGAATGACAAAGCCCGAGACCATGCTGCTTCGTTCCAAGCATTACCTTACGGTCACCTTGCTAACCACGTTCGGGACTGCCACTGTGAAGTTTTCTTGTACGAAATCGCTGTTATCGGAAGGAAGAAAAGCCCCGTCGGATCAGAATTAGTAGAAGCATTGGCGATAGACCAAAATGAGCTTCGCTTAGAGATCTTCGCTAATCATATCACTAACCGGCCGGAAAAATTTTTATATTTTTTGTGTTTTTGTATGTATATATCTGTGTTTTCTTCAGTAAAATTTCAGTTGCTAGTCAACAGTGTGTTCTGATCTCCCTCTTATTTTGTGTTCGTTATTAATCAAGCTGATTCCCATCGATGTAAAAACTAGAACACACCAGAGCCACTGTGCCATTACTCCTTTGAGCAGTTATTTCTAACCAGTGACTGAGAAATTTTGATAGCCAAAAAAATGTGCGGCAGCGCTGCCACTAACAGATTTAACGACCTATTCAAGTAGCGTCCCGCACACGCGTCCTCATTGTTGCGTCTTGATTGATGATTTCCAATGCGAGCACTTGGTCCGCTCCTACTAAAGTGTGTCACTATTGCCGACCCAGGTGTGTTCGTTGTTTGAGATACGCCGTTCAGCTTCCATGGAAAAAGCTAATCTATGGGGACTGGGATGTCCTGGCCTGGCAGAAGTGAAGCAAGGAATTGAAAATGCAGCACAGAAATGCGCACGCGGGCTGGCGCGAGATAGTAGGGCCTTTGCTGGCACGAGAATCCCTACTGCCCCCCAAACCTATCCATCAGCATTTCGCCAGCTTGCGTTTATTGCTAATAACGACGGGTGCGGCGGCGGGGACGGCCGTGGATATGTCACCGGTGACTAAGACGCCACCGCTGATCTGCAGGGGTACACGTGTTCCCATGCACCCCAGCTCGCGCGTCAGCGGTTGCTTTCAATATTCGTTCGGCAAGCTTATAGCGCGGCGTTCTTTGTAATCGCTAAATTA
Source organism: Haemaphysalis longicornis (assembly GCA_013339765.2). Classification (NCBI taxonomy): domain Eukaryota; kingdom Metazoa; phylum Arthropoda; class Arachnida; order Ixodida; family Ixodidae; genus Haemaphysalis; species Haemaphysalis longicornis. The sequence continues at coordinate 96,325,957 of CM023453.1, read as the reverse complement.
TTAGCTTATGCGGGTGTTGTTAAGGAGTTTGCGCGCGACAGCTGAACGGCTCACTGGAGTGAATTTCGCTGTATTTATGCGTGTTAAGAATAAAAAAGAGAGTGAGTGGAAAGACGGATCCGCATGGAAGGACATCATGCGTCTGAAGAAACCGTTATTGAGGCCCGTTGTTACATGCCATTGTGTCGTGATGTGGGTAGGAAGACAAAACTATTCAATGACTAACACAACGCTAAACGTGTTAGACTGGCTTAAACAGTTTCGTTGACTGCTTTGAACCGAGCGCGGGCACAGAACTCAGGCAATCGTTCTACATCGAGCAGACACTATTGTGCCAACCTTTAAAGCTGAGATTGCGTGATAGTGAGTGTTGCTTTTGGTGCTTTTCGAGGATTGCCCGCAAGGTGGCCTTCACAAATGAGTATTCAAGAAAACAAAGTTTAGGGTGGCGGCCACTTGCGCACAAAGTTGCTTTGACCCCTGTGGCTGGTACGTTTATTCTCGGATGTGTATGATCGGACAGAAAACAACACTTCCCCATCAGTAGACTAGGTTCGTGGGTGAGAGGTAAATCACTCCGCCGCAAGACTGGCCTCCTGGGCCTCGCTAAACGTACCAGAAGGTTAAAATTGTTCAGGCAGTAACCGCTCCACATCTTCCTAGCTTTCCCCCCAATTGAAACGCGAAAACTTCCCCCCAAGTGAAACAAAGTAGAGCTCCCCATTGTCTGTCTTGCATTTTTTTGTGTGCCTATGTGTATTTTTGTTGTTTGAATCCTGTTTCTTTATTTTTCTCCTTTTTCTGCTTCACACTTTTATGTTGGCTGCAGCAAAAAAAAGGCCAACATTTTTTTTATTTTTCCGGAACTCTGTCTCGCTGACCCTGGTTTTCATCGATTTTTCCCCGCTTCTCTACAACACCCAGCCTATAGCTCCATACGAATACACAGAGAGAGATCAAACTTCATTTGAAGCGGCCCATGACCGGCCTGCCGAAAATGGGGTTCTGGTGCGCCGAGGCCCGTTTGACTCACGCAGGCAAGCAGCGAGCTGATCGTTACTGACTCATTGCGACAGGTGGGTAGACCTTTCTCCGGCCCTTAAAAATACTATTCACCGGAATGACCCACTTGTTACGTTGATTTTACTGCTTTGAGGGCATCAAATAAAGCTAAGTATAAGGTTGATAGGAAAGCTGCTTTACATCAGGGGTGGCTGATGGAATCAATCCCGACTGGTTGATTGACTTTGCGCCCTCAGATGCAAGACATAGGCCCAGGAGAGGGGGATGCTGCGTGGGGCGATTGTTAGGGTGGAAGGAAGAGGTCCGAGGAGGGACTTCGCCTCCAATGCGACGTGGGAAAAAGAAAAAAAAAGTGAGCAGTGGCTTAGCTCGGCGATGCCAGGAATAGGTAGCGTGAGCTAATGTTCAGGTCGTTATTCTTGGGTGTCCTGATTGTCCAGGATTAGCTGATTATCATGCTTAATTCTGCTAAAACAATTTACAAAACAATCCAATCAAATCCAATGCTCCTCGAGCTTGCGTAGCACGGCCCTTCAAGGTCCACGCGAAACTCCTCAACCTAGGCCAGTGTAGCTTACGCTTCAAAATAAGGCAATCAGTGCGTTTCCCCTCTTACATGTATGGTGCTGCGTGGAGCGCAAGCAGTGGGTCTCTCCACAGCCCTCGTGGTTAACGTTTCGCGTTCTTCGAGGTGGAGGGCATACACTGAATGACATGAAAGAAAAAAATCGCAGGGAATCCCGGCAGGTTGGCTTAGTCACTCTGCGGGTCATATGTTCCGCTTCCGAACTGCCCTCTTACGTATCAGCTGTGGCTGGGACTCCTTTTAAGCCCAGAAAAATTAGGTAACCGTGTGCAGGCCTTCAAGCACTATTGCGCTAGGTAGTTTTACTTTTACCTATGTGCATTCGTGCGTTAATGTGGCTTTACGCAACAGTTTCATAAAAGACTATAGTTACCGGCGTTTTTTCGTCTGAGTGTATATTTGGTTATAGAAATTAAGGCCAATCGAACTCGTCGTGAGCCACTACAGTTGTCGCATATCGCGACCTGAAAACCGTGTTCACCAGGTCTTCTTCGTTCTTTTTTGCGACTTGTAGTGCTACCTGCTGAATAAATAACATTTATGGCTATAAAACCCAGTTTGCTAACATTCAAGACATCTTCGAGCTTCACTTCGGATGCAAGTAAAAGTGAGTGTTTCTAGCTTTCAGTCGAGAGCTTTATTTGCATGGTTCCAGTGATGACAGGGAGCGTTTTCTCGTAAAACATTGTGTCTAAAAATAGTTTTCCTGCCCGATCCTTAGGTAACCTAACCAAATGAACAGTATGAAGCGTTTAAATATTGCAAAGCAAGAACACTACCTAAAGCAAAAAAATTCATCATCTTCCTTAGGGGAACCCTGAGTTAGTATGCGAAGCAGCCATGGGGTCGGCTTCAAAGTTCCCATTAGTTTGCAGTTCGATCGCGGCAGTTGCGGGAGAGGAGAATGAGGGAAGCGGAGCGCCTGTGCGCGCGTCATTTCTACGGCAGGAGCTACAGTGGCGCCCCACGGGAGTATGCCGCGGCTACTGTCGCGTCTCTAACCCTAAGCTGCTTGCATTATCGCGCGCGGGAGCCGCAGGTGTTGCCATTTGTTGCGCAATCCCGGAGAGGAGAGGAGCTTCGAGAGGGAGGTTACCGGGAAGAGATTACCGAAATGCGTGCCCTGCTGCAGTGTCGTAAATACAGCCAAATTGGAGTGCACGCCACCGAGTGCATGAAGAGGTGCCTTTGTAGGAACATGTGTTGCTGCAATCCTACTGGAACGATAGTAAGACAAGAGGATATAATCGGATTTCACCTAAGACTTTCTAATATATCGGACGTATGGTCACGGCCAAGTAAAGAAGGCCCTAAATGGATTCTTTGTAGGATCTAAGGGCTCCGGACCTTCTGTTCAGCTCCACACCCATGGCGAATACTAGATGAAGGTACTTCGTATCTCTGCGAAACGCATTCGGCGATCTGAATAGAGCAGCAGCACGCACTCTGAGGCACTCACAAGATGAACATGGAAGTGCCGACACGTGACTTAACTTCGCGTGATTTTCTCAGCGCGGATTGCTCTTCGTGATAGGACACGTATTTGTATATTTCTTCGTTAGTTGCGATCTTGGCAACTGCACCAGCGTGAGCGTAATACAGTGAGCGACCAGTAGGAGTGCATTAGTGTTTTGAAAGAGATTACGTTTAAAAATAACACGGGAATTGGCACTGCCCTCTGTACATACTCATTAGCTAAAAAATGTCCCAACCTCTTTGCAGTTAAAGTCATCTCAAACTCACACTGAACACAAGAAAGTTAAGACTGACAATAATGTTGCACACATTGGACAAAATCTTGCTTTCATTCTTGATTCTTTATGGGGCTTAAACCATCCTACTGTTTCTATCTGAACGATCTTGCGTGTTCAAACGCCAATTACATAGCATTGCGGTAAGTGCCACGGTAGGACTGCACTGCCCCCATACAAAAACAAAACCTGGTTTTGCCTGTCCATATGGTGGGCAGTGCCCTGCGCTATATGAAATTAAGGGTTCGACAGACGCCAGCCTTCCTCGGTTGAGTTGACGCCCAAATAGCGGAGCTTCCATTTTAGGGCACACTCTAATTATACCAATATCTACGTTCTTCGCCAGCATTTGTGGTTGACGGATTTATTTCAGTGCCGTTTATGGTTCTCCAGAGGTGTTGAAACTTGGGAAAAGAAGTCTCGTGAACAGAAAATCCGTTTTTTTTTTATTTTCGTGCTGAATGCCAAAGATTGATCCACATTGTTGAAGCGGCCAAACCTCAGAATAAATGGTCAGATTTTACCCGTTTAGAAACGATCAATCTTGAGGGCCTTTTTCGGCGCCATGATGTGAATGGCAACTTTTAATACTTGACGAATCAGGAACAACAATATCCGAACAATGGGCACAGGGACGCCATGCAGCCCTCGTAATATCGCTGCTGCTCTTGAGGTGTGTGCTATTTCGCGCACTAACTCCATTCATTTCGGCTCCGGCCTTGAGAATAGCTTCGGCGGTTTTGCTGGAAAAAAAATCGACAAGAAAAGAAATATGGCGATGGTAATGAGTTCACCTCAACGGTCACTAGTAAACGAGTTTCAACATTCGGTAAAAATGCGGGAACAGAGTGTGGAGAAACAACACCCTCACAGAACTTTGGCGAAACAGTGCAGTTACTGAATGAGAGCTGGGGTTGTGATAAGGATAAGCAAGCAGCCGTTCTGCCGCATTGGAACTTGGGGCAAAGCAACAACATTAACAGAAGAAACTACACGACATCTCCTTGGAGCAATATTTTTGTTGCTGCTCACAAATGCCAACGGGCTATTCGTGCATTACTTTGTTCTTTTTTTGTAACTAAATATCATGTAAAGGTAACCCACAAATAACGACCACTCTATGAACACCAGTTCGGTTAATTGAGCTCCCTCATTGCACTGTAATTTTATTGTGGGACCTAAAGTTGGACGCAATTCTAGTTCTTTTATTCATGCGGAACTCAAGCACGTTTCTTCTTCCCATTCAAAATTCGCCAGACAGCTCAAACCAATGCTCAAATTTCTCAACGCAGAAATCGCCCGCAAAGTGTGTTTAGAATTACCGGCGAAAACGACATAAATGGGAAGTTGTACACACTTCAAGGGGTACGAACTCCTAAAAAGGGAGTTACCAAACACGAGAAACGCCAGCAGCTCGACAACATATCTCAAGCAGAAACATCCAACGGGATGAAACCTTGAAGTCTGGAAACAGCGTGGAAATATTCACCCCCAGAAAACTTTGCCACGGCGCGTATTTTTGCTACATTTTATTGGACGTAGAGTCAGTATGCTGTCTTTTTATATCTCACTCTTGTGCGGAGCCACAGTAGTTTGGCTGCTGGTTAAGTTGCTGTCGGCTTGTTTTGACTTGTTGTAAAAGTTGTAGCGTCTTACCCTGCTCTTTCTTTCACGCATCAATGACACCAGCGGAAACATACCACTGTGGCTAACTCACAGCCATATAGGGCGTACCGTCATCTCGTCTACACGAGCTCGAAACGAGGAAGTGTCTTCTGTGGTGTGGAAAATGAGAACACGTATTTACCTCCCATGGAGCGCAGCGCGCAATTGGGTAGTGGTTATGCCGCTGTATGGATCCTGTCAACATCGATCCTTCCGAGCGGCAGCCTGTATACAGCAAACGAGGGATGTTGTGGCTGGGGAAACGGAAGAAGGCGAGGAGGAAGGTCTTTCGTCTGGGGTGCGCGTGGCCATGGGAGTGGCCCGTCACGCCCCGGTGTCTAGCGGCGTAACTCGCAGATGTAGCTCAGCGACTCTCGAAGGGGTCCTTCTTGATGTGATTCCCGCTCCGTGATTGCGTTGCTGGTGTGCCTCTCCTCGCATTGTTGTAAACGTGGAGGTGTCATCCTCCATTTGCTCATTTTCAAGGGGAACTGTATTTCCCTTCAGGGTCGGCATAACGAGGACATCCGCCAGAGGGTATTCATGAAGCGGTGTTAAGCGAAGAACTGCACGTCGTCGTACAACTAAAGAGGGTTTTGCTTGCAACGAGCCCGTGGCTTTGTAGTTGTGAATAATTGATAAGTACTTCTCAAAACTGATAAGGTTTCAATTAGCGAAGTAACGCTTATAGTGTTTCTGCAGGTCTGACTGGCGTCTGCCGATGTATACTTTTAGGTAACTAGGTCAGGGTCTTGAAATTTGACGTTTACTGCGTAGAATACGTTGCCGAATATCGCCCAGCCCGAACCGATTAAGGCCACAAAAATGCATACTTGCCGGAGTTAACGTTTTGGTCTTTATAGCAGAGTAAATAGAAATGAATGGTAGAACCTATTGAAAAACAAAAGGACATAAGAAAAACCAGAAAAAGGGAGAAAACCACTACAAAAGTAGGCATCGTGTACATCTCCCAAGCAAAACTTGGACCAAATAGGCTCCAAAAAGAAATACGGAAATACGAACAAACATTGGGTAAATCGCTAGAGTGTGTAAAACCTGCTTTTTCACGAAAACGCAAACATGACGGAGTTAGCATATTTCATCATTAAAGTGACGTAAATTCAGATCATTGGTACAACATATTACAAAACAAACATAAAAAGCAGGAAAAGTGAGAATTATAAAAGTAAGCTAAGGAAACAAAATAAATTCAAGACATTACACTTAATGTGAAATCTGTCGGAAGTGCAGAGCAGTAATTCGCCATAATGGGTGATGGCGTCATTGTACTCTCACTGCTACCACCTATTACGCTCTTCGCTACCCTGTCTCACTCGTGTCTTGATGTATATGCCATTCAAATTTCCCGCCTTCGCAGTTCTCGCGAACCCCCTCCCTGAAACTGCGCCAGCGGGAGTTCCGTTTCCTTTTGTGCTTGCTTTAATTTTGAAGTCTGGAGCTGTTTTGAGTCATTTCGAACGTGCCATTTTTTTTGCGCGGCTGGAGCCTTTCTGCGTCATGTCGAAACGCGTATTATTTTTTTTTTGCGCGGCAGCTTTTTTCGCTTACTATCGTAAAAACCAACCCAATGACCGTTCCTAACTAAATAAACTTTGGCGCTGCCGGTTATATACACAGATTTTTCTTGAAATGTACCTGCAGTTTTCTTAGCGCTAAACAACGGGTAGATGTGTGACAAGCGCCAGTGGTTCACGAGATTCAAACGATTACGAATATTTAAACCACATGGTTTCCGAAGCCTCAGCGTGACTCACTGACGACGGTTCACCAGACTATACTTGGCTACGCTATCTCACTGCGCCGCCTGATTCCGGCGGTCTTTTGACATCGGCCGTTAGCACGATACGACGACAAGGCGAACCCATAAAGGGCTCTGCACTGAAAGGGACACTGAAGTGATTTGTAAAACATTGCGGGATTACGAGCTCAAATTGTAGTCCGGAGTCCCTAGGCCCTGTTTCGACCACTCTGAGCGCGTTACGCGAATTTATTTAGTAGAAAAATCAATTCGAAATTGCTGTCCTCCTCTCTGTACACTCGCCCATTTTCTGTGGAGTTGTTCGTGATGGACGTCAGGAGGAGGTGAGCTGGCAATTGGCTGCGCTACTGCACGGCTCGCCCACCTTTCGGCAGAGTCAGTCAGCCCAGCGTTTCGTCCGCCGGCCGCCGACGGTTCCTCGCAATTCGCTCGCTCAGTTGAAACTAAGCAACAACACGTTTGTGAATAGAAGAAGTGCCTTTCTTTACTTTGTAAGTTCGTACACTGTATCTAGCTCCAGTCAAGGGTCGCTTCACACAAGCGCTGCACGAGGCGCACATGGCGACGCCTCGCTGACTGGTACGCCAGCAGGAAAATATAAGGTCACTTGAAGGCGGGGAAACGTCAGCGAACGAAGTCAATATACGTACTAAGGAAATTAAAATCAACTGAAAATTTTACCGTACAGCGTAAAACTAGGCTGCAGGAAGCACTTTTTTGCGCTCGGCGAACAAGCACAGCGGTCAGCAGCACGACTACGCTTCGCGAACGCTTTTCCGTATAAGAAAATGCATTTGCTAGACGTCAGATGTTGAAGAATCTGGGGGAGCTTACTGCACTAGCGCAATACAACAGTCACCTAAGCTGCTTGAAATGCTAAAATAAATAAAAGTGGTGAACTGGTTATGCATTATATACTTAATATTTCTAAGGTCAGCAGCGCTCGCCTGTGCAGAGTTGTCTGGAACGCGAGGTATGTTACTGGAAAGTGTTTTGCACGTCAGCACTTAGAATCCCCCGGGGTAAATCCTTTTTTCTATAAGTTCACTTTTTCGTTTTCGCTGATGTTTTCTATACTGAGTTATCCTTTTTTTGGGCCGTAATGTTCACAGCTCCACGAGTTAGTTCACAGAGACGCGCGCAGGCTGACACTGGTGCGCTAGTGAGTTCTCGTTGGCGTGCTGTGTTGCCAAAAGCACCGACTGCTTTGGCAGTGGGTACAGGCCAGAATCAACAGACCCTTTTGTGCTGCTGCGAACAGGCTTATTACGATACAGGCATGAATGTAGGCAAGCTCGAAATATGGGGGAAAAGCGCATGGCATTTGAGAGTCTGCGGGGACGCGGAGTGCGTTCATCCACTGCGTAGGCCTCGGCTGGTGATTGCCCACGATTCCAAGCCGTCCTGGGAGGCTAAGCTTAGTATTCTTACAGCCGACAACCTGGCAGAAGCGCGGTTACGATGATTACTGAGATATCGAGAATGCCCATCCAACGATGCCGTGGGATGTCAAGCATGTTGTTTCCAGAAACACAAACCGAAAACTTGTTTGAATTGCTAACCTTGGACATCCCTAGTCACGGTGCGTATCCTTCCGTCATCACAGCTTTAGTTGGTGCGTCGCGGCAAACCGCGCATAGTTAGTTTTTTCTTCTTTCGCGCTTTCTAAAATATTACCGACTTGACAACCGGATAAATGATAAAAAGTGTGCTAATTTGAACCAGTCTACGCAGTGCAAGAAAAAACGGGGAGCTTGAACGAATAGACTTCAGTGTCCCTGTAAACATTCGCGTGTTATACTTCTCCCGCCCAATAAAAAAAAAACAGAAATTACGAAAAAACAAAAAGAAAAAAATGTATAAATAGACCAACAGCTTAACTGCGTGCTTTTGCACCAACATGCTTCATTTGCAGAGTTGCCCCATTTAGTTGTTATAACTACGTAAATGGAACTAATTGCTCGGACACAATTTCAAAAATACAAAAGCTACGGAAAATAGAAGGCTAAAATTTACAAAAATAGTAGCAAACTAAAAAAACGCATCCTATTCAACGCCCTCACAAAATGACAAAAGAAAACACTAGAACGCGTGAAGAACGCCGAATGCACAAATATAATTACTGAATAGAGGAGAACTGTGTAACGCCCACCGTTTGCACAAAATTTCATACTTTGCAAAATTAAGGCATTTGGGCGGTAAGTTAGGGGATATACAGATAATTGGTCGAAAGAAAATTATTAAGAAAGCTAGAAATACCGAAAAATAACACAGAAAAGCAAACTCGCAGTGAGAAACACTTTTCTTGACACCCTTCTCACAAGACAAACACAAAAACAAAAAAAGACGAAAATGCGAATAAATTTTGTCAATAAAGTAGCAACTGTGCAAGGGGCTTTGCATCTGCACAAACTACACAAGCGCAAATGAAAAGTACAAAACAATAAAATAGCGCTCCTTATTTGGCTACTCATAGGCACATCGGCCTTATAATGGCACAATGACTGCAAGCGCTGTAAATACTGCGGATTACCAGACAATTTTGTGCATTTTTGCACATTTTTTGGCCTTGTGATGTTCGCTTCAAAGTTGTTTGGAAAGAAATAAGGGTGTACGAGTATGAATTTTGGCCGCAATGTCTCGGAATGCCTGAATTGGCAGCCTGCCGGTTACCTGCGACCACTGATCACTCGTATAGAGACCGTTCACTTCTCCATGCTCTTTGTCCATGTGTTTTTTTATAATGCGTGAGATTCCGCCTGCGGTGTGTACCTTGGGTGAGAGATGAAGGCTGCTGGAAAAGGGGTGGTGAAAAAGTTTCAAAGCAAAAAGCAAAGTTGAGAGTGAGCGCCGGCCATGAAAGATACGCTGTGTTGTGTTAGACACTTGGGCTACTTTAGTTGCTGATCGCTCAGAACGCGTTCAGTAACAGCCGCAGCTCAAATCAAACAGGGCACGACAAAAAGGCGGCCGTGAGAGGTAATCACCACACAAAAGGGGCTATTTGAAAGCCGAAGAAGCTGGAGGCGCGGGGACAAAATACGAACACTTTTGGAACCAGGGGGGTTCTTCATTGTAGCCAGCTGTTGCGAGACCGCGGGGGCATATGAACCCGGTGACCCCGTCCTGTGCCGCGCGGCGGGAGCTCCCAACGCGTGTGCTGGGATGGTCGTACAAAGGGCTTTCCCCACAGATTCTCTTTCGCGTGGCCGCAGCACGAGTAGCGAACACTTTGCCAACGTGGCATCTGGCCGAACCACAAGTGAACTCTTTTTTTAAAATCTGGACTTTCGTGGGCTACTTAAACCCGAAAACTTTGGTCCGTCTGTTCCTCAATTCAGTTACATGGGAAAAAAAAAGATAAAAACAAACCCCTAGTGAAGTTTCCACAGCCAATCCTTTCCGCAAATTTACCTTTAGCAACACTCGAGTATCTCAAAGAGGAAAAAAATGTCGCCATCCCGCTCGAAGAAAGTGTATGTCCAGCAAAGCTTTCGAAAAATACTAAAAACGGTGATTGAGCACGATGGGAAATGTTTCTTGTCGTCTCCACAGCATGTCGCTTGCGCTCAGCTGGTGTCTTTAGATAAGGGTACAGAGTATCGGCACTTTCTCCTATTGTTCCGTGCCCCCGCCATGATAATTGGTGAGTTCGCAATACGTGACATTTGCTTACACTGCGACAGCCATGGGCGCCGCCATTTTCTCCTTCATGTCAGCTCTGCCTCCTTATGTCTCGTTTAAGCGCTAGACACATGGACGACTGGGCACGCGATTCGCATGCGACTGATCGTTACGACTAATTGTTAGGACCGGTTTTGGCGGATCAGTCGCATGCGAATCGCGTGCACCAGTCGTCCATGTGTCTAGCGCTTTAGTCGTTCAACTCTGGTAGGCTTAGCTCGTCTTTCCTGCTTCGTGGCCGTGGCGACTGACGTCGTTCTGAATTCGAATGAAAGATAACGCGTGTAACAAAATTTCAGCAGCAGAAGTGTGTCCAAAGATGCCGTTTTCTGCATCTTCGGTAGTTTGTTAACAAAAGACCCGGTCGAAGATAACGGAGAGGCCGTAGATGCGGCAACGTCGCAACACTGATAAACGCCAAAATTACCGCCGTTGCTTACTTTCTGCCTCAGTGGCGGTTTTCTAATACCTTATCTACTGACACTATCTTTTACTGCTCTGGCAGAAAATGCTAGGTCCTGCCTAGCCTGACGCATGCGCAGGCGTCTTGGGCAATAACTGCTTTATTTTAGTGCCTAGCTTTTGAAGATAACCTGTAAACATATTCTTTACGAGGAATACATTGCGGGGGGGGGGGGGGGGGGGGGGGAGGGGAGTTTGTTGTTCACAGGCGCCTTATCATCCAAAATGCCGTTTCGATGCTTGTTTTGTGGTTTTCTGAAACGGTCTCAGCTCTATGCTGTACGGCTGATTAGCCTGACGAATGATTTCGGAGTTTTAGGACTTGGCGCCTTCGCGTGTTGGCCCACGGAGATGAAAACTTTAGGGTGTAGAGGAATACAGCTTTGTTCTAAAACATTCCTTTCGAGGCAAAACATCCATAATGACTGTACTACTCAGTGTCCTTTTTATTTAAAACTGTGTACTTGATCTTTGCGGTAGAAAATTAAAGAATCACGCGTGAAAACAATATTCTGACCCAAAACACGAAAAAAGCTCGCGCCCGATCCAAGGCCGTCGGGTGATATTCCAAGTCCTACAATAGCAAAAGATTCTAATAGATGGCGCGTAAGAAGTGAAACTCAGGAAGATTGAATTCACATGGTGAAATCTCCGCTGTGTTTATCAGTTTATCGGTTTCCCCAGATCACACACCGGAAGGAAAGTGTGTGAAATGGGGAATACGAAAAGGAATTTA